>CM077457.1:26641430-27053930 GCA_039654765.1 Mylopharyngodon piceus | reverse complement strand
TGTAACGGTAAGTTAATGTTGTCTTTTTACCCTTCATTTTTGTTCTAATCGCTAATAAGGACGGAGCAAGAGCGTGCTATACGTGACTTACAGCTTCACTGTACAATGCCGGAAGCCCAATACAGTGCAAATACGCTCGTCTCCACCATAGTGTCATACTGAAAGCAAAGCCACTCCTGTAAAGTTCTGTGAAATCTCTCATATGTACTGTACTTGTTTTTGAGGGAGGACATTTGGAAATATGTTCGCTGCAAGGCTCATATCATTTAAATGGCTAGAGAAGCTTGTCTACTTATAAACAGAAGAGCAGCTGAATCACCGTATGTCCTATTACAAAATTATTGTTGTTGTTTTGACACATCTGTTGGCGTTTGTACCTTCTTGTGATACAATGGCAAGTACATAAAAACACGAAAGATATTATGATTTGACAATGCAATAGTTCTTGAAACAGATAAGGAATAATAGAAGTGTGCAATACTCTGTAACTTGATTTTATTCGCTGCCTATTACTAGCCCTGTCCGTTTACAGTAGTTACATGTTTAAATTTCAGCAGCATGAACATCTACGGACATCTTTGTACACGTACACGTTTCAGTCACAAACATAACTTTGACAAGTGCTTAAACTATTACTGGACGCCTTGCATCTATGTTCAGATATAAAGTTTGATATAGGGCATACAAATAGACCGGTATCTTTTGTTTATATCTGTCACGAAAATAAGGAGAATCACATTTCCTCTGCTTCCTCCCCCTCATCGCAATAAAACAGTTTTTAGACCTCTCAATGTGTCTGCACATAGGTTTAAATGAGGACAAAATATGTAAAAATCAACATGTTTAAATGTGTTAAAAATGCAGGACAGCAAAAAATGTGTTATGTTGTGGACTGTAATTTAGGTGCATAAATTTCGCACTGACTTGAGAGTTTCTTGTCATTATGTCACCCTTCTCCGGACGCATTTGTCATTGTAAAAAACACGCTCTCTGTGTTAATGTTTGACATTTTCTCTTTTATCCCATGGACAGGGACCTTCGGTAACGCTGGCCGAAGGGGTCGTCAGACGTACACTCGCTACCAGACGTTAGAATTGGAGAAAGAGTTCCACTTTAACAGGTATCTGACCCGAAGACGCCGCATTGAGATTGCGCACGCACTGTGCCTGACAGAACGTCAGATAAAGATTTGGTTCCAAAACCGGCGAATGAAATGGAAAAAAGAGAACAAATTGATCAACTGTTCACAAACCAGTGGCGAAGAGGAGGAGGAGAAGAGGACAGAATGAAATTTTAAACGATAAAATTCCCCCCACCAAAAGAAAACTATGGCATAGAGGGCACCAGACACCACTCTCTAATAACACAAATGAAGACTTTTCATCATGTTAGCAACTGTAGCATTCCTGTTAACTCAATGTAATTTCTTTTGTGATTTCTTTCCCTTTTTTTTACATGACGTTTAACACATGTGGTTTTGTGCGCTCTTACTCAATTTAGATTTGCTCTTATGACTGAAATGTCCATGTTGAACGAAGCTATTTGAAATATGTGTCATATTCATGTTTATATTTAAGCTGTGTAAAAATAAAAATAAATTCCCATTGTACGGAAAACTTTTTGCTATCTCTCATTTATTCGTAAGTTAAGTTTTCAGACATGATATAATTTATTGAGTCTGGGTGAAAAAGGGCTGGAGCAGCTGGAGAGTCTAGAAAAATAGTAGGAACACACACAGCAGTGTACAATAGTCTAATCTATCTATCTATCTATCTATCTATCTATCTATCTATCTATCTATCTCTCTCTCTCTCTCTCTATATATATAGTACTGTTTTTTTTTGTTTGTTATTGAAGCCTTCAATAAAACAAACGAAATTCCGCCTGTCATGCTATATTTGATGACAGCCGATCATATGAAATGACGAATCCTCATTGCGGTATAACACCTGTATGCTTTCCCTGTATTCTTTTTATTTTTGTCAAGAAAACTAGTTTAAACAAATTCACGGTTGACCCATAGGTGATGTAAAGCACACACACAAAAAACCAGCCTTTAGCGAAACTTTAGTCTGTAGGGCAACGTAATAAGCATGCATAGCCTACTGCTGCGTAAATGTGGTATATGACATTTCAGTACCTGCGGGAAAATATGTAAATATATGATACATTTATTATATTGTGCATATGATATTTTAGTACAAACAGTGGTCACGTGTTTTACCGATTTCATGAAACAGGTACAAAGCCCAAAAACTCTTAATTTAGAGATTTGGTTTCGCTTTTTGTACAAGTAAAAGGCCGAACGTTGCCCACTTGGTTCCAAAATACTTCCTACAAAGTGAGAGGTGAAAAGGTTCAGCAGGTTTTAATAGATAACCAAAAGAGAAAGCTGACCTGTCGGCGCTGGTCACTCACCCTGAGAAACTCTACAGCCTGGAGGGCTAAGCGACAATAACCTAAATTTCTTAAATGGAGGTTCCTAATTGCGTCAACAAAATTCAACCCAAAATCAGACAATAATTTACATAATAGAAAAAAACAATGCAAATGTTTTCTACAAACCAGAGTATACATGCATCTATACATGAATATGTATTCTTAGAGCACAGTGTGTGAACTTCACGCTTCTTAGCGGGCTAGAATGTTGTAAATCTGTTACTCATTTTTAAATTCTGCTCTTTTCCGGGAATTAAAAATTACAAAAATATAAAGAGTTTATATTGTTCTGGGGTATTTCAGCGGTCCTTTCAGCGGTCCTTTCCCGGCTTTAACACAACCAAAGGTCTATGGAAGTTTAGTACAGTTTTACATCATGCACATACATGAAACAGCAATTGGCATTTTGTCAACAAACCATATATCATCTTGGAACATAAATCACGATCTCGCATTCCTTATGTTGTCCATACAGTGTGTGAACAGGAACTCATCTTTGGAACACGTCTACTAAAAAGTCAGAATGCTTCTTAGGCTTGAAAAATACATCTACGGTAAGACCAACGATGGGATACACAGGAATTTAGCGATTTGTTTTAATTATGTATATTTAATATTGTATATTATATATTCATAATGTAGTTAATAATATCATCAGTGATTATTTTTTTTTATCATTATTATAATATTTTAAATTGCTACCAGAGTGGCCGTAGGCTTTCACAGCATAAACAACTAAAATCTTATTCTATTTTTAAAATGTTTATATATACAAAATAAAAAAATATCCAGAATGATGTCACAGTTAACCTTTGAATTAATATTTGCATATTAATTACGCATTATAGATTCTGGGCAATTTTTGTATGCGTAAAGGGTCAATAACTACACTAAAGTTTATTCATATCACAACAAACTACTACGAAAATCCATTTTATTCCCATTTAAAAGAGAAATAAGTAGCGTTGAGCGCTCAAAATATCTTCCCAGCATGCAATAAATTTCATTCCCAGTAGGTGACGCTCTCCGCTCACATGCAGCAAATCCCTGCAAAGGGAGGTACACGTTGACTCGAGTCTAACGACTCCCCGTCTCGTCATCATTTGTAACCATAGAGCATGAATTACCTCTTGAAGTCATCAGTGAGAATTTACGACTGGTCAACAAAAGCACGTGATTCTCAAACGCACCCCCACCCCCATATTTGGCCGCATACATAGCAAAAACGAAGTACAGTGCATTGCTATAATTCATTAATACATCATAAATCGTGAAGCACAGCGTTATAACGACCAAGATCTACAAATCAAGCCCTCTAAAACAACCTAAATGAGCTCTTACTTTGTAAACTCGTTCTCAGGGCGCTACCCAAATGGCCCTGACTATCAGTTACTAAATTATGGAACTAGCAGCAGCGCTATGAACGCCTCGTACAGGGACTCCGGCACCATGCATTCAGGCTCTTACGGCTACAACTACAATGGAATGGACCTAAGCGTCAATCGTTCAACCAGCACTGGCCACTTTGGGGCGGTTGGGGACAACTCCCGGGTCTTCCAGTCTCCAGCCCCGGAGACGCGATTCCGGCAGCCGTCAAGCTGCTCGCTCGCGTCTCCGGAGCCGCTGCCTTGTTCCAACAGCGAAAGCCTTGGACCCAAAGGCTCTTCGCCCCCTTCCGACCAAAGCACCACCACTGCGGGTAATAATCTCACCAACAACACACATTTCACAGAAATCGACGAAGCCAGCGTTTCTTCTGAGACCGAGGAGGCGTCTCACAGAGCGAACAACTCTGCACCTCGGACACAACAGAAGCAAGAGAGCACGGCAACCTCCACTACCTCGGCGACGTCCGATGGCCAAGCTCCCCAAATATTCCCTTGGATGAGGAAACTACATATTAGCCATGGTACACACGTATTATGTTTACGTCTCTTTGTTTTGTTAGCAAAATGCGTATTGTGTTCAGTTCAGTGTTTAATTCAGTGTGGCGTCAGTAACAGTCTTTATTTTAGATTTCCGTGAAAGTGCCATAAATCTATCAAGTGTGGAGCCTCGCAAACTGTAGAGGAGAGAATGGGAGCGGGGTGGAAGAGAGGGCAGCGAGGCAGGAAGGTTTACAAGTTGTTGTTTCTGTGAAAAGTTCAGCTTTATGGTGTGTGGGAATGTGATTAGTTTAGTGCTGGAGAACCGCTAATAAAACGGAGAGAACTAACACGGGATAAAATGCGATGATAGTAGGATGGATAAACAAGCAGCGGGGAAAAAAAGTGATTATATAATAACTACGAATATTTGAGGCTGCATTAGATCTATAAAATATTGATGTTTTAAGTAGTAAAACGAAACAAAAACAAACGCCATGAGCCAAAAGTGAGGCGCTGTGCACTGTACCATTTGGTGATTTCCCTGTACGCATTCAGTTGTAAATCGTGTCACTCATGTGTATCTATAGCAGAAAGTTGTTGGAAACTGTTGTTGAAATGATGTGCAGGTCAATTTTCGCTAATCTTTATTCCCCTTTGCGTTTTGTCCACATTATTCAGATATGACTGGACCAGACGGCAAAAGGGCCCGAACTGCATATACCCGCTATCAGACGCTAGAGCTGGAAAAAGAGTTCCATTTCAATAGATACCTCACCCGAAGGAGGAGGATAGAGATAGCCCACGCTCTATGCCTCTCAGAGCGTCAAATTAAGATATGGTTCCAAAACCGGCGGATGAAATGGAAAAAGGACAATAAACTGAAGAGCATGAGTCTGGCTACCGCAGGTAGCGCTTTCCAGCCATAGTTGTATCCCAAGTCCTACTACGTGGTGTGCAAAAGAAAATGACGAGGAAAACGAGATGAAAAATAGGTCTCAAAACATTACTTACAAAGTACTGTACATCGCGGCACCTTTTGGCATGTTATGGATGTTTTAGGCATTTTAAAATTCTACTGTGGTACTGCTATAATGAAGCGAAAATTAGTGTTCCTATGTTGTTCTTTTTAATACTATGGTGACTATAATTTTGGCAAGTAAATAAAACTGAAGGGGAAAGAAGCTATCAATATACCGCCTGTTGTTCTTGTTATGAATATTGTTTATGTGTAAAGTGCTATGTTAATGCTTTCTTGAGAGTTAGCATGTGAGCTCTTAAATGTTATAACTTATTTACCTATACGTGTATACCTTTTGAGTTTACAGCTTAGAAACGAATCTGCCCTTGTATGAAGTGAAGCTCTAGTTTAGTGGTGACTGCAGTAAAATTTAGCAGAAGCCTCTGTATGTTTCATGGTCCTCTGTTTAATCATTGTCTAAATAATCACATTCGATTTGTCATCCTCTATTATTTTTGAGAGAGAGAGAAAAAAAGGAAATGTGTAAATAGTCCTCACTAGATTCTTGTACCCGTTCATACGTGTGTATAGTTGTATTCCAAATATGTAATTGTATATTACTGGATCATGTTTATGTTCCAAAAAGGATGTACATATTGAACATTTTTATTGTGATCAGTTGGCTATTTGTAGTAGGCAGAATGAACGGCAAACGTGTGGAAAACGAAAAAAAAAAAAGAAAAAAAAAGCAATGTCATGTTGAACTGCCTGTTAGCATTTTGCCAAAAAAAGCTTTTTGTATTTGTTTGTAGTTTAACTTGGAGTAAAAAATAAAGTTCCTCATATTCAAATCTAATACATATCTTGACAGTTCTTCAATTTACGCACAATCAAGACAACTAATTCTTGTCAGTGATTGACAGGTATCGATTACACAATCATAATATTCCCTGAAACTCAAATATGTGTACGGTCCTTTAAATTACTGAGAAACGTTTTGCTACGCCACAATGCAGATCCGTGAACTGTATATTGACAGTTCACACACAACATGGACACTAATAGAAAAACGCTAAACCGCACTTACTATTAAGCGAAAACAGAAATTAGGAGAAATGTTCACCAAAACCTGGCGTACACATAAGTTAAGAGGTTTCTATAGTACAGGTACATTTACAACACACATTTTCCAGAATGTTTATATAATTTACAAACGCTCTACTATGTATAACACTATATTCCTGCGTCCTAGTAAACAATCACTGAGCCTTTAAACTTACCATGCGTGCCAAACTCTTCTCTACCTCTAAGTTTTGAGAGCCGGCTGGAGGTCCCCGCAGTGTACCAACGGCCACTTGCCTTTTGTAATTTTGCTTTTCCCTTTGCCCAAACTATACAAAAAGTAGCTATGACATTTACATGTCAAACGGATGAGCGTTTTATCTTGAAGTTAGATCGTAAAAATCGCCCAGGCCACAGACAGATACCCCTTACTGGCTCTCAAAAGTCACGTGGGGTCCATAAAGTTAGTTTTATGGTTTTGGGGAGTTGACAATGTACTATATATTTCACATTCTAGAATGCAAGTGACGGTTTAACTGCTTCGAGGGGATTCTAAAGGGTCAGTTGTGAGAGGAAGAGCGTACCAGTAGGCCACTACAGTGCCAGTGTCTAGTCAGTGCAATGTCTCTCCGGTTCTACTCATTTGGAGGCGGAAATATGGATAGTGGACCGTGCACATTCAAAGTAAGTTCAATTTAAGGCTGCATTGGCCGGTGATTTGATCTAGGAAGATGTGGGAAGGAAAGGAGGGGTATGTCTCAAGTATAAGTGTCAATCATTTTGTTGAAGAGGTCCTTAGAAATCAGATCTGTGCGTTAGGTGTCATGTATACCAGAACATTATTAATAGAATTAGCATAATTAGCTTTGGTTTTTATTGCAATTGTCATATATATATAATTTTTGCCTTTTTTTTGCCAAGTTATATTATGTTTAAATAATTTAATATGTAAATAGTGGATTTACGTTTTAATTAACCTTTCTCATTGTACTACTGTTTGTTTGTTTTTTTTCCGAAAAGTCTTGACTTGTGACAATTTTTTAGTTTAAGTGTACATTAGGACGAATCAAATTGATGAAATAGGTGAAAACCATCTTCCTGGATCTCTCTTTCTTACACACACACACACACACACACACACACACACACACACACACACACACACCAATATGACAATATGCCTCCCTAAGGTTCTACAAGTAAAGCTTTGTTCCTTCCCCGCCCCTGTATTTTTCAGGGAGGAAGCGAGTAAGGAACACATAGTTGTACAACTGGAGCAAAGTATTTGGTTAGACTATGATCTAACTATATGTTTATCACAGAAAAATAGCTATGATAATATAGAGACTCCTACAGTATAATTATACTTTCTGAATAAATATTTTTGATTTTTCTGTCAGAGCACTTTTGTCGCCTCAGGTCAGTTCGAGTTCAACTCAAGTATACAGTTTGAGTCTGTATATAATTATATTACACTCAAGGCAGCGCGAATGGCCTTTTGCTATTTTTTTTTTTTTATATTTGTAGAAAGAGAGAAACCAAGACTATACTGTTGCTATTAATTGTTATGTCTTGTAAATCCTACCAAAGTTTACCGTGACTACAGAGCGTGCAACTTTAAAGATAACGCAAAACTCAGTAGTTAACACTATGATTGTAAAACGTACTCCGCATATTCTTCGACAACAGTTAGGCTACATAATATTAATTAATCATCTAAATTATTCAATGGATAATAACATTAACGATATTTTAACTGCTAAAAATACCCATAAACATTTAAAACGCATATAAGTTCATTACAAACGGCACTGAAAAAATATGTATGTAAATGTAACACCATATGTTGGACATACTGGCTTTTGGTTATTTGCCAGATCTTAACCTTTATTAGAAAACACATTGTAAATTACACAAAAAGCAAATACTTTTGCTTATTTTACATATCAAATACTTGTTGGCTTCTTTCCGGCTCCTCTGCATTAAACATCAACATTACCTCCAAAATAATAAATGTTAAGCTTTCAGGGTGTTTTACAGCCTACTTTCAATGAGTGTTACAGATTTTATAGCCCTCCATTTGGCATTTCTGTGTGTGAGAAAGAGAGAAGGAGGGAGAGAGAGAGAGAGAGAGCGCGCGCACACAAGAGAGAGTAAAGGAGAGTTTGTGTGTGTGTGTGTGTGTGGGTATGTCCGAGCAACGGAGTTAGGAAGTTTCAGGCCGTAAACAGGAAGGCGAAATTGTGGTCGTGGTCGTGAGCATGAGTCTAGGGCTACCGTTTAATTTTTCATCAGCTTCCTTTTTAATGATATGAGTGGGGAGGGCTCTGGCCTGCAAGCAAAAATGCGCGCATTCCTCTAGAAAGTCACTTACAAAGACAAGCGTCTATACAACCACAATCGAGATCAACCACAATCATAAAGTCCATACTTATAGCACAATGCAAATATAAGACAATGCAAAAAGAAGAACAGCAATATCCCTTGAGTGTTTATATGTGCTGTGAGTCACTAAGGCGACTGGGCGTTAATTCTAGGTGTGTTTGTGCGTCAGAGAAATATTTGCAGGGTGTGTGTGATACGTTTTGACACAAACTCAGGGGATCAAAGACTACAGTCTATGAATGTGGTTTTAAAGGTTAGCCCAAAGACATACTGGACTATTTGGTATTACAATATTTTTATTGATGCAACGAAATTATTTATCAGGACATTTCCCTATAAAGTTTCCAGCATTCTCTGTACATTGAGCATCTGGTACTAAAAATCAATTTGTATGATTTCTATAAGCCCTCTACCACGTAGACGCAGCAATTTCGAACGTTTAAATAGCAATTTTAAGACTAATGCGTTTTGCATATTGATAGGGGCAATCTGCGAGCATATCTCATCCATAATGCATAGGGACGGGATCATCCAGGGGTCAGCAGACGGGCGCTGCTGCGAAGGCGCAAGCGCGAAACAATACAACGAGTGCATAAAGCAAAATTATGCGATGCTTGTCCTAAAAAAGGGGGTCTTGATTAAGAATTTTTATTCCATTGATTTCTTTTTATTTTAACATCTGTATTCAATCTCCGATTAGCAAGCCAATGCAACAAACAAAACATTTAAACAACAAATAAACGTTTAAAGTATGGTGTTTTCTGTATGTGTTGCTGGCCTTTTTGTCACATTCTATAAGAAAATTACAGAGAGAACAGAAAGAACAAGGGTGAACAGGACTGGCAGATGATACAAGCAAGATTTGAACCCGCACGCCCGCCGTATCTGGGCTAACCACTAAACCACGGCTTGATTATATCGAATTATTCATATGACCTCATTTAAGACCTATTATAAATGGCCTGAATTAGATAATAGAAAAACCCTAATTAAATAATACAAATTCTTCAAAAAAATTGGACTGTTTAATAATATGGTATATAACGTGTTAGTATAAATATAACTATAAGTGTTAATTTACGTGAACAATTCTTAGAGACTTAGAGTGAGAGATAAGACTAAATAAAATGGTTCATTTTGTTCAAATGTTCGGGCATGTAAGTTTACATATACATAGTTCATTCATAACTCACATAATTAATTACACAAAAGTACATAACGAACAACAAATTTATAGCCTATCTAAAATATGTCAATCTTAATATAAACATCAAATGATAGGAAAGGAATTTGGATCAAACATTTAATCTTAACTAAATAAAAATAATTTTCTCAAATTTAAACAATGCACGGCAAAATAAATTTGCCATAAATACAATTTATGGCAAATAAGTCAAATGATTTATCTGTATTATTATTTCTTTTATTAAAATTACCAGATTGGCCTATAACGAATAGCCTATATATTGTGTTATTTGTGAGTTATTCTATAAACATTTTTTTTTTTTTCCCATAAATAAAAATATATATTTTTTCCTCAAGACGTTATGCTTGAGTTTGATTTTTCTCAGATGTAGCTCTCCTTTGTCGCCAGCAGAGCCCGCTTTAGACCAAGATCACGATGGTTGAGGATGCTGGTGTCTGCTTGTCGCCCTTTTCTAACAACTAAAGGCTCTGGAAACGTCACGTAATACGCGATTTTAATTATCAACATAGAATACTATCGTAAATTCCACCGACTATGTTTGTAGCTTATTTCGTGACCGGAAAAGTGCCAACTAATAGTTCTTATCGGATTTAGCATTTTGCCTGTAGAAGCTTAGGCAACATTGTGAGCCAGGGAAAATGCTAAATCAGAAAGCATAAGGCCATGGCTTAGGCACAAGAGGGGCGAGAGGCTTGTTCTCCCTTCTCTCTCTGTCTACGTTTAATCCAGAGGAGCGAGTGAAGGTGAACGTAGTCTCGTTAGAAATGGCGCGAGATTTGGCGGGGTCAAAAAGTTCAGGGGTCAAAAGTTTACGTAGTGCGTGACTCGGTCGTTGGCTGTCGACTCGCTGCGCTTGACCAATCGCTGGATGTCAATGGCAAAGTGGGAGAAGGAGAAAGAGGGGGAGTGAGGGGTTTCAGACTGTCTCTTTTGAAAAGATTAGAAAAATGATACAAAGAGCAGAACTGAGGAGACCGACTTTGCAACAAAGCACGTTCCCGCGAAAGGGTGTGTTGGGGAGAAAAAAAAAGGACAATCGAATCTTGAGGTTTCGGGCATCAACGAAAAGGCCTGATGTTGCGAGTCTTTTTTTTTTTTTATAATTTATCTCATTCAGTGATACATTTTATTGCATTTATTGCGTTCATGCATTTTGTGACAAGTCGGCTTATTTATAGACAATTAAGGCCAGTCAAATAAAGGCAAATAAAGCGTTTGATTTCTTTGTGAACCTTAGAAGCGTGGCTTCTGAAAAATTAGTATAATGACAATCAGTTTGACTTTTACCTGTTAAAAATGCAACAGTGTTGGTGCTATTTTTTGACGTTACATTATTTATTTATTTATTTTGTACTTTATAGTTTTATCAATGTTGTAAGTTCAAAGCAATTTATGTGAATTGTGTAAACCTTACATTTTTTGTCTAACGTGATTGTTATATACACTATGTATATTTTAACTACAAATAAAACTTGCTTATAGGGTTTCTGACAAGCATCTACATCATAATATTCACGTGAAAATGCAGCAGAATAATACATATAAACTTATATCTGTCATTTTTTAAAAGACAAACGTCCGTCCATGAGCCTGTGATTTTGAGTGCGCTGGATGCGTGTTCATCGGTAGCAAATAAAATATTTTCTTAAAATAATTGTGAAAGAAATAAGTTAGTTAAGCGACGCCACTCCTATTATTCTTATATAGGAACTATTGTATTTCACATTTTAGTTTGTTGATCACATTCATCACGTTCGAAACGGAAGACCACCTGCGGTATGTTGTTTACATGTTTAAAATGTAGACAAGTTGCTGTTCCTACCCACAACTCGAACAAACAAAGGAAATTTGCTTAAGAAGCACATTTCCCTTTCTCAGGAAACTCAAATTTAGTGTCATAATATTACATCCCACCAAACATCATGAATAACTATAAGAAGAAAAGAAAAAAACATTAACGAAATAAATAATATTCATGATAACAATAGCAATAAAACTATATCTAATTTAAAACATTGAATCTTTATTTAGATATTGGGATTTGATCTAGCTTGGTTTTCATTTTTATGTGATAAATTAAATATTGATTTTAAAGGCGTGTTTGGAATATGTTAGTGTTAAAAAAGCGCCGAGAAACTGGGCAACTGATAATTTGGTCATGAATATTAATTTATTGGCACGAACATTTAGACTAATGGTGGTGAGTCAGGATGATGTGATGCTGAACGACTTGGTATTCTGAGAAACAACGTACGTAAGTGGTGAATAATTATATTAGAAAACTCGTCCCATTTGGAGTTCAGCTAGAGTTCACCGAATTAATTTCCATTCCATCCTAACATGTGCCGTTGCTGGGCAGTGTTGTACCCTGCATTACATATATTTTGTGTTCACGTGGCGTTTCTAGAAAGAAAAAATATATATCTTTGTAAATATATATTTTTTTTTAATATTCTATGTTCCGAATTAATAAATGTTATCACCCTTTAACATTTTATTTTGCTTGTCAACATCGTTATTTATATATATATATATATATATATATATCTTAAATTATTTATATAATTTACTTTTTAAAATGTCGATCGTGTATTTTTGTCAAGATAGTATTTGTCGTTACCCCCATACACACATCACACAAATAGTTTTTAACAAAAAAAAAAAAAAAAAGAAAGAAAGAGAAAAAAAAAGAAAAATTGTAAAATTGTAGTTAATGAAATAACTAACTTTTAACGTTTTGTAAATTGCATAGATATGGAACTGCAAATTTAGAAGAGTGTCTAAACATTCGTTTCGAATTTTAGATTCACGCTGAACATCTCTTTTAGTGTTGTGAATACAATAACGAATCGCTCTATGGTTGAACTGATTTGTGGGTTATAAAGCCTTTTTGAATGACCCCCTTTCTCGAGCCATTTTTCTTCAAAGTAATGACCTGGGCACAATTCAATATGAGCGAGCAAACTATGCATGCATTACTATAGAACTTTAGAGTGGGAGAGACCCAGAGAAGGGGTGAACCGGAGGTCAGCGCGTCTAACAAATATTAAAATGTACTGGGACTCGTGACACGCCTCGCTGTTTAACAAAGACTGCCAAAGTGCGAGATTAATATGAAAACTTGAGAGTCCACAACAAAATGCCTTATATCGCCCAATGGTATTGTAGAGCTCACAGCGGCTTGAGGCTAACGTGCATTTTATTTTTAGTTGTTTTAGGACAGAGATGGCTGCGTTCTGTGGGGGAAAGCCCCTTGTAGTTGCCAGCAAGATAAAGCCTCAAAACGGAAAATACGGCGCGATGACTCCTGCTGTCGAAAATTGGTGGCTCGGTGTTTTTTTCTTATTTTTGCTTTTCTGAGCTCTTGAGCCGGTTGAAGATTTTCTTGGATGTTCTAATGTCTGCCTGTCTGTTATCGTCGCGTGATGTTAAAGATGAGCTCGAGGGGACCCACGGAAATGAGAGGGAGTTGAGCACACAAAGGTATCACGGCGAGGTCACGGGCTAAACCTGTGGCTTTGGAGAAAGGAGTGAGGGGGGGTTTAGACGGAGGGACTCGCAGGAACGGTTGAAACGGAAAGAAAGGGTTTGGAGCGGCGACAATCCCCTGCAAAGACCGCGTACCGCAAAGGAGAGAAGATATGGGCGAGAGACCACAGAAATGCGAGGTGCGACGCTCAGAGTAAAAAAAGTAAGTAAAGAAAAAGGCGCTTCATTTGCATATCGCCGTGCTCTCTTCTGCAGGTGTTTGCTTGGGCGGACCACGTGCTCGCGCACACTGTGGCGAGAGTACGGGTCCCCCCTCCTATCATAACGGAGTTATGACTTTGAATTCGAGCCCCACGGAGTTGCACTGTTGCGTGTGTGGGTTTTATATGGTGAATATTTACCTTGGCTATAGTCTCTGAGCCGCGGCTTTGAATGCCTGTCGGTGTACACATTAACCCCATAATGAGGCAGATGGCTCGAGGTCCCTATGGCTTTTAGAAGGAGATGGCTCACGGGGGTGAAGGCGAGGTCGGGGACTTCAGGGGGTGAAAGGGTTAGAGTGGACACCAAGGCTGAACTTTCTCCTTTGCTGTTACAATAGATTTTCATCTCTAAAATGTGAAATAAGGTGTATAGTTTACATGCGAAGAAAAAGCTGATTAATTTAAGCGTTAAATTATTAGCGGTTTTCATAGTTTAATCTGGACATGGATGCTAATGTGCGTCAGTGCAAGAAGTTCGGCACAATTAATACCAAACAGCAATCAAAATGACCTGAGAGAGAAGAAAAGAGTGAGGCAAGCTGAAAAAAGAGCTGAAAATGGCAGAGGCCCATTTGAAAAATTGCCAGAGCTTTGACTGCCAAACGCTAGGGGTGCTACAGATTTCTTTGATATGATACAATTTTTTTTATGCACATTCTAACTGCTCAGTGAATGGAAACTGATTTTCCTTCGTTCTAGAATATTTCGATGCTATTCGATATTATTTGAGACAATTATTAAATCATTAATTTCGTGTATACACTGGAATCAAGTTAATAATCATTTGATACTATTTTTTGCCTTTGTCGCTTAAACCGCAGCAGAACAAAGACTCAAGAAACAATAAACCCTCCAGATTTAAGATTTGTAGATTAAGATTTGATATAGACATTTACTGAATCATTATTTAATTGTACCTATCATTTGAAAAAACGAAAAGGACAAATAAATGTTTTAATATTTTTTAAAATTAGCTGTTTGGTATTGTTTTAGTGCTTAGCAGTAATTACGAAAATTATTATGATTTATTGTTACGGTTCTTGTTAATTGTATATATTTTGACATGTAGAGCATGTACAAAAAAATACATGTAGTATTTTTCTTTTCGCTAAGCTATGAAATGTGGCAAACGAAATGTTTCACTGACGTGACATACCGCTTACTGCTCTAATAAATCAGGTAATGTCGATTATTTTAAATATCAAGTATAGAATCGAAATATTAATCCGTTTTCGTTTTATTATTTTTTTCCACTTTCACAATATCCTCCGTTCTACTGATAGAATTAAATAAGGAAATCTTACCTTTTCTGCACATCTAAAAACATCCTGGAATTATCGGTGCATCCCCAAAACAAAGAGAAACTCCACAGAATAAATTAGAAGTTCTTTATTTCAGAGCGATTTTCATGAAATGATGGGCCGAGTGTTTGGGGAGAGAAACGCTTGTTTAAGGAGTCATAAAATGTGTGCTTGGTGTCAGGGGGTTAAAGAACTATTGGTATTGTCCTATGTGCATATTTTATTGTTTTATACCCTCTCACCTCGCTATTTATTCGCCGTTTGACTGGTGTTTGCCGGCAGCAAACAGAGCTGACCTGCCATAAAACCCACATGTTTTATTCCAGTGGCTGCTCCAGTTTTCTTTGACCTTTATTAAGATCTGTCGCGGTCGCATTTACTTTCTGGCCTGTACGCGCATTGTGTGTTAGATTCTATGAACCTATTTTAAAATTCAATAGATGTTATATAGTTGTTTTAGTCCCAGCCTGTAATTGCATATTTTATTAATCTTTAACATTAATGTAATTTTGTTTTTCTTTCAGATTTTTAAACGTTTTTGACAGAAAATTAGCACATTAGACGACAAAGTTGTGCGCTTCGACTGTTCAGTTTATATCGAAGAGACAGACAAAGAGTTCGACGGTAGGAAAATGTTTCTGGGCCACAGATCGGGAAAAAAGTCAATTTTCCTCTCTTAGGCTGTGTGTTTAGCTGCTATCTAGAGGAGAAATGTACAAAAAAAAACCTCCAGTGTTTACCACAAACCATTAGCAAAGTTTATAAAAGAAGCACCGATCCATTAAGTGGCGAGACAGATTGCTGATATCCTTGGAGGCAGACTGTTCCAGGTGCAACAACTTGACACTGGGAAGGCGCTGTCAAGGTGAGCAGGCTCTCTCAATACCTGTCAAGAAGATACCTGTCATCTATATATACCCTGTAGATCCGGATTTGTGTAAACAGACGCACAGTCACAAATTCGTATCTAGGGGAGTATGTAGTTGATGTATAGGCTACATTCAACTTCAACGGGCAAAGAAGATGACATTTTAACTGTTGGTTTGTCATTGTTATTAATATTACGACAGTTTGGTGATGAAATATTAGCAGGAACGAAAGTTGTTTTTTTTTCTTAGCTACTACAATTTTTTTTCTGTAAATGTAAGATTTAAAGTGCGTTCATGATGTCACGTATTTTGTAAGACTTTTAAAGAATTTGAAATGAGCAAAAAAAGTTTGTTGAGATTTGCACTGATTAATAATCATCTGAATGCCGTGTTTAAACATCACTATCAGTAAACAACGAGAAATATTTGCTGCTGGTGTTAATAGTGAATTGAGCACATAAATTACTATTCATTGTGTGTAGATTTGGCATACAGGATAAACGCGCTGTTTGGAGTGGAATGACTGCAGACTACGTTTAAATGCAGAAGGTCTCCTTTGTGATTTAGGAGGCTTTGTAACCTGAATTAGTTGATGAATTTTCTATCGATCTTAAACAAGCCCAGATTCATCTCTGACACGCTGCTCACGCCACGACCATTCTCTCACCGTTATTAGCGAGTGCATTTAAGACCTTGGCCAAGGCGATTTCCTTGCATCACTTTCCCCTGGTACCGCGTTTCATGAACACTAGCCAAAATTTAGCAGTATTTTAGTTCGCCAAATCTGAACAGTTCTTTATAGAGGTGTAGTCATGCTCTCAGTGTGCAGATGAACTGAGGGGGACTGGGGGCGTGACTTTCTGTAGGGCTGGTAGAATCCAGCATGCCTTTTCGCTGTGTCTGCTTTCGCTTGTTATTGTTTTGATTCACTCACTATCTCATCAAGCGCACGGCAACGTATGAGAAAGTATGGAATTTTGGACTATTCCGAAATGTGAGTTGATGAGCGCGATCTAAACTGACTAATCCCATTTCCTTATCCGGGAATCGCGAAGACCCACGCCATTGGCTGACGATGTCACATGGACCCTTAACTTTGTTCACTTGACAGAAAGTAGGAGGGTTCTACGAAACAGGAAAACGAGTAAAGGGATACATATAAATTTTAGTATATTTTGTGTGCAATTCAAAGAAATTAATGGCCATGAGTTCCTATTTGATCAACTCCAACTATGTGGACCCTAAGTTTCCACCCTGCGAGGAATATTCCCAGAGCGACTACCTACCCAGTCACTCTCCGGACTACTACAGCGCCCAGAGGCAAGACCCCTCGTTCCAGCATGAGCCGATCTACCACCAGCGGTCGGGCTGCGCCGACCCACCCTACTCATCGTGCCAGGGTCCGGGACAGCCTGCCGCGGTCATCTCTCCACGAGGTCACGTTCTACCCACAACCGCACTCTCAACCCCTCTCCCTGAACCAAGCCATCACTGCGACTCGGTAACTCCAAGCCCTCCGCCTGCCTGCGGTCAGACTCCTACTAGCCAAAACACTTCAACGGTCACCTCAAGAAAAGATCCCGTTGTATACCCCTGGATGAAAAAAGTCCACGTAAACATCGGTAAGTGCAGCTAAACTTCTCTTACTAGTGCGCAGACAGCTCAGCCACTTTAGAAAGCCTAATGTCCGGCGTTAAATCTATTGCTCCCCTTATGAAGTTGCCCTTGGTCGAGATTTACGATCGTCTGTTTGCAGGGCAATATAATTACACCCTCCATAAATTTTTATTGCACTCCTTCTTTAAGCTCTTTCGGCGTCTATGCAACTTTCTCGTTCTAATTTCTTCCCGAGAAGAGGTTTATGAGTTCTCATGTAATCCATAAGTTAAGTTTTATGTTTTAGTAATTTGATTTTAAGTGACTGGACGGATTAATGTGTACTTTACACTGCCTCTTCACAATTGTTAGTTAAAAAAAAAAAAAACTTATGGGAGCTAAAATATTCATTGTTATGAGGACGATAATAAAACATTAATGGTAATACAAACAGTCGGACTCTTTTATGAACTATTATTCCGCGATAATTAGTGCATGTACTCACAGAGCTGCCATGGTGTGCGCTGTAAAGAGGGCAAACGCAATGTTTGCAAAATCACGGGTTAACATTAGTCGCCCATAGCCAACTATAGATTATGCTGTTCCCTTGTAGTGTTATTGCTGAATATGTTTTTTTTTTTTTTTTAAAAAAAAAGGATTTCTTATGCAAAAGTGCAATATCCCTATTGTTGTATCTTGTGCTGCCATTATTGACTTATTTTGAGCCATGAAGTCTGGAAATTAATGTCACTATCCCGACACTTATTCATTTGCTTATCTTAAATATGATACAATGACCACTTTTATGTTTTGGTTTAACATTTTGCATAATAGAATCTTTTAACAGTCACGTTGTACATTTGCAAATACGAGCGAAGTTTTAAAAATTATATTACACTATATTATTGTAGTGTGTGTGTGTGATTGTTCATGAATTGGTGTGTACATATCTATGTACGTGTGAGTGTGTATGGGGCTGTGTGTGCGCGAGTGTTATACTTTTTTTGTAACGTGTCGCTCTCTGTATCCCAACAGTGAGCCCGAACTATTCAGGGGGTGAACCAAAGCGCTCACGCACAGCATACACGCGGCAGCAAGTCCTGGAATTGGAGAAAGAGTTCCATTACAACCGCTATCTGACCCGCAGACGGAGGGTGGAGATTGCCCATACACTATGCCTATCCGAACGACAGATTAAGATATGGTTTCAGAACCGGCGCATGAAGTGGAAGAAGGACCATAAGCTTCCCAACACCAAAATACGCAGCAATTCTGCCAACACTAATTCAAGCGGCGGCCCGACATTGGGCAGCAATCAGAACCGAGCTAGTGGACCTCCGTCAAGTCTATAGCCCTCCACTGTTGCCCAAAACACGTACAATTATAAAAATCTAATTTTATGGAGTGTAGAACGTGGATTTTACCCGCGTTATGTCTCCTTACTCTCCCCTGCACTCTAATTACAGGGATAAAACACAAGGAAGATGTGGGGGGAAGGAGCAAAGAAAATGTTCATCTTTTAAACACTAAAAATGAGTGAAGAGACTGAAGACTCGAACTCAAATGCTACTATAGATGGGTTGCCTTCCCAGTCTGGTTCCCATTTTTATCCCGCACGCCTTTTCCTGCTCACTCGCCCCTTCCATAAGCACAGAAGGCGGCAGATAGTTTTCAGATTGGGTGAAGATGGATCCGTGTTTCATCTTTAATCACGCCAAACTCGGCCCCATTTGTCATGTTTACTCTGTGGTACAAAGGATGAACCGTAGGCCTGCCCATTACCTCGACGTCTAGCGTTGTGCTTAATAAATGAGTCGCTCTGTTTTGTCAAGAAGCCTTTTCTAACTCCCTTTATTCCCCTGGCTTAAAAATAACTAGCCGAGTGTTTTTCAACTGATATGAAGTTTTGTATTTTGTAGCAATTAGGTTATTTTGCATTTGCTATTTGCATCTCGAATGCAATGCCAATGGGACTGAGGGTTATTGTGCGTGTGGTCCATTTGTCGCTCATTACAAATACAGGGACTTGTTTCACTCGCCTGTTTAACGCATTTCAGTTTAAGAACAGCAAATTACTAATTAGTTGTTAGTCATATTAAATATAATATAAAGGTTCAATGAAGCTGGATGGCTAGAAATGTATAACCAAAACCGGTACAACGCAAAGCATTTTAATGAGAGCACTGCTAAGTACTATTTAAATTACCTCAATTGTATTTTTTGTCTAGTTTTATGAAGTGATCAGATTAAGTTCTTTTGACTTAATGGCAAATATCTGCAATAGCTAAACTCAGCATTTGTTTGTAAGTTGAAATGAAATTTAAGTTAAGTGTGGCCAGGGTTGTATAGAGAAAAGGTGCGTATATTGCATGAGTAAATACACTATATTTTCCTTTATTCTTTTTTTTTATGTCACTCTCGTTTTGTTTTATGGTACATAGACATGCGCACATACCACACTTTTTCTTTTTCTTTCTTTCTTTCTTTCTTTCTTTCTTTCTTTCTTTCTTTCTCTTATCAATTTTACATTTTATTATATATTTTTTTACATTCCAAAGATCAGTTTTCTCGCTGATGAATTGTAAATTTCCCCTTTTACATGTTTGTATTTTGTCTTCTTTCTGCTTGTACCTTTCACTGTTTACCTTTGTTACATGTAAATAGCCCTAGAAATTTAATAAATGGCGGAAAAGTATAATCTTTCTCCATGTGTCATGTCTTTTGTGTATTTTAAAGCCAGATATGCTTATTTTAAATGCACATTTCTTATATAGGTGGATACCATCGTCCATTGTGTTTTGCTAAAAACACAATTTAATTGTATTTGGCTTGCCACTGTGCATTTTCGTTAGCCTTGTAGCACTCGCCTGTCTTGAAGATCACTGCATATCTCTCTGGTGATTTATATCGCTGCATTGCGAGTAATCCTGGTACATTACGCCTTGTAATCTTATTCTAAATCACAAAACCCTTCCTTTCTGTCTCGCCTCTCCTTAATTTAACGGTGCACAAACCCTCTGCTCAACGACGCCGTGAATGCGCCTAAAAATATGGATCCATGTTAGAAAAAAAAAGCAGAAGTTAAATAGTTTCTCGGCTCGTGGGCTTTTAATGCTTTAATGAGTGTAATTCTTGCACAACAGTTTCGCGACTGTTTGCCAGCGCAAGCTGTGTGTTTTTTATATTACAAAGGAGCGGGTCGGTGCCATAGCTCAAACCCTGACAACCAAATAGATAATCAAGAAGACAAATGGCTTCTTTTGGAAGGCGCAGCCCTTGTATTAATTTTCATTTTCTTTTCTCAGAGCAGGTATTGAAAATATAGAGCCGGAGAAAATAACATTCCGTTTGCTGGCGTTGAACTTTACACAAAAGTATGGCCTTAAATTGGTCTGCTAGCATTCCGTGGCACCGTGAAGATTTTCTATTACTTGCTTGTTGATATCAGAGAGGCCTTTTCGCCACACAGCCCACTAAAGCCATTTGTCTGTTTTCTCCCTTTTATTTATAAAAAATGCTGTCTGGACATAACGTCAAACACTTCAAAAAGTAAAAATGTGAGGCAGTAAAACCATATCAGGCCCACTCTCTATAGTTAAAATTGTTAAATGTGCAAAATTTTCTTCAATTTATTGAGAGCTAATAGAGTGGCATAAATACTTAGCACAGCTATAAATAAACCTTATATGTATTATATATCTTTATCTACATGCACCCATTTTGTGATTTAGACTTAAACTTACTTCCAAAGTGAGATGTATTTTTAAATGTGTCTCTCTTCAAAAGGTACTCTAGAATTTAAATGGATGCATTTGCGTGTGGCATCTGTATAGACCTTGGAATGCTATTGTTGTCACACATATTTTATTTTTATTTTTTTTTTTTAGGAAAAAAAAACCTTTCTGCCACATTGGTTTGAATAGGAGTGAACAGATTTCTTTTGAGGGCCTCAAAAGTTCACCGCTATTATTTGCAGACAGAAGCCTAAAGAAAAATGTGAGAATTATACAGAAAAATCATTAATCACCGCTTCTCTTTAAACAAGTCTTCTCTCCTATTGTCATTCGGCAGCACAACTGCTCGGACCTTCTGCTAGGAGGGGAGTGAAATCTTGAAGGGCACTTGAAGACATCCCCCCTCCCTTCTCTACCATCTTCTATTCACCAAGTCATGCCACAAGAAAACTTTTTTGGCGAGGGATGTCCCATGAAGAATCTCTTGAAAATGTTAGCGCGAGTGAGAATCTTCGCAGGGCGAGAGATGGCAGCGTTCAAGGTACAGTACTTTTGTTTTATTTGAGTTTTATTACTTTATGGCCTTCTCACAGTTGGGTAGCAGAGGCACATTTGTCGTGTTGTGCCACGGATGGATTTTATGGCTGCTTTGACAGAAAGGGGTAGCGTTTGGGAACCGGCTGTCGTGTGTTTGTGATAACTTCTAGGTGTGTACCATCACAACTCAAGTGGTAGCATGTTTTCCTTTTCGCTTTTGAGCAACACATCTGTGGAAATGTTAGATGGTGTATTTGTGGGTGTTGGTCCTGAAGTGGTATCGAGAGAAAAAAATCGAATGTGCACGTCAGCGTCTGTTTGTCCGTTCCTGTGCGCGTGAACGCGCATCTGTCTTCCATCAACACTGTGAATATGCATGAGTTGCAGTGCGCCATATATACTTGTGAGCAATATCTGCATATGCAATATGTAAGACATCTCTCAGCTGCGAATATGACACGTTGCCCTAATGGCTGTTGTTAATGCCACTTTATTTCTTTTGCATATCATATTATTTGTGTGAGCGTGTGTATGTGTTTCCCCACCTTAAAACGCCTTTTTATTCCATCAGAGAGCTTGGGTGGCCACAGGTGCAAAGCGGCCGGTCTCGAGAATAAATTATTCGATGCTCTGTTGGTCAGACAGGAATGAAAAGCACCAAAGAGAATGTCTCGAGAGCAACTATTTGCCTAAAACAAACGACTTGTAGCAAATTGCTTCAATTGCATGTTGTGTGCTTAGATGAGCACGAATGCTCTGATACGGGCTCACCGCCATTTAACCCCTGCAAATCAATCTCTTGTGCGTATTGGAGAAAAGGCCAGTGGTTCTGGTTTACGGCTTTCGCCTCCCTCTGCGGACCTGTGTGGCATGAAGCGTGGCAAAAAAGACAAAAATATAGAAACCGATATTGAGGGAAGTTGAGGGATGACAGAAAAAAAAATCGATTCTTGCAGCAGGCAGAATGGCAGCAATGGGTTCAACTAGAGGACACGTTTTTCTGACCGATTAGGTCTGTTGCGAAGGCTCAGACTGACCCTTCTGAAACCCTTGACCCGGCGCGGACAGGACAGCGCTACGTGTTACATGGTCGACAAAGCCCTAGGGCGAGTTTGTCATAACAGCGCGGCCGGGGCACTGCAACCCGAGGGCACCGTGCTATCTCTTCCCTCAGACAGTCTAGTAAACTATCGGGGGCCCTTAAAACAACAGCAGTCGTGGCCTTGCAAAGACCCATCCTTAAACATCTCCAGTCTTTTGGTTTGAACCACTTGAGAAATGCCCGAATAGTCACCATGCGTGTCAAGACACGCAGAATACACACAGCGAGATTACTTTACGATTTACTTTATATGTATTTCAGTAGCTGTATACTGTGAAGGAGGCCAAGAGGGCCTTCCGCTCCAGAAATATGACGGCTATTTTGTGTGACAACGCCTCGCATTGTATCATGTATGCCCCCTCCTTCTTGCTCTCCTTGTTCTGGTCTCCACACCCTCCTTCAAGGTTTGCTGGAAAGCTCGCCGCTTGGCCTTGTAACGCTGATGTGATGGTGTGGTGCCTGTTTTAGCTCACGCCGCTAATTGCGAAACAAATAGCCCTCGCGCATTGCTGAATTATTATTGTGAAAAGCCGCGGAGCGGAGGTCAGCACCGCATAGTCACAGAGATATATGGCCCGCGCGCGCCAGCTTTGTGGGCCTGGGCTGAGAGCCTGTGTGCGTGCGCGCGCGTGCGTTTGTGTGTGTGTGTGTTTTAAAGAGACACATATTAAGTAAGGCAAATCACCATTGTTAACACTGCCAGCAAAACGCAACCCCTCCCTTTTCTACCGCATTACTAATCTACTATTTCATCAATATTACTGTAATATTATCCACCTCCATCTACACATGGCCTACTACAACTATTTAGTAAATATATTTAATCTCTTGTTTTGAAAAATGCAGATTACGCGTGCATTTATTTCTTTAACTCTCCGTATCTCTCCAACTGGGCTCCTCTTCATTCGATATTAATATTTAACTAACTGAATGGTTGCTGCGATACAGATTCCATTATTTCCTGAGATAGCGAAGAATAATGAGTTAGCTCACTAAAGAGGAATATTCAGGTGCTTTATTTGTTACTCTTTGCTTCTGAAAACGTGACTTCTCATTTAATGTGCAACTAACAGCTCGCGCACATGGTGTAGCGATTCCTACCACATATTACGGTTATAAAAATTAAGTTCGCTGATAGCACGTGATACATATATATATATTTATATATATTGTTATTGATGATAATAATAATAATGATAATAATAATAACGCTACATTTAATACACTATTTGGGTTAATCCAAATTAATTCGGATTAATTCAGGTTGCAGAAAAAAACAAACAATCCTGACACTTGGAAAATGCACATGGTGACCTCAACAAGCCGCTGTCCTGCGAGTCTCTCTATCAAAGAATATAATTTTTTAAAAGGCACTACGCGTTCTGCCGCTTTTGACAGATTTACAGTCCCCAATAAAAGAGGGTATGCTCAGTGCCGTAAATCAATCGCCGCCGCTCTGTATAAACCTAGCCTTTAGCCAAACGTTCTGTTTACTTAAGCGCCTGCAAAATCTGGAATATTCATTGACTGATTTCTCTTTATAATCTCTCTCTTTCTATAATAATAATAATAATAATAATAAACCGTTTGTTTTATTATCATTATTGTTGGTCTTGCTAATGCACGTTTAGTAAATATTACATCTAATAAGGTGAATGTAGTTACCTGCAATTGTAAAAAGCTAGACTGGTTTTAATTATAATGTAATTTTAATATAATTGCTATTCCATTTTTAAACGTTCATTTGAACTTTTTAAATGATTCTCTTTCTTTTCTTTCTTTTTTCTACAGTTATTTCGTTTTAATTTTAGGTTATTTGACCACCTAATTAAATTTTAACTCTAATCATTGCCCTAGAATAAATTAAAGACATGCGAGAACAAAACAATCGAGTACTTTTGAATGATTTTTATTATTAGACATTTTTTTTTATTTCTCTTGTGTGAGAATTAGCCATTTCCAAAATTTATTTAGAAGTAAATACTGAAATACTGACCAAACAAAATGATCCGTAGTTTTTTATATAAACCTGAAAGATGTATCATGATTTATTTATAACAAAGTCCAAAAAAAAAAAAAAAAAAAAAAAAATGCTTTCAAAAGCATTGCAGCATATGTGCAATCGTTATCCATTTTTGAATCACACAATTTCCTTTCATTCTTTCACAGCAGTAAACGCAGAGGCACATATGCTTTAATCTTGATAGACAGTGGTGCTTTAATGTTACAATTGATGTAATTCACATATTGCCTAGTTCATCCTATGTATTTGTTTGTATTTACACCGCCACAGCTCTTGCATTCGCAATGAAAATGCAGAAAATGCATGGATTCAATTGCACACTGGCGAAGAAAATTGCAGAGATTCAATTGCACACAAAGCTTATCTTTATTGCATTCACCTTCTTTGGCAAATAGTCTAATTGCATTTGATAAAACCATGGCTACACTGCTGGCTACACTTTAATCGCGCGTTTTATTCGTTCCTTCGAGCTGTTTTGACTGATATTAGCTGTAGAAAAGACGCTGCAGATTCTTTACTAGACTTCTTCGAAGCACACAGCAAGTCAGGCTATTGTTTGACCTTCAAAGTCTCTGTACTGCTCCGTTTCTTTTGACTCAGCCCCAGGTCTATTGTTTCTGTTTTGCCTCAGCGCTGTGCAGAAGGGCATCCCTACCATTGTTGCTTAGAGCTCGCGGCAGGGTCTCCACAAGAGACTTTTTTCTCCTTTATCTGTCGCATGTTACCTGTCTTTGCACAGCCTAACAATTCCAGAGAATACTAAAAATAATAATAAAATTAAACAGTTTGATAGTTAGATGTAAGCAAATTTGAGCTAAATCAACCATCTATAAATCTACTAACTTGTTACAAAGGTGCTCTCAGCATTGAAAATGTTTAAACTGACTTAATTTCGATAAAATGTCAAACGCGTTGTTGTAGTGTTAAATAAGCTGGCAAAGAATCAGTGATGAAAATTGGGTATGTGATATCAGTTGTAATGCCAACAGCCATTCATCAGAGTGCTTGTTATCGTAAGAATTTCTTCACAGAGAGAGAGAGAGAGTCTCTTTGTTATTTATCATTATTTTAATGCATATTCAAAGTAGTGTTACAAAGAAATAAAACAAGACATCAATATAACACTAAAGACAATAATTGGACTTGCAAATTGCTGCAAAACAGGAAAAACTAAATGAAATATAAAATGCTGATTACAAAAGTAAGCTTTTCATAGGAACATAATTAAATACGGAACTAATCTGAATTCAAAACACACATTTTAATAAAAATGTCCGTAATGAAATACCTAGGCGTTATACAAGACAGAAAACTTGTACCACTTAAAAATTTACCCATTATCATTATCCATGTCTACCATATAGGTAACCGTTCACCACATATACGTCCGTACCATAACAAACTTTTTCTTTTACCTTGTCCTGAATAGTATGAAGAATTTCATTTTACGAATAAAAAGAACAGAACAGCATGTAGTGTAGCTGTGGAGTGTTGGGTCATAGTAATCCCGCGAGCGTGCAAGCCGTGGTGCCCCCATCCCCCTCCTGGTCACGTGATTCATTAAATAATTAATGCAGTGGTTGCAGAATAGATATGTATTCGTCAGGAATATCGCAGACATGGTCTCCTAGTGTCTGACGTGAAATTCAACTGTCCTTTTAAAAACAAGCCCTATAGCGGAGCGAAAAAAAGCACAGGCAGAGACCCTCACGGAGGCTGCAATAAAACAAATTTGGACGGGGGAGCGTCTCACCGTGCGAAGCTTGTGAGTATACGAGGAAACGGGGAACGCCACTTCGACCGCCGCCACCGTTCCAGGCTTACCCGACTCCTTGCATTTATTTGCTGTTTTGTGGTGTTGTGGTATATATCGTCCAGAAATACTCATCCTCGCCATCCCTTGTCATCATGCATGTATGTCTCACAAACCCATTCCATCGTTTGAATTCAGCTGCCAACAGGAGTGATGCTACATGTCATTGCATTACACCGTGCTCCATTCATATCACTACATATATATTTTGAAAAGCAGCGTGTTTCTCTTCTTTTCCTCACCGTCCCACATAAACCATCTTTCTCCCTTCCTTTGCATGTCCCTCTCTCTCTCACTCTCTGTACCGTCTTTTCAGCCAGCTACTTCGCTTGATTTATAGTGATATGTGTGTCAGCGGCAGCGGGGCTGCCATTGTGTATTTGTGAGGGAGTTGTGTTGTTTATGGCCGTCTGCGCGATAAATCATTTCTCTTTGAAAATGATGGGCGAGCGACGATATGCGGGAACGAGGAAGAGATTCCCCGGATTACCGTTTAGGCACGCCGACTTCTGATTCGAAAACGGCCCGCGAACCCTTCGCTTTCGTCCTCTCCCCTCATCTTTAAGCCCCCCAAGTTGATTATCGCCAACGATTTACGACAATGGATCAGCGACTAATATGAAGTAGCTGCAGGTCTTGAGTTACTGAATATGCAATTACCAATTAAGGGAAGATTTGTTTAAATTTGGCAAAACGGGAACGCCTCGTCGCCTTGTAAATCTCATAAAAGTGTCCGCGCCCGCCAGGAAACTCATAGCCAGGGGTCTCATACCTGGACTGCAGCTGTTTTTCTTCATGGTGTAAAAACCTAATTGGAGTACTTACTACTGAGCAGAAAGGGACAGCTACTGCTTTAGTTTATTCTTAACTAGAACACTGACAGAGTTTGAATTGCCTTTAAGCTAAAACAGGGTCACTGACACAAAGAAGATCGGGGTTTTTTCCTGATTTTCTTTTTTATGTGGGACAAACTTAGGCTAATAGAATGACATTGCCTGATTTAAGATAAGGCTTTCCGATTTACTTCAGTTACAGAAGGCTTTCAATAGCCATTTTAGTCAAGTCTATTTTTTCTACAAGTGATTTCAATACTGTGAAAACTGAAAGAATAACACAGAAATCTGCCTCATTGGCTGGCATGCTATTTGAACTGGATTCCCCCCTCCTTATCTGTGCACGAGGAGGAGGCTTGTCAAGTGAGCGACTTTACCTGTAGTAAATCTTGTTTATGACGTGTTAATGTTATTTCGTAGAGATGGCAATAATTGTGTAATGCACATGCGCCGCTGAAGAAAACGTCCACAAACAAAGAGGTTAATCGATCTTTATTATTTTATTCACACAAACATAAAAAACACACACATTATAATCTATGATCTTAAGGTAAAAAATAAAAATAAAAAGATAACTGTTATTGTTACTGCTAACAGCAATAACTGATCAGCAGGAGGAATAATAATAATAATAATAATAATAATAATAATGATAATAATAATAATGGAGTTCTGGGATGCTTTGCCCCTTTGCTTAATAGCATCGCAACTGTTTTATTCACCTCCTTTCCACCTGGGTAGTACAAACCTTTGTGTAGCAAAATTAGAATAACTCCTTGGCTCCTATCAAATATTAATGGGCACACCGGCATGGCGAGCACCATCAAAATGTATAATTCCAGCAGCGCTCCTTGTTGCCCGGCGCTGTGTCAAAAACAATATCCGAGCTCATTTTGGAGGATGCGCAGGGGGCGAAAAGATGGGACATTTTTTTTCGTGCAGGGACTCGCCAGGCGGATCTCATATCTGATTTCACGTGTTTAGTGACAGCCGAGGTTGAATAAATGATTCAAAATGCCAGTCAGTTTGGATAGACATTAAGAGTCCCCATATCTTTGTAGGAAAAAATGTGTTCAAGTGTAGTTATACGGTTAAGTTTATCACAAAAGTGTCAGTGATATAGATTAAATAATATTTATGTAACCAAATATATATTTTGTATATTTAATTGGTAACGATTAAAACATTATATTAACACTAATAGCCTACTAAAAATGCTACATTTTAAATCTTAATATGCCAGCCGTAAAGATTACAAGTAAGGCAAATGTCAGCATTAAAATCGTGGAATAAAGCCATTTAAATGCCCATAAAGAAAGCAAATCCAGATAATTGTATATCAATTTATTATGCATTCTGATACTGTATAAGTCTGTGTGTATGACGGGAGAATTTAATGCTTGTTAGTCTTTTTTTCTTTTTCTTTCTTGTTTATCAGACAGTATTCCGATAGTTCATCACTAGCGAGTTTCCTCAGTCTTTGAATTGGATGTCGGCCATATTGTCCTCTTATTGCATCCAAATGTACACTAACAAGATGGAGCGATGTATAAACTAAGCTGCTGTTTCGCTATCTAATCTTCAAACCTTCTAGCATTTTGACTTATTTAAAACAAACATTACCACATTTGATAGACAGAGCAGGCATAATAATAATAATAATAATAATAATAATAATTATTATTATTATTAAGAAACTTCGGCATGGCTAAGTTAAACCACCCCGTTTTCTGTGGAATACTAGATATGTGCAGTAAATAAAAATACATAAAATGAATGTAGTGTATTTGTACCACTAAATGATCATAGTTTGATGTTCAACGATTATAGTTGTGTATTCGCTATCACTAAACGATCATAGCCAGTATACAGCTATGATCGTTGGACATTCAACAATCACTAAGCATGGTGGCTATATGCAATCATGCTTTTGGTCCCATACTGAATCTTTAAGTCCTTTTGTCTTTCATTGGATTCGTCATTTTATTAGCACAGCAGTAGCAGTTGTACGTTGCTACGATTTATTTTATGCTAGCTTAGGTGAGTTTTCCAGGTGTTTCCCCTGTCTCCTAATGCACGAATAATTACCCATTTGGAAATAAATCAATATCAAACCTCTCTCTAATTCATAACGGTCTACACAGAGCAACGATTGAAAGCACATGAAAAATGAGCAGAGAAACGCTATCCAGAGGCTACACGCGGGATTTTCATCCATTTGAGGAGCATGGGGGAGCGCGATAAGAGAATTCAGCCGGAAATGTTCGAGCCAGCGTCTGCCTTTTTATGCAGTGGCTAAGAATAGCATGGATATTATCATCACACTTTTAAATAGTTGTAATTGAACTTCCGTCTATGTCTGCTGCGTGTGTGTGTGTGTGTGTATGAGCGCACGCGCCTGTTGTTTTCTGCTATCTCTGCGTGGGTAGTGTACAACCTAGCACACAAAAGCCTCGAAGAACGAAAGCCAAGTGCAGTGACTTAACTTGGAGGTTTGCAATGTAAGGCTAGTGAATGCAGGAAATAGGCATTTGAGCAAAGCTAGCAAAGCAAAATCGACTGAAGCCAGACCTACCAGATGAAATACTGCGAGAGCTTTTTTGTACACTCAAGAAAATAGCAAGTAGCCTATAACGCCTTTTATATCTATTGGAATTTGGCATCATTCCCTTAAAATAAAAAAAGGAGACAAGAAACGTGTTGGATGTCGACAGGAAAGGGAACAATTATCGGAATGAGGTTGACCGTGTTCGCCCTTGCCGAAGCCTGCAGGTTGCAATAACCATATGGCCCATGTGTTGGCTCCGTAGCCGTGCAGTCCCCTATTGGACAAACGAACCCCGTTGGCTTCTCCACCCTGTGTGTCCTGTCAGTCCACTGGTTCACTAGTTCACCGTGTCAATCCACCCTGCTCCGCGCAAGCAGCGAGAGGCAATCAGACAGCTTGAGGCTAGAGGTGGAATCTTTCGCCTGCTGGTGAGTGGTGCTCCAGAGCAGTCACACGCTAAGACTCAAAGCCTGGGGTTCGGCTGAAGGAAAAACGCTGAGCTCCCGGAGTACTGGGATCGTGGACGCCTGAGTGGAGTTGTGCGCGCATTAGCAGTTCCCAACACGCCTATGAACGCTGTGATCCACAAAGTAGCCAAATTTTATTGTTTTATGTAACCGTTTAAATCGATAAGGAAGCTATAAAACGTTACCTTCTCGCATCGAACAACAATTATTTCAAATCTATAAAACAATCCTTTCATGGCAGCCAATCTGTTCCGTTGTTTTGCATAAATATTCCAAAATCAAAGGCCCATCTTCGGCGGAGATACCGGGAGGAATGCTGGATGTCAGGTAAGATTTGCAAGCTTCGAATGATGCCGCATGCCTGGACTCTTCCTTGTGTTCCGAGCTCTTCTGCCGACAAGTCATTAATTATCCGTTGTGTGACCTAGAGTCATCCCTGGGTGTGCCCGACTTCGAAAACTTTTTTCTTTGTTTTCAAATAACCGAAGACACTTGCCTTCAAATTGGTAACCGATGAGGGCTAAAGGTTGGCTGATTCCATTCATACCTCACTACATTTCTTTTATTACTCTTGGTTCTGTAACGTTCTTTTTTTTTTCTTTATTCATTTTCTTTCATCAGACTAATTTCTCAAATTCTTACTGATTGGAAAAGTGTGGAGATTCGCGCAGAGGTCTGAAAGTGTAAAAAGAAGACAGATTTATGACCTAAATAGAGGGCTGCTTATTCTACTAACAGCTCCTAATTTCGACCTTTGCTTTGCTCTCCACTGAACGCGCCACAGGTATCCCAAAATGGCCTTATAGCCATTTATTCTTGTTATTATTTTACAATTTTGCTGCTTGTAAAACGACTGGTGTTCCTAAAGCCTACAGTAGGCGCAAGCTGTCAAAGGTAATAGAAGAGCGGCTAATAATTCAAATGTGGCCTCAAGGTAGACGGCTATATTGAAACATAATGTCTCTTCTGTGTTCCCTGCTCCTTGGTCGTTTAAACATGTACTTTTTAAAGAGAAAAACCAACAACAAAGAATTTTCATGCTTGAATAGCTTAGTAGCATTTTACTATTCATAAAAGGTGTAGTTATAACAAATGTGCGTCTTTCATCAATGCAGAGGCGATTAAGTTTTAATAAAGGTGAAAAATGTATATATATATATATTTTATTTGTTTTATATATATATATATATATATATGTATGTATATGTATATATATATATATATATATATATATACATATACATACACATGGTCATTTCGAAAATATCTATTGCATAAAACGTAACACTTTTGTCTATTATGTGGTTTGTCCTTTTAATTAATTATTCAATTAAGATGGGAGAAATTTGCTATTGTATATAGCCTAGGACGAGGACATAATATAATTAAATGTTGACAAAAGTTGACTATAAATCACTTAAAGGTTCTAACACAAATGTTTGACATCAACAAGTAAAAACTACATTGTCACTTGCAGAAATATGCCCTCTGAGTCAATCTGCGCGTTCTGACACATTTTGAAAAATCTCTTCTCTAAGTACTACTTTTGGTTTTGTTGTTGTCTTGATGGTCGTTAGCCCAAAAGAGAAATTGTGACCAGCGGTTTCCGTGAACTAGCGTACAGGTCTGAATAAAACCACAAAACTCTAAGTGGATATAATTTAATTGATTTTATCATAAATCACTGACAGTAAAGAGAGAGGACCAGTAAGAGAAAGCAATTTAAAGAACAGTGCGACTGTCAACTAGGACATAAAGCTTTTATATATATATATATATATATATATATATATATATTTTCCAGTCTCAGAATAGTTTATTGCTGTCATAATTATCACAGTCTGTGATTTTCATGGCCACCAATAGCTGCAGTGGTGTGTGGAGTTATGTAGCGCCTATTTAAACAGCGACCACAAAATAAATCATTCAATGACTGATTTAACATATCTTTTACTCTTAAAGTTAAAATCAGATCCAACTGCTGTTTCACTTCTAACAGGGTGCATTTTATTTTCTCTGCTCATTTGTCAGATTTGTGAAGTTGGCAGTTTTGGGGACCCTGGGGGCATGGGCCTTGGTTGACCCAAAGACCCTGTCTCTTCCTCAGTCAGTGTCTTCATTCAAAAAAAGTTAAACATTATCCACCCTATGCACAGATGGTCCTTAAAAATTAACTTCGTGGTCGAATAGCTGAAAGTTGGACTTTTATATAAGACTATCTGAATGAGTACTCTTAGAGCATGGAGGGTTACAGGGCGTTGCGCAGTAATGCATAATCTTCAGGTTTGCAGTTTCGTTTAGTTAGTCTTACCAGTAAGTCCACTTGGACGATATTTTCATCAAGGTTAAAGCTTTAGAGTCAATCAAACAATATATGATTAAGTAGTGCAGACATAACATTTACACAAAGAAAACCACCTGACCCCATTCCAGAGCAATAAATAATGATTAATTCGCATATGAGGAAAAGTTCTTCCCGTTGAGCGTCTTTGTTGTGAGCATTGCGCACAGGTCAGTAACGCGAACGAGAAATCTTTAGCTGATGCTATATGCGTGGGTGTCAGAAACCAAGCCCCCTGCCCATTCACACAGCCTGCGAGAGCAGAAACGCCTTTAATCGTTCAAAGATTGGCCACAGAAGGCCTAACGTATCCAGCGGCCTCACACTGAAGTTTGTGGTGTTGAAAGTTGGATGTCATCCGCCAGACTGCAAGAGAAAAGAAGACATATCTAGCCGCTCCCAGCTTAAAACAGCCTCCTCTCTCGGCATTTGGGTATGCTAAGCGTTCGAGCTCATTACTTTTCAAAGCACTGGAATCCAACGAACGGACTTGATGAAAGCTCAGCATTTCTGTGATGGGGAGGTGATGTCAGTGTTTTTTGCTGGGTGGCACTCGAGAAAACGGGGCAGAAGTCATTAATTGCGATTGATTGGATATTTTCTATTTTTGGATTTATTAGACTAGGGAAAGACTTTAAAAGACGTTCTGACGCATGCATGTCACGTGAGCGATTTGGATTTGGATTTGGGAAGAGGGCCCTTATGGTATCGCCCAGTCACTACTAAATAGCCAGTTCACAACCGCCTGGTAAATTACACAACAAATGGGATGAGGTCGGCTTTGCGCTGACTTCCAGAAGGTGCCATACGTGCTTCTCAAGAGCCTGTGGACGTACAGGACGGGAGATTAATGCATAAATATAAGACATTACAAGGGGATTCCAAAGTACCTCTGACTGATCATTAATCTGGTGAGTTATCGCACCTCCACGGAAAGGTCAAGCTGCAAACCCAGTGCCAATCTGTCAAAGCCACGCCGCGCGCCTCTTTTAGTTTCGGGTGTTTTGCTCTCCCATGTTCGTACATACGTGTTGCATATATTTTTGAAACGAAGAACTATATTACAGATGGCTACGGCCATACAAAGGGGTGATGCAATATCCAAGGGTGAGGGGGATAATAAAGTTAAAAATGTAGCATAACTGTTTTGTAAGTGAGCAGACAAGGGTGCAAATGAGTTCACAGTGTGAACTATGCAGAGTGTGAGAGTAGCTTTATTTAAACGGTCTGACAAACCTAACACAATCTCCCACTGCCCGTGCATCCACTTAATATGCATTTATATAAATGATGCAGGAGCCCTTTGTTGCAAAGTCCGCAGTAATGAGCGCACGTGAATCCGGCTGTTGTTTTCTTTCCGAGCCTTCGATAGCCTGAACAATAATTATACCCTACTAAAACGCTTTCCGTGCAGCAGAGGAGAAGCTGGTTCTGGTTCGGCTAAGCCGTTGCTCTCTGGTTGCTTTCTCTTCCATTTTCCTCACTAAAAATTGGCTCATCAGCTCTTCTGGCTGGGAGCTGCCTCCTCCCTTTGTTCTGAGAGCAGCAGCGTTCCTGCTTGCTGGGGCACGAGCACCCTTCACTTTATAGGTAACTTTAGGTTAGTCCAGCAAGGCTGCGGGTCGCTGGCGTGTTACCGGGGACGAATCGACCCAAAAATACCCGGACAGCGGTAGAAACGGGCCCGGGTGCTGGGAATGGAATCGAGCCAACGGCGTGCGTAAGTGCGGGGATGCAATAAATAACTTTATAGCGCTGTAGGCCGCAGAGTCGGGGAGGTCGGGGGAATCCTCGTTTTGATTTATGTGTTTGGGGTAGCTGTCACGAGCCGGCGAACGAAACCGTCCAACGTTTTTATTCCACTTTTAATAAGCGCTGCTATGCAGACCAGCAAGGCCATTTCATTCCATTTCTGTTCAGGCCATCGCCTACTGTATATATATCCATTTTCGGTCCTCCAGGGCACCCGTTTGGATTAAGGGCTGTGTTTATCAAGTTTATGGGCGGATTTTATACCAGAATGGTGGGGCTCGCGCTTCATGGTTTTATCAATGGTCGCCGAACGTTGTCGCTTGTTATATTTAATTATTTTCAATCTGTTTTGTAATTTGTTTATGATGATTGTATTTTAAATGTTTATTATTATTATTATTGTTATTATTATTATGTCAATTGTCTGGGGATGTTATATAACTAGGCTATAACATAATATTATTGCATAATATCGCAGAACAGAAAAGTAGGCCATTCTTTATAACAAGGCCAGGAGAGCTTGTTATGCTGTTAACATTGACGAAAGATGCTATTTAACTACAGATTTCCAGTATCACGTTTTTATTCCTTTATTCATATTTGTATAATTGTTTTTTGTTTTTTAGTGTTTAAATAAGGGCGCATGTATGGTTTTGAGAATGAATCGTTTTGATTTTAAAAATACCATTACTGCTGTCAGTAAATCCGTTAGGAAGGCCAAAGGTTCTGCTTTAAATGATTCGAAATATCATGCTTAATTCAATACATGTTGAAAATCAATAGAAGTAAGGGACTTTGGGATACAGCGTAAACATTTTCGTTGGCCTCGAATTTCTCTCTGTATTCCCGAACATAATTTAAGGTTAACATGTCGGTCAACAGTGGCCAACCATCAAATTGTCTTCGAGGTCAATTTCTCTACATGAGGTCTGATGTTCTCTATTGGATTTTTGGCGACCCCGTTTTGATTGCATCTCTCTTTTTTCTGTTTCTCTTCTTACAGTTCCTTCTCGTTATCAAGAAGTTGTATCCTTGCATAAAATCTAGAAGTGATAAAGGACAATATCTCGGTAAGTGATTCAATCTTTTTTGAGTTTGACAGTGATTTATACCCTCTGGTAATGTGTTTGGGGAAGATACTTTTTTTTTCCTCAATGAATTTCGATTTTTTTTTTTTTTAATTGTATTATGAAATCTGAATTTATATTTCTACTGATTCAAAGAATAAAACAAATTTGTAAATTCGCATGGTTTATTAAAATATTTTAATTTCAAAACATTTTTCATACAATGCAACATCAGGACTTTAGCTGAAATAGCAAGTAATGCAATAGCATACAAATGCATGTTTGAATGCATATAATGAACCCAATTTTGATGGCAATTATACCGATGCATACTGGGGGAAACAAATCTCGAGAACTTTTGCAGGCCCCTATGCTATTTGCTATATTGATCAATGCGCATTTCGAGTGTGCTGCATATGTTTTTTTAATGTATAGAATGTTGCGATTGTGGGGAAAAAAACGCAGTTTATGTCTGATTGAGACAGAAATCTGCATTACAATGATATAGTAGTATAGGGATTGGGATGGTGATTACGTGCTGTTTTATTTTTGGGGCTGCTCATGCGTAACATTTATTTGCAGAGTATTTGAGAAATCGTTTGACACCTTAAATAATTGCTTAGCAAACGGTGACTCGCAACTCACAGTAAGTCCCACGCTAGAATAACACTCACAACATGTTTTTTTCTATGTAAATAAACATCCAAACAACATCATTAACAGCAGCGCATTAATTGTTTTGCCAAAAGGCTACTAGAGCTATTTGCTGTCTTGCTGTATGCCATTTATTAATTTCAGGGGCATAGCAATCTGAAAATATTTTTTTTTTCATTCATGCCACTATTTTTTAAAGACCACTCTCCTATTAACGTTACACAATTTTCTCTCTAAATATTGACTGAAACTGATACATTCATACAGCTGCAAATAAAATATAGTTTGTATAATTGTACAATTTTAATACCTCTTTAATATACCTTTTTTCTTTCAAAACAGACATACAATAGACTTAAAATCTTTTTAAACGAACTCATTGATTTTAATTTCAAAACGAGTTTCCAGGAATCCGGGTGAGGTAGAGTAGAATGTCCGGAAGTGTAGTTTTTTTTCTGTTTTCTCGAGATGTACATCCATGGAAATAATGCACCGAGGCTGTGGTTGTCTTTTTTGTATTCCATTGGAAAAGAACGAGAAATGTAACATCCATCACCGCGCAGCTCAATATGCTGTCCTTTTTATGAAAATTAGCAACATGAATCCCAGTCCATGAAAACCAGCATGTCATAATCCGAACTGCAGAATTTGACCCACTGTCTGAACAATAACAGTTTGTTAATGTTTACATCACGGCTGAAACATGGCAAAATGGAAGAGTAGAAATTGTGTTTTCTGCATTTCGTTGCCTCAGCCCACGTATTAGTTAATTAGTGCCCTTTTAAGTGGCTCCCCATTGGATCCTTTTAGCAAAGGTTGCAAAATAAGGAACAATGCCGTTTAGTAAAAAGTTGCAGACACCTACATTTTTGCCTTGTGCCTTCCTCCCACACCGTTGGTGATGCTCTCTATTCAAGCACCTAGAAGAAATGCATCTTTTTAAAGTTGCCTGTTTACAGCTGCCTGTGTATGGTGGAAGTCATAAATCTTACGTAGCCATAAACGACGGGGGTAGTGTCCTGAATAATAAAAATAGAGAGAGAGAGAGTAAGAGAGAGAGGGAGACGTGGTGTTTGGCTTAAGGAGAGAGAAGTAGCAATATCTCTTGAACACTTTCCTGGTGTTTTTCTTTTTTCCATTTTGTTCTCGCGCCGGCTTTCGTCCTCGTTTCCTTTTCGCGTTTTTCTCTATCGTATTTCTTCCTTCTGTCCTCCATCCTTAAAGGATATGTTGATGTTTTTGTTATTATGTAGCCTATAGTAAAAACAGAAGACACTCTTTCGTCTATTTTTTAACGTGCACGCGCCATCAATGATACTCGCAGGACTTGTGTGACCAGGACTCGACAGAGCTTCTTAATATTAAAAAAAAAAAAAAAAAAACTTTCTTTTTTTCTTTTTGGTGATTTGTTTTCACACCCCTCCCTCAGGTTTCAAGTCCGCCTGTTGTCTGTTCTCTTGTTCTTACACCCCCACCTCATTGTTTTTATATTTTGCGCATAAGTTATTATACTACTTGGGTGTGTTGGCAGGGATGTGATGAAATATTAACAATACAGATAGAATGTTGTTTCTGCCTTAAGCAAGAAGCAAGCTGGCGCTGAGAACGTACTTCCTGGTAATTTAATATACACCGGTAGCGTAAGAGAGGGAGCGAGAAATGGGTCCTCTCTGCTATAGTTGCCTGCTAAATGTTACTAGAGGATAATAGTTATACACACAAGTGAAAGAGTCTCGGGGAAAAAAGAAACTCTTCAGCTTCCGTTGTAGACCTTTATCTTGTCCCGAGCGCCTGCAATTAGCATAAGTTTTCACTGGTGACGCTGTTTGATGGGGATTAACGCTTGAGCCTCTCACATCCAGCCTGCTCCGTTATTTCCAATAGATGGAAAGGCCTGGTGTTGACTACATACAATAACCTAACCAAAACGAGCAAATAACATCAGCAGACCCCGGGCCCCGACATGAGACGAGGAGATGTTACGGCAAGTCGGGAGCCCACCTCGGATTATGATGTTCAATTTTGCGCCGTGAGGAAAAGGCGAGGGGAGATTGAAGGCGAAATCTGAGGCCATTGTTATCTGCGAGCAGGGCGTACCAGTCGACAGGGCGGCCAGGAGCAGTGCTGCCTGTCCATTTGCAGCCCCCCTCGCATACCTCAGATCTTTCATGCTAGACCGTCTCCCCCTTTCGCGAGCCGAGGGGAATCGTCCAGCAGCGCCCGCACTCTGGCGCGGGGCAGCCGTGCTCGAGATACCCGGCGTTTGACGCGCGCTGTCTGGCTGGAATATCGAAACTGGTATGAGCTTTGGGCTTTTTTATTGATTGCAGCGTGGCCGAATGTGGAAAATATGATGCCTGCCCGCGCGTCTCTCGTCAGAGGCTAAGGTAAGCTGGTCTGAAATAGGCTATCAGTTTGTGAATGGCTGTATGTGTGTCCTAGTGATTTATGACCGTATGACTCCAAACGCGGTTCAAGAAGAGTTCACAATGCTTTAAGCTTCCACTGAAGCTGGAGCTTTCTTTCGCTACCTCTGAATAAATGCACCCAAGATTGTGCCATCTAGTCTCATTTTGGCTTTGTTACATAACAAAGGAGATCATTTTTGGTGGATGTTTGTTTTCATAAATGCTTTGGTAGGAAAGCGTGCGTTTATTTTCCAGAGGTGGTGTTTTTATGCGAGCAAATAAAATGCCGTGGTTAAACGTCAGTATGCAATATTCAAATGATTTAAACGATTTCAGCAAATGCTTCGATTGGCACCAAGGTGTGTTTTCGTTTGATATTGAATTTGCACGTTTAAGGCCTATTCATTCCCAATGCAAAGACTGTGGGTGTCTCTAATCGAAATACTGTTTATTATACTTTGGGGGGGTGTAAGCTATCCTTTAAATATTTACATAAATATCAGGTAACTTATTTTTGAATAGCAAAGAGGCGCCCAAGCAATGTTATGTTGTTTTTGTTGACGGTTGGCTTGGTCCTGCTCTTACTACGTCCGCTTTCGACTCCGTAATTGTATTAGGGTTGGATCTACAGAAAAGTTGGTTATTGTGTTACCGTAACAAGAGGGCCAAGACATTACGTGTTCCATTTAATGGAACCGCGATATGATTTCATATCTATTATGCCTGTTTTTATATCCCCCTCTTCCTCTCCCCTTTCTCTCCCCTGAACAATTCCTTAGAGTAAATGATTAGGATTCCGGCCGTCCTCTTCGAAGATAAATGACCGACATTTGTGACGTGTTGAGACTGAGTTGATGTCCAAAAGCTGTAGCTCACATTTACGCTTTATTCAACAGAAACACAAACATCTCAATGTTTACAGGTTTATTTCAAAATAAGAGTATATTAATCATAGGATTGGAAATATTCCTTTATTGTAGGGAAGTACATTTTATAATCAGTAAGAATCAATATGAGTCCGAGAAAGACACATTCACTGACTATTCCAGTCCATTTTAACAAAGGATTTCCCCCCTTTGAGTTAGCTTCTGCAATAATGTATTTATGACCCCTAAAGCTTATATTGTTGGTTCAAAATATTATAACAGTTTTCACGCTCTTTTTCTTTTCATTTTAAACAAACAGAAAAAAAAAAATTATATATATATATATATATATGTGTGTATATATATATATACACACACACATACTGTTTAAGAAAAGTATAATGTCAGGATGATTAATTTAGCTAGTATTTAGCAATAGACCACATATGCTTTTTTTCTGGAACACTTTTTTTTTTTTTTTGATACGATACATACAGTTATTACAATTATATAAACCAGTATTATTTTTTGTTCTTGATCAAATTAATAAAATATGTTTTTGTATTTGATTTTTTTTTTTTACAACGTAAAAAAAGCACAGAACGCAAAACAGGGTGTAAAACAGGCCTTCATTATAACTGCCATGCATGTGTAGCCTATGTGTAGCAAACGAAATATAGGACAGCATTAAAATATTTAATGCTGTGGTCTTCCACTCATTTTAGTATATTTATGTATCATTTATGGTAATACACACATAATTAATGAAAAATGCCCAGGCTTATAATTTTATCTACGGATAAATCGTTTAAAATTGTTTTGCCCACTGTGAATTGAACTTGCAAGTATCTAATAAAACAAAAGCCACGGTAGACCTCTCTTAAAACATCTTACGCAATTTATTGGCTTCCCTTAGTCTTTTTTACATTTACTACCCAGGCGAGTGAGTGAGAATAAATGCCAGGTGCCTGTAAGTGTTTGAGTGATCGTTTTCGCCCGGTCCTCTCAGCAACCCCAGAGCCAAGCTGCGAGGTCTTGAGCTTTTTAAAGGGCTGGATTTGTCTATTTTTGGTCCAGCGACCATTATGAATAACACTTACGAAGCTTTCCCTCTGCGTTCATAAAGGCCAGCGACAAAGTTAAAGAAACACAGTGCCGGTTTGTCAGGTTTTAATGTTGCCCAAATACGTTTGTTTGTAACTGGAGAAAGCCCACTAAAGATGGCCTTTGTGTCTGAGGCAAGAGCTCTCAAATGTCCGCAGAGCTCGTCTGTATTGTCCATGTTTATTTTTCCTTTTTAATAACGCTTTGCTGTCTTTTATTGCGTTTGTTCAGATTTGTTTCAGTTGCAAAAAATAAATATATATGAAATATATAACACAATATCAGAGATCTTAGAATGGATCACTAGTGTCAACAATTACCACCTAAAACGCATGTTGGCCAATGATTTGTAACATCTTTATTTTTATGATAAGAGATAATGTATGTGTGTATGTATGTATGTATTTATTTATTTCCCTTTCTACCTAAATACTTGCATATCAGTAAGAACAATGACCACAGCACAAAACATTTTTATTTGGGGAACAAAAGCAAGATAAATCTGTAATTAAAAGTACACTTTTAATAACATGCAATACAAACAAACAATTATTTTTATAAAATGGAGTCTGCCAGTTCAAAGCCTTATGCGTAGTTTGTTATGATGTGCAATAGAGAGAAAGTGAGAGAGAGGGAGGAGAGAGAGCATCTGCAGGCTGTGTTGTGGGAACATGCTATTCATGTCATGGCGTCTTTCAGTGCAGTAAGATGGATTTACCTCGCGCCCCTCTTATTATGTGCCTCTTATAACCTTTCAGGTCAGCTTCCAAGAGGCCATTGGAAAGAGACCGTCACGTGACATCTAGTGCCAATGTTCTTCCAGAAGGTCGTCAGGACCCTGGTAGCCGGTAACTCGATTTTTGGAAATGCAGAAAACGACCTACTACGACAACTCGACACTTTTCGGAGGATACTCGTACCAGGGGGCAAACGGTTTTGGCTATGATGCCCCGGCACCAGCCTTCCAGAACTCAGCGCATCTTGAGGGTGACTACCAAAGGTCTGCATGCTCCCTACAGTCGCTCGGCACCAGCGCACCCCCACAGCCTCAGCATGCCAAGACGAAAGAGCTTAATGGCAGCTGCATGCGGCCCAGTCTGCCACCTGAACACCACCCACCCCCCCAGGTTTCCCCTCCTCAGAACGCTGTAAACGTTGCTGCCTCAAATGCCACCCAGCAGCCAGGCGGTAGCAGTGGTGGCGGGGCTGGCAGCGGGGGCACAGCCAAATCATCATCCAAGTCGTCCTCTCTGGCCCCAAACCCAGCTCTCACGAAGCAAATCTTTCCTTGGATGAAGGAGTCACGTCAGAACACCAAGCAAAAAAACAGCTCCCCTAGTGCAAGCTCAGCTAACGGTGTGTTTGCCAAACCCCCTCTTCTCTTCTGTTCTGTTCTATTCTCTCCTCTTCTCACCCTTCTTGACCGAGACAGATGTTGGCCAACATTATTAGCTTGAAATGGGATACAATAGGGGTGGGACTAAATCAGACCATGCTTATTTTTAAAATGTTTTTTAGTGACCGGAAGTTTAACAAGGGAACAGACAAGTCAATTTTATTTCATTGTACAGCTAAAAAAAGTCTAAGAACTGTGATGATTATATGCTCTGAATATCTTTGACTATAAAAGCGGCAGAAGATTAAAAAAAGCAGTACATAAAGATTATTGTTTAGATTTTAGATAGCAGAAATGCCACATCACTTGTCATACACAATTATTGTGTCCAGATAACAGAAGATGTATCCCACAAGCCTCTGAATTTGCACATAGAGGTTTCTATCTTTTTAATCCTCCCTGTAAACCATTCAAAAGACAAACCATGTAGCAAACACACCGTTGCCTAGTGCACAGTACGAATCTGGCCCTGGGCTTTAGTTGTAATGTGATTTACATACACAAGGTCAATGTTAGGGCATGCGTCTCTTAATAAATGCCAAAGTTATGAAGTGTTGACAACCAATATCAGGGGGATAAGTTTTTCATGGCCGGCTTTATTAGTGGGAACGATGCATTCAATTTCCGTGTGGAGTAATTATGTTTTATTTCATTCTCACCCCAGCGGAGAGCAGCGGTGGTGAGAAAAGCCCTCCGGGTTCTGCAGCTTCCAAGAGAGCACGCACCGCTTACACCAGCGCTCAGCTGGTGGAGCTCGAGAAGGAGTTTCACTTCAACCGATACCTGTGCCGGCCGAGGCGTGTGGAGATGGCCAATCTGCTCAACCTTAGCGAGCGGCAGATCAAGATTTGGTTCCAGAACAGGCGGATGAAGTACAAGAAAGATCAAAAGTCGAAAGGCATCGGCTCGTCCTCAGGAGGGCCGTCCCCCACAGGAAGCCCACCTCTTCCAATGCAGTCCTCAGCTGGTTTCATGAACTCTATGCACTCAATGGGCAGTTACGACGCTCCCTCCCCACCATCTTTTAACAAGCCCCATCAAAATGCATATGCCATGTCAACAGCCTATCAGAACCCAATGAAAGGTTGCCCACCCCAACAGAAGTATGGGAACACTGCACCGGATTATGACCCACACGGGCTACAGGGTAACAGTGGCACCTACGGGACACCGAACATGCAGGGTAGCCCCGTGTATGTGGGAGGTAGCTATGTTGATGCCATGCCTGCCACTGGGCCTTCTATGTATGGCCTCAATCACCTACCACACCACCAGTCGGCAAGCATGGACTACAACGGTGCCACACAGATGTCAGCGAACCAGCACCATGGACCGTGTGACCCACATCCGACATACACGGATCTGTCTGCGCACCATCCTTCTCAGGGTAGAATCCAAGAAGCACCCAAGTTGACTCATCTGTAGCAGGTTTGGACAAATAATAATGAAAAAAAAAAGAAAAAAAATGAAAGGAAGACAAAACGAAACTAACCCATGGGGCGATGCAATGGGGTTGAAAAAGATGATCCAGTGGTTTCTTGCCATGACTAGAACACCGGTTTGTGTCAATGTTGTCCTTCCATTCATATGTGAACATACCTGAATTTAGTATCCATAGGCCTAAATACCCCTTTAAAATGATTTACACTGAAAAGTGTAAAAGTGAAAAGTGGCTATTTTATGCCAAGGAATAGACTGTCTAGCTGTATGACCTCATTACATCATCCTAAATGTTTGTGTACTTCTTCAGCATTGTCGCTGCATTCCTCACACTTTGGAGAGCGGTACGGTATAGCCTACATTTAAACTTACTGGTGCAAGAAAACCACTGGATTGTTTTCGTCCACTACCCTTATTTCACATACCTCTTTTTTTTAAAAACGTCAATTTTTTATTAACTTGTTCCCAAAACTTCAGCAGACTGGCACCTTGTCTTTAGCAAGACACGGTGATAAAGATATTCATCTCTTTTAAGTCCGTTTTACACTATATGCTACCTATCACTATTAACGAGAAGTAAATAGAGTTTTGTTATGGCTTTGACACAGGGTAAAAAAGAAGAGTTGAGAATACTAGTAAATTAAAGCTCATTCCCTCGTTCTCAACTCGCTGTCCCCTCCCTCTCCCTCTCTCTCTCTCTCTCCCTCATACTCCCTTCCCCAGTTCTCTATCTTTCCCAATCTTTGGGTTCGCCTACATTAGTCCAAACTAATATGAAAGGCCCACAATTTCTCATATCTTGACTTAACGTGGAAACAGGGTATATTTGAACAAAAATGCATGTCCGGGAAACCAAGCTACAGCGCAGACGTCTCTGTTTACGTCTAATGCGCTCTTGTCTGGGCATCATTGTTGCACTTAGAGTTTACATTTAATGGGTGAGGAAGAAAAGTAAATCTTATTTTGAATCGGAAGACCTTCAATCAGCGTCTTTCGCTAAGTGTGTTCAAGTGAACATTCATAAATATATATTTATTTGTTATAGCCAGTTTAAATACTTTCTTTTTTGTATTATTTATCCCCATGTATTTATATCGATAAAATGTACTTTTTTAGTATCTACCTGTTATAAAAAGACGCTGTGTTCTTGTCATTGTAACAAATTAATTTTTAGTTCTTGTATTTTAGAGATATGTAGGTTTATGTTACCCTTGTATAAATAATGTCTTGACTTGTACAGGGGGCGCAAGAACGGAATCAAACCGTTCCCGCATAGTCGAGAATTAGACAAAATATAGCGAAACATTTTGAGAACTTCATTTGTCCTTTGTAACTACTTTTATTTCCTTGTTAAGAGTTGGTTGTTGAACAATTCTTTAATAAAATGTTATGTTATTCATTCCCACTCTATAAGTTCATGAGTTTACCAAACAGATTTTGAACAGAAAGGGTGGGGGTGGGGGTTCCTCGAGGCCTGTGAAAGAGCCCTGGAGGCCGCGCCTGCAATGGTCACGTGAAGGAAGTCCAATGGAATCGCTGAACACTTATATTACTGGTTATGGATTTAAAACAAATAATCCCAAGTTTAAAGCAGAAAGGTACAGGTAAAAGCTGACTAAACATATTTCTAGTTGTTGTTGGGTCTCAATCGATTATTGTAGGAAAAACGTCTGCGTTGCTTTATGTGCTCATTCATTTAACAGCAGGTTTGATTTTAGCATGCCCAGGCTTTAGATAAATCTAGACGAATTCATTTATTATATAAAAAATAGAGCAAAGAAATTTGGAACCGTGTGAATACAAAATAAATATTAAAATATTAGAATAACAACATGAAATAATTTCCATGGCATGCGCAAAACACTAACAAGGCATGAAACACACATTTAGCAGTTTGTTATTACCTCTAATTCTCTCAACATGTGATTATTGTATTGGATTACACATTTACTGTTACTTACATGCCTTAATGTGTCTAAATATCTGATAAAAATACATCAAAGCGTTTATCAGAATAACAAGAGCACAATAAGCAGGTTCTTGTATTTTTAACTAAATACACAGAAAATACAGTCCAATAGTCAAATACTGTAATTTTGTCATGCATTCCAGATAGACAGACAGAAAGAAAGACAGACATATGATAAATTTTAAGAAATGAATTAAAAACCGCTGTCCTCGGATGATATCAATTCCTTTAAGCATTTAACGTAAATTGTTGTTCAGTTCGTCCCAGAACATCATTATTTTGCAGTGGGAAAAAATCCAGTTGAAAAAAAGAAAAATAAATTCACTTGATAATTGTTTATGTTAGTACTGTCCGAAATAGAAACATAAAACACACAAACGACAAATTAAAAGAAAGATTATTAGTGCGTCCCAGTCCCTCGCAGTCAGCTCCGTTCTGTAGTGAAGGAGGGCCTTTCCGACCCTTTTACGAAGCGCCCACGGCCTACAGCTTTCATTGTATTTCCTTAAAAATTCCCAGACACCCACACAAGATTAAATCTGTGTCCACTGTTCTTTTAGACGAGAAAATCGACGAAACGAAGCCCGGGTTGCAAATCCGAACTATTGCGAAGTCAATTTCAGATTACAGCTAGCTGAAACACAGTTTAGTTTTAATAATCCTATCAATGCGACGCGCCAATAGAATGTTTCCAATGCAGAAAAAAATACTTAATTCTGGGAAAAAAATCCACAAATCTACGAGGGAATAATGGGGGTTTTCTTTGTTGTGATCTTGGAGGAAAAAGGCGAATTCTTGAGGGTGGCTGCTGTCAAGCGCTTTGCCGGCGAAAAGATTGATCACCCTTGCTGCCTCTCTACTCTTGCTCTAAAAATATCTACCCCCTTTTCCCATTCGTTTTAGACTTTGACGCAACCAATTTTGCTTAGTTTTTCATCAAGTAACATTATATTGTTGCTTTCTTCGTCCAACCTGCAATAGAAATGCGTTCAATTCAATATATAGCTACGCAATTTCCATTCGTAAACGCAACCTCATGATGAACTTTTAGGTTGTTGTCACAGTCAACAAATGTTTCACAAACAAACACACTATTGACAACTATTTTTCGTGCGTTATTATACGTCTTATCTCCACCTTATTTTTTTTTTTAAAGCAAAAATAATAATATAGAAACATAATAATTGACAATTCTCTAACTTTGATTTAGTGCAAACTTACGCGCTTTAAGGTCCAAGGTTTCAGCAGTTCTTCAGATGCGTTGAAAATAATTAAAGGTAAACCCCAAAATAATTTATTTGTGTGGCAATGGTTGGGAATCTCCTATTCGGTAAATGTGGCAGACAATGTCAACATCACTCCTGTACATCCTTATTTATGTGTTTGATAAAAGAAATATTTCTAGAGTTACATCTCTTGTCTGTTACTCTTGTCAAAAGTTTTAAGATTAATGACCCTTGATTGTAAATACGCAAGAAGCCATATTGTGGATGTGCTTATCAGACAAGGCCTGTGAATTACATCACCGGTAGTTCTGCATTTGGATTGTTGTCGTCTAACATAAGAGGCCCTCACTTTACCTCTCACGACAAAACAGGACTGTCCGAACACATGGCGAACGGGAGCCTTTTTTATCATTTCGTCCATGTTACTATAAGAACTGGATTATAATATCCTGTTGTATTTTTTTTTATCAATTCAGACAAATATTGCTTTCTTTTGCCACCAGGCCCCGAATTTCGATTGGCTGAGATGAGTCATGTGACCAGGAATTGGCTGCAATTTCGCCCATAGTCTTCAGTTTAGTAGACCCTGGTCCCCATACGCTAGTAATATCACCAATATACACAATTATTAAAGCCCGCAAATGCCGTCATAGCAGGAACCAAATAAATCCTAGCTTTTTGGATGTTATTTTTTGCGTATGTTGGTGTCGCTGGACGCCCTTTTTGCCCAGGCGAAGCGATGAATTTTGAATTTGAGAGGGAGATTGGGTTCATCAACAGCCAGCCTTCCCTTGCAGAGTGCCTGACGTCTTTCCCCGCTGTCCTGGAGTCATTTCAAACTTCATCAATCAAGGACTCGACAGCAATTCCACCTCCTTTCGAGCACACCATCCCTAGTCTGAGTCCCTGCACAGGCAACCAGGCGCGACCGAGGAGCCAAAAGCGAACTGCCTCCAATGGCCTCCAGCTCCGGACACAAACAGCACCGCCGACGCAGCACCAGCAAGGCCCGGCCCCGCTGTCGGGTGGTGCACCCCTGGCCCACGAGTTCCCATGGATGAAAGAGAAAAAATCTTCGAAGAAGTGCCCCAAGCCCGGAGCCACTGCTGCTGCAGCAGCAGCCTCCCCTTCTCAGGCATCCTCCGGCTACACAACCGCGGGACTAGAGTCCCCGACAGGTACGTTTATCAAAGCAATGAACGCGTTTGTTCTGCATTTCTTCATTTTGGACATTTTTTCACTGAATGATTCGTGACTCGAATAGATGTCAATGTAGCGAAAACTCTAAAGAATCTTATTGCCTGCTATTATAACCTAGAATTATTACAGTTAGATTTCACATGCTTTAATTTTTACGCAATTAAAAAAATACCCTGTCGAAATTGTTCTTTGTCCTATTTGTATGTGATGTACAGCATAACCTGCTATGGATGGGTTAGTATTTCACTTCTCACGAGCTCTCTGTATTTAGGAATAATTGTGTAATTTCATCTGATGTCTACATTTCAAGCACCATTAAGCATGCATGATTGTTGTGCATTTATATTTTAAAATCCCGTTGCTGTAATGTCTTTAAAAGATAAAAAAGCACCCCTCCCCCATTTCTTAGCATATTTACAAAACTGAGCACATTCTGAAAGATTATGTTGCCATCCTGCAGATAGTAGATCTTGATCTATAATAACGATTTAATCGCAATTGATGTCAGCTGCGACTCAATATTCATTCATAACCATGGCTTGGGGAGCCATTTTGGATATCAGTATATATTGTGAAAGCTGTGGAACACTACAAAATGTGGGGCTTACTGAAATAACGCTTGTACACCACGCTGGTCTATTACCACAAGACATGCCTAACCATTGCAGTCATTGCTACATGACAAGCCCAAACCGCAGTCCAAACGGCTGTTCTACACTGGGATTTTTTTGTCAACTGGACAATTTCTCACATGAATTTCGTTGACTTGTCCTTTTGCATGGGACTTATTTCTGTTTTAATTTTTGCAGAGGCTCAAAGTGGACTGGATAATGGTAGCGGTTCACGGAGGCTGAGGACCGCATACACCAACACGCAGCTACTTGAACTGGAGAAGGAGTTTCACTTTAACAAATACCTCTGTCGGCCCCGGCGCGTTGAAATAGCAGCACTTCTGGATCTAACCGAGCGCCAAGTCAAAGTGTGGTTTCAAAATCGACGCATGAAGCACAAACGGCAAACTACGCACCACCGGGACGGGCAAGAAGGCGAGCCCAGCGGTTTCGAGCTCCTGGAGGGAACCGACGCTGCTTCACCGTTTTCGAGCCAATCTGTGGAAGTATCTGGTTCTGGCTCTGGTTCGGCCGCAGCCTCCGAGAGTGAGACGTGCCCGACAACTGCCTCCTACACGAACAGTGCGGACAAAAGCCAGCCCACGCCTGAAGAGGGCCAGGCGAACCAGCCGGAGCCTGCATCTGTTCCTGACACAGCGGTTCACTCCCCCCCGTATCCAACGCCTACTGCAGATAACCCCACTACAATGGCTGAGGGCCGAGCAGCTGGGCCGGAGCATTCGTTCACAGAGCCGCAGGATGCCACCTCTCTACCCGATTTGAATTTCTTTTCGACGGACTCCTGCCTACAGATTTCGGACGCTTTATCGCCGAGTTTGCAGAGCTCACTGGACAGTCCAGTTGACTTTTCCGAGGAAGATTTTGACTTGTTTACGAGCACCCTTTGTACTATAGATCTGCAACATTTACAGTTCTGAACAAAAATGACATCAAAACGCATACGAGAACAATCGAACTACATCTTATTGCAGTGTCATGAATGCTTTTCGACCGCAACATTCCTATAATAAGACAGAAAAAGAGTGAAAAGAAACACTTACCTAGAGTTCTTTTTAAAAGAAAGAAAAACAAAAAAGGCGTGAATCAAAGCCTACACGGAAATAAATTGTCCATTATTTTGAAAATACGATGATGTAATCTTTTTGAATACACATCGGGATGGCCCCTTTCGAAGTTTCAGGTATTTTATTGCCTTTTGATTCTCGGATTTTAGTTTATGTCGACTAACAGATTAATGGTTGCGGACTTTTTCAGTGAAACTCAATCATTGGAATCTCAGGAATTGTGTCAGACATAAGGGTAGTTGAACTGCTTTTAGAAATTCTCCCAAGGCGGGCGTTGTCCCTACTGAATAATTTTAGAACTAGTTTATTTATTGAGATTCTTTAATAGTAAATTTCAAATTTATTTATTGTACGTTATTTTCATAGTTGAAATAATAAAAAATAAAATAAAAAAACAAATATGCTGGAGCGAGTGTGATTGATTCTCTAAGGTTTAACGAATTCTTTCATTAGCTAAGAATGTTTAATATTTTAATACAAATTAAGATATTAATTTTACGAATTTGTTCTTTCTCTTTGGTTTTGATGTATTGATGTATGGTGATGAAACTACACAATTCAGTCCGCAGGTTGAATGATTTTTTTGACATATTATTCTTATTCTTATTCTTATTATTATTAATTTATTACCAAATTTATACTGTGATGAGTGATATTCTGTGTTATTAGTATATGTACGAGAGAGGTTGGAACTGCATATGCTCAGGAAAAAAGAATAGCCTAAGCCACTAAAACTTGTAGTAAAATTACAAATCTATTTTCAAAATACTAGTTGCCCACAATTCTTCGACGAACCTTTTTAAAAAGAATACAACAAGAACAGTGATTATTATTAATCTGAAGAAGAAAAAAAAAATGAAAACAATATATTATTTACAAAATGGGCTGTGGTTGATAACATTACACGTAAAAAGCAGCAGCACTGATTTTATTTATTGGATGGATGTTTAAAAAAAGGCGCAGGATAAGCTGCAGGAAGGGTCAATCGGTTGACTGGGCTGTGGGCTCCCATGGCTGCACCCTGATGCAAAATGGCGCTCGAAACACAATGAAGGATATGAACAATAAAGCGGCAGCCATTATGGATAGTTTGGGCTGCAGCTGCGAGTGTGGTGCTCCGAGCTGACTCGTCGTCAGCAGAACCATCAGTTTAGACAAGCACAGGACAGAAATATATCAGTTAAAGATAGCCTACGGATTATAATTGTATTACTTTTTTTTTTAAATAACTTGTAATAAATATTGAACACCTTATGTAACAGCTGGACCTATCCCAAGCCCTTATGGAGGAGATAATCTTACAATTATATGGTGGTTATTTCATGTAACATAACTGCAACAACAACAATAACAACAGTAATTATTATTATTATTAGTATTATTATGTTGCGCATCCCTTCTCTAAAGTAATATCTCAGAGTGTGAGAGTAAGACTTTAAAAGGCCTTGATAAATATTATTGCCAACTGTCTTATTCCTATTTGCTTATTTGTCTGCATCACCCAGGTCAGATTCATGTTATCTCTCTGTCATTTAGCACTGATGAATGTGCAAGTAAAACAACATTTCTTTACATTTTAAATATGAATAGGTCTCTTTTTTGCATGGTTTACATGAGCAGTACCAGGTAATGACGCCTATGTGTGTGGAACAGGTTGCTCTGCTCATATTACAAGGTGGATCTGGTCATTTATAGCAATGCTACTATGGCAGCTAAGAATTTAACGGCATTTGTACAAAAGCCAAACACTGAATTAATATGCAAATCATCTACATTCATCAGCTCATAGACTAAATAGTGCTGCATGGGATCAAGAAATAAGGACTTAATGATATCTAATCTTAAGCAAAGTTTGCTGGTTGTCAAGAGTGGAAGAGAGATAGAGTGACATACAGATGGATAAAAAGACAGATGCATCTCTACTGCAGATCAGTAAAAATAAGTGTGATTCTGTCTAGCTGGCATCTATCCCTAAATTCAAGAGTCCATTTTAAGTCATCAAGTTTGATTTCCAGTATACAGTTATTTCTTGTTTTGGGATTTCTTAATTTTCCTGATGCCACCATATACAGGACTCATTCACTCTCTCATTTCAGACATCTGCCCTACTTCTGTTTAACTCACCTGGGACAGGTGAGACAGAGACTTATCGACATATCTCCAAACAAGATAAACAACTTCTTCCCTGCCCTGAGGCCACACAAGTTTGTTTTATTTATTTAAAAAAAAACAAAAAAACAAACCCTTTGGTGGTGATTTTTTTCCATTAGCCTGATAATTTGAGGTGTGGCTATAGGTCGACTTTTATCTCAGTCTCTATGCTTTGGTTGGTGGCCTGCCAGCTCTTACGCATTTATCAGTACTGTTCTTTCTGTTTATATATTTTGCAGAGCACAGTACTTTGGGCCGGCAAAGTCTAAAATAAGAAGAGGTGTGGTGGCATAGGGATTTTCTCACATGAGAAAATGGGCCAATGTTTACAGTGGTGCATCCTGGGTACTGCTATGCCTGAAGCAGTGGTGGGACTAGCCAAGATTAAAGTGGAAATGTCTCCTGCCCTATTTCAGTCAAACCACCATGAAGGCTCAGTTTAATCATTGAAGTGGTTAGGAAACCAAAGTACTTTGTCATTGAGCAACATCAATAACAATGGTAACAGCAAAACATTATCTGAGCTTATTTTAGAATGGCCTTATAAGACTTTACGGTTAGCAGTGTAAATACATTGTATTGGATTTTGAGCTCTTTAAACAGCTCCCTTTGTTGTAACTCTTGCATTCATTTGTTTAGCAAACACTCTTTGTTCATAAAAGGCTGCTACTACAGCTACTGGTCATGTGCGTATCAATGAAGCATCATAGTATGAAGATGGATCAAAACGGTAATTTAAAATTAACCCCAAGGATGTTAATGCAATGAATTTTGAGTGATTACGAAGCCGATTGAAACCTTTCCTGTGACAGAAATTTTTCAGCATGCAGCCTTAACACATTGTACTGAAAAACAAGACACATCAGTTCCATACAAAGCCTAGCCATAATGTAATGCTTAATAGATCAGTTTATGTACACTAAAAGAAATAAAGGAAACTTTACAAACTAGAGAGAATATACTGAAAACAAAGCCTTTGTGGCAAGGTTGTGAATGTACACACAAACCTAATTATAGCATTAGCCATGTAGCTATCTGCTAATTGCTTCAACTCTCTGAAGGAAACAGAATGGGTGTGAAGCTGATAATGACAGATAAAGTGATGGCCAAATAGAAAGTCAGCGAATACAATAAAATCTATTTTAATCCAAAGATACAATGGTTTACATGGTCATTAAGTTTGATCGCTTAATATATTATTCACAGAAATAAAGGACACACAGTTTTGATAGCACAAAGTGAAATTGCTGATAAAACCAACACACTATTTACCAAATGTAATTATTTTACATTTTGCTAAATTGGTGGCTAATTCCTTGGAATTTGTATAATTTAATTAGTACATTTTTGCACACTGCGCTTACTTCCCACCGCTGACGCTTATGCTGCATTCATGCCATGTTGTTATTACCGTAAATAAGAGATGGCAACACGTGACGCTGTAATTGAAGCTGTTCACGTCCTCGGATTCGGACTTATACGAAGTGTTGTGGGTAATGCTTTACAAGTAATGCAAGTTACGTAATCAGATACTTTTTTTCAAGTACCAAGTAATGCATTGCTTTTACATTTACAAAATATCTGAGTTACTTTTTCAAATAAATAACGCAAGTTACTTTGTTTTCCCATTTATTGACTGGCACCTCTTCTGTCCCTATGTTGAGAGTAATTAAGAGTAAGTGCTGTAGTTCTAGATTACATGTGAGCATGCGTTATCTTACTTGCACAAAAACAGATTCAATATTCCTCAAAATGAATAAAAACAGTAAAATGCAAAATTACACAAGCTGAAAAACTACACAAACCTGCAATAATTTAATGTTAAATAATACAAATATACTTTATGTATTTAATCTCACTTTATAAACCAATGTCTTTTCTGCTGACCTTCAATGATCCAATTCCACCACACCAATAAACAAAAATGACTTCAGATAAACATCACATGTGTTTCATTTTTTTATTGCTGAAGTAAGTGTTCAAATTTCTTCTCCTGTGTCCTATTTTTCTGCAATCCAGAATGGTTCAGCCTGAGGCTTATTTATTTCACTTTAGGTGTGAAATGGCCTTCTTTCATTAAAAAGCAAACAAGCAGTTCAAGCCCAGGTGAGAAATAGTAACGCAAAAGTAACTTGTAACAATACTTTGCTTAAAAAAGTAACTAAGTAACGCAATTAGTTACTTTTTTTAGGGAGTAACGCAATGTTGTAATGCATTACTTTTAAAAGTAACTTTACCCAAAACCGCTTATACGCTTCTCTTGCACTAGTAACTCCAAAATAAATCTGCAGTGGTCGTGTGGGACAGTGGTCAAGTGGTACAAGTTTTAGCTCTCAGAAAATTACATGTCTAAAGTTGTAATTACGAGTTTTACAATCATGTGAATGTTTTTAACAAGTCAGAATAGACCTTATTCAGAGCAGCTCCATGACATGTATGAAGGCAATGAGGTATAAACTTGCCATGTTTTCAATGGCATCCGCTGTAAAAGGTTGTATAAAGCTCCTAGATCACTTATAATTTTCCACAGCTCATGTTGTCTGGAGTTCTTTTGTCTACTGAAATATCTTGGAAATATATTTTTGCAGTGTTTCGTAAGCAGAACAATCCAAAAACACATTAAATAACAGTACAACCCACTGAAGAGATGTACATCTGTTCCTCAAAGCCTTGCTTTCACTCCTATTAAAAATCAAAGATGGCGCTGCTGTGAATAAGGTAGGGCCAAGTTAGAATAGTCTGTGACAAGCATCTCTTGCAGTATTCATTCCTTGTCACTGTTTAAACAAAGAAAATAAAGTAATCCTCCAGTATGTTAACATTAGTATTATGCCAAGAAAGCTCACTGAAAGCATGGTATACGTTTCAAAATATTTTCAAAAGACAGCGACAGCTGGTGATGAACGCATGCCACAAAGAATGGGAGGCTGTATATTGGCTCAAGACATTGCATGTCTTTCTGCACAAACTTGTTTTTTTTAACAACTACCATGTTGTATTGGAAGATTCTGATATACTTGCAGGGTTTTTATCATTGTTAGTCTGCCATTTTTGTGTGTTGATCTGGTCACTGATGTTCATGTTCACCAGAACTCTAAATATGATTAATTAGGCTAAACTGACAACACTAAAGATTTCTTTCCACTTAAAAGTGGGAAAAAACGCAGAAGGAATGAAGTCCTTGTGTGTAAAAATGACAAAATCATTTGGAGAGGAGCATGACATGACACTGCTGGAGTCTATGGCATGTGGATCCCCTATATATTCGCTTTTGTATGCTTGAAGCAGACCCTTCACAGCTGTCCATATCTTTTCAGAGGGTGAGGGGGCATTCACTAACACTTGTACAGTATCTAACAGTAACACATTTTTACCCTTAACCCTGCCAACAAGAGAATGTGCTGACAATACCTTGGAGCAATCATACTCTGCTCTGTTGCTATAGTTGACAAGATGACAGTTTCAAGTCACCCAAAGATGTAACGTATCCTGTGACATTGAAAAGCAGCTTATTTTACTTGTATATTTTACATGGAATAGTTTATTTACAATGATTCTTTGAGTAATTATCAAAGTTATAAAATTAAGTAAAACTTAATCAACTTTTTTATACTGGTGTTCCCATCATGCACTGGGGCATGAAAATTTAATAAGGTTACATTTAAGGTTTTCTAGTTGTATTTACACTACTTTATTGTTGCTTTTGTTGTTAGGTTTAGTAACATGCCGTTTTGTGACATTTGGATTTTCTACTCAAAATGACCCACACTCAAAAACTATCCACTGATTGTTAACGTTATCGTGTACCAAGTACTGTGTTCGATTGAGTACCCCATTATTACATTACTACTACATTATTATTACTACATTATTGTGTAGATATGTTGTCTTAAAAACTTTTAAGTAAATAACACAGTGAGATTTATTGTTACACTTTATAAATAAAGCTTACACTTTAAAAGCATGGCTTGATTTAGTGCATTGTTTGAGTAAAATGTACTTGAAACATGACAAAGTAAACTTCAAATGAGTAAGTAGAAATTACTCAACAAACTCTAGCTAGCCAAGTTAAAGTTACTTACTTTCTTTGTTAGTTTTCACTTTGTTAGTTTTTAGTGGAACTAATTAAGTTTTACTTAATTTCATATATGTGGAATGTACTTTAAAAATATGAGTGCAACACTTGCAAAAGAAAAGTTAATTAAGTAAATTTTACTTTTTTTTCTCAGCATAGTTGCCCATTGGACTTTTTTTTAATTTTTTTTATTCAAGATTTAAAGTTAAACTGTATATGAATGTACAAAGAAAAATGTACATCTCTGGTCCTGCAACTGGTCACTGTTTTAAAGGGTTAGTTCACCCAAAAATGAAAATTCTGTCATTAATAACTCACCCTCATGTCGTTCCACACCCGTAAGACCTTCGTTCATCTTCAGAACACAAATTAAGATATATTTGATGAAATCCGATGTCTCAGTGAGGCCTCCATTGCCAGCAATGTCACCGAACTTCTCAAGATCCAGAAAGGTATTCAAAACATATTTAAAACAGTTCATGTGACTACAGTGGTTCAACATTAATGTTATGAAGCGACGAGAATACTTTTTGTGCGCCAAAAAAACGAAATAACGACTTTTCAACAATATCTAGTGAAGGGCGATTTCAAAACACTGCTTCATGAAGCTTCAAAGCTTTACAAATCTTTTGTTTCGAATCAGTGGTTCGAAGCGTGAAAGTCACGTGATTTCAGTAAACAAGGCTTCATTACGTCATAAGTGTTTCGAAATTTCAATGGTTCACGTGACTTTGGTAGTTTGATACGCGCTCCGAATCACTGATTCGAAACAAAAGATTTTTGGGTGTACAAACTTTTTCTACATTTAAAAATCACACATTGCTTTCACTAGTTCTTAGACTTGCATTGTAACAAATTAATAATCCATGTAGTCCTTCTATTAATATAAGCAGGGTCATTCTGTTATTTAGGGTACATTTCATGTCCATTGATGATAATTATATTTTTTCTAACAATTTCCTTCAGAAATATATTTTTTTTCCATTAAGAAAATGCATACTATATCTCACACCAATATTTTATGCACTCTGTTTTTTCAGTTTCTATGAAATTGCCTTTATGTCCCTTAAATTACAGTTTTTTCAATGTCTGCTTTTTGAAGTGAGTGGGTCTTGAGTTCCAAATAACAGGTAAAAGTCAAGATCATCTATATTAAATTTATTTCTACAAATTAAACAGCTTAGAAAAATAGATTGATTTTAAATGTAATTTTCTTTCAAATAAGAAAATATTTAATTTTATTAATGTCCTTAAAAATTCTGTCAACTATGTTACTAACCAAACAATCACTGAAAACTAAAAAATGGTTTATCCCAAAACCATGTGACCAGCATCATGAGATGTCATTTTCTTCTGCGGCAGATATTTTGAACATATTATAGTAAATATCCTCTTAATTTTGTTCTATATTTTATCTCCAATGACCTATTGTCAAGGAGCATATTAACTGCTCGTCAACTATGTTGGGTAAATTGTTATGGTTTGCAATATTCACCACAGAAAATATCTTAATATAAAAATGTGAAGGTTAACCTGATTAACCAGGCCAGACAAGGCCTGCCACTGAAATTATGAGGCAAAATTGTGAAATTGTCAACTGTTACAATCATTGTCAACTATGTTTTGACTGATTTTTTACATTTCAAACATTCCTTTACATCCACATGGACTGAAGTTTTGCAAGACTTTCTTAAAACTATCAAAATGATCTTTAAAATTATATTTATGATAAAAACATTCATGTCCTTGGTAACATAGTTGACAAATTCACCACGGAAAACATATTTTTTAATATAAAAATGGTGTATAATGATTAAGCTTTGCAACTAGTAGATACGCTACACTGATAAAATATATAAACTGAAACCAATAGTTGTTTTACTGAGAAAGAACACTGATTTTACACGTTTTTGATGATGTGAAAGAAATCGTAAAATCTGCATGCACAATAATTAAAATAATTAGCAATTGTATATATAAGACATTGCCCCAAATTCACACACTTACGTATGTTAGGTTGGTTGGGAAATGTCATGTTTTGTTCAAGTTTGTTCAATTTTTTAAATTGTAAAGAGCAACATTAAACTGTAACTGCAGGTGCGTTGTGACAACTTACCCCATATAGAGTGACAGTATGCTCCACTATAAGAGCAGGTTGTCTCAAATAGTCAAGACTTCAAGTAGACTTCATGAAGAACTTTTCAATAATAAGCCCCACCACTCACTGAGAAATATTCTCAGTATATACAGTATATCTTTTAAATCTAAAAATCTAAATCTTTTGTAACAGTCAATGTCTTTACTGTCACTTTTGATCAATTTAATGCATCCTTCATGCTGAATAAACGCATGAATTACTTTAAAACAAACAAACAAACAAACAAACTTACCCCAAACTTTTGAATGGTAGTGTATCATGGTTTCCACAAAAATATTAAGCAGCACAACTGTTTTCAACACTGATAATAATAAGAAATGTTTAATATTAGAATGATTTCTGAAGGATTATGTGACACTGAAGACTGGATAAATTATGCTGAAAATTCAGCTTTGCCATCACAGGAATAAAGGACATTTTGCAGTATATTAAAATAGAAAACAAATGAAATTGTAATAATATTTCACAATATTATGTTTTTTACTGTATTTTTGATCAAATAGATGCAGCCTTGCTGCTCAGCATGTGGAAAACACTGTGCAAAGACTATTTTTGGGCTTCGCTTTTTCTATGGGATCGAAAAGAGCACTGCATTAATGCAATTGTCAGTCTCTTCTAAAAAGTGGGAGATGGAATATCCACTTGGAGAGTGCCTATCGTATTCCATGGCTTTCTGCTCAGACAGTCAACCAATACGGTAAAGAGGTTATGAACAACATATAGAATGTCATGTGACCTCCTGAAAGCTTGGAATAGAAGCAGAGTGCTTTAGCCCACAGTAAGTACACAGTGTACTCACTTATCATATTTAGCTGCCTACGACACGTAAAATTCATAATTTGTTTCGCCTGAATGAGCCACTGCAAGTGTCCCAATCACACAAAGTAAATAATAGACTTGAAGAATTTTTATTGACATTATACAAATATGACGATTTGTAATCTGTAGTGATGCAATGATAAGCATATACAGTATCAGTCATGCTGAATGAGAGATAAGGGCTTTGGATATTTTTTTTTAATACAAAATTCCATTCATCATAAAGCAACAGCCACTGAGTAAGCAGCCTCACCCTCAGGCCACTCCATTGAGCTGTACATTGTGCGTATTTACAATCTCGCAAATCGTATCTGCATGCATGCCAAATGCTCACAATCGTGTTGGTAAATTCTATCTAATTTCTAGTATTAATCATGTAAGGTGTCAACCATAAATGGATGCCACGCATACCAATTCATCTTGTAACGGCAACAATGGTGACTGTGTGATGGAGAGGCATATATTTACCTAATGTATGGCTTATCAATAGCTTAAACAGTCAGACTTGAGCTTTAGGTACTGTGAGCTACAAAATCAGTTGACCCAGCATGGACCATCTACATACATGCTTGACTCTTAAACCCCAACTGTCAAGAAACCAGGCCTGTGATGCAAAATTTTTAAACAAAGCATGTAATGCATGTAAATCAAAATATCAAATACAGCTTTTTTGGAACAGTGCATATTGCATCTCTCAATTACCCATCAGCAAACTAATAAGACTACAATAACCTTTCTTGCATTGCAAAATGTATGTGAAGAGCCTAAAAATTTAATTTTATAAATTATTAAATGATTTATTGTTTGGAAACTAATATTTTTGCCTTTACAATAATATTTATTTAAGTTAGAAATGTAAAAAGTTGTAAATGTAAAATCAGTTCTCCTTGACACTGATAAGGAGAACAGAGGACTTTAATGTAATAATGCTTGTTAAATGCTACTCTGAATGTCTGTGACCCCATGAAATGACATGAAACTTTAAACCAGTGACTTTATGAAAATGTGTGTGTACATATCTAGCAAAAGTACTTAAGATTTAGTCACACATGGGCAACCTCCACTTTGCTACTCAACCACCTGGAATGACAACACCTGCCCAGAAAGTTTACATCTGATTTGCATATAGTTGACTAAGATAGAGTGCCCTATGAAAGATTTGACAACGAGAGGTTAATTTTACATAGCTGCAAAGAGAGAAACATTGAATAGTAGCTATATGTATAATGATGTGTTTTGCAATGCACATAAAAAAGATAAAGTGGATGCTGCACAGCAAAAATAAATAAATAAATAAAAAATAAAAAAACTTTTAATTAGTCTTTTTTACTTGTTTCCCAGTTAATTTTTTGGTGACACTTTATTTTAGGGTCTTTTAACTAGTTGTTTATTAGCATGCATATTACTAGAATTTTGGCTATTTATTAGTACTTATTAAGCACATATTAATGCCTTATTCTGCATGACCTTATTCTACATCCCTAAATCCTACCCAATACCAAAACTTAACAACTAACTAACTATTAATAAGCAGTAAATTAGGAGTTTATTGAGGGAAAAGTTGTAGTTAATAGTTTATATGTGTTCCCTATACTAAAGTGTTACCAATTTTTTTTAAACAATATATTTTTTGCTGCTTGTAAAGTAACACAAATTATTTAGCCTTTTTTAGAGAATGATTCATTAATACTAGTGTATTTTGCCTTACTACACTGGCAGATTTATCCACTTGTTTTAAGTATAAACAAGTTAAAAACAATCTGCCTCAAGTGATATTTTTTTTTTTCAACTGGAACACAAGACAAAAATAACAATTAGGAACAAGATTTTTTTTTTTTTTGTTCTGGGGTATTGTTAACAATGGAAAGCTAACATTGAGGGTTCAAGATTGTTTAAGGTGGTAACGAGCTTAAAAGGCTTGTTTGAAGAGATATTTGAAGATAGATAGATAGATAGATAGATAGATAGATAGATAGATAGATAGATAGATAGATAGATAGATAGAAGGACAAAATGATGGATAGATAGATAGATAGATAGATAGATAGATAGATAGATAGAAGGACAAAATGATGGATAGATAGATAGATAGATAGATAGATAGATAGGTAGACAAAATGATGGATGATGGATGGATGGATGGATGGATGATTGATAGATAAATAGATAGATTAGATAGATAGATTAGATAGATAGAGAGATAGATAGAAGGACAAAATGATAGATAGATAGATAGATAGATAGAAGGACAAAATGATAGATAGATAGATAGATAGATAGATAGATAGATAGATAGATAGATAGATAGATAGATAGATAGGTAGACAAAATGATGGATGATGGATGGATGGATGGATGGATGATTGATAGATAAATAGATAGATTAGATAGATAGATTAGATAGATAGAGAGATAGATAGAAGGACAAAATGATAGATAGATAGATAGATAGATAGATAGATAGATAGATAGATGTTGTATTTCAAAGAGTCTAACTTTGATGAGTATAAGACAAAAGAGATTTCAGAGAACATGCATGATTTGACTTGACTTTAGACAGTAACCTGAACTAGGCCAAATCCTTACGCAGAATATGACCGTCTAAACAACGTCAACCTATATTGTGCTTTGTGGAGACCTTGCATGACCTGTTGTCTCAGCTTGACAAAGAATAACAGCTTGTATTCACACAAACTCCTATTTTTCTTTCTAGATACGGCTGTATAGCACAGTATCTGAATCATGTCAGCAGATCTTTTGCATAGTTTGTCTAAGAGGACGTTAAGATGAATAATTGTGCCTGCATCTGCTAAATATTTGATTTATCGAATGCTATGGTAATATGTTGCTATGGTAATATGTTTGAACTAGCAAATTAAGTGCGCACACATATTTACATTGAATGTTTAAAAAATAGGAAAAGAAAGAAAGTCAGACGAGACAGCTATAGAGAAGTATAGACAGTATAGCATGCATGTTGAGGAGAGGGTGCTTGAGTTCTAGCAATCTCATTTGAGCACTTAAGTCGAGTAAAATGGCAAAAACCAAGCCGATGACATTGTTTCTACTGCTCCATCACCCATTTGGTTATTTGAACCAGTGGATTAAGATTAATTATCTGGATCACTTTGGAAGTGAAATTCAGACAATCTGCATGTCCTAAGTTTGTTTATTACAATGACTTGGATAATTTAGGAGACAAAGCAGATGGCTCATTTAACCTCTGAGCAGCATATGAAAATGAGGGCGTGACTGACTTTGGGTAGGTGTCACCTCACAAAGGATGGATACATGAGTAAAATCATTTAATTTGTATAGCGATTTTCTTAATACCCCAAGCACTTTACAATGGAAATATCTTAATCTCCACCTACGTGAATAAATTATTCTGTGGATACCCCAGTGTGTCACACATCAACTGCTCAAGTGAAGACACTGAAGAAGGGTGGTGGGTGAAGGAAACGAGCCAGCTTTCAGAACTGAGAATATTAAAAGGCTGAGGAATTGTAAAAGGAAATTAATAGTAACAAGATGTCATCTGTGGTGTTAAGGTTAACATGTGCAGCTAAGTGTACAAGCTCTCAATGTTGAGCACATGGTGTGGAATGAAGAAAGAAAACAATAGGCTATTTGAATGGCTTCGAGGGCCATTCATTATGTAGCCTAAGTTAATGACTTGGGCATGCAAAAAAAAAAAAAAAAAAAAATTCAAAGGTAGTTATGATGGGAGGCCCATTACTCTCAGCTGCAATTTAGGTTTTGCCTAACAAATTAGGAAAAGAACTGCCAAAGTGTATAAATTCAGGAATAAAAAAAATATGTTTGAAGGTTTTATATAGGCCTACCTTAACTATACAAATTAAACATATGATCCATATATCATTCACAACTTTTACATAATTAAATGGAGTATCATTATTTTGCCTAAGTTTCATTGGTTAAGGTATTGGAATGATTTCAGTCTAACAATCTTCACGGTTCAGAAACAATAATCACGTGACATGTAGCCTAATGACGCCATTTCGACCTAGCTAAGCCATGGCTATGCCATAAATAAATAAATAAATAAATAATAAAAAACTAAAAATAAATCTAAAATTAAACGAATGATATTAAGGATAACCGTGAGTTACACAGAGTTTTTTAGTATCCAGACCTGAAATGTTATAGCAAGTCATTGCGAACAATCGTTCCAGATGACCGCAAGACATCGGCCTCGTGACTATTTACAATACAGTAAATACATAAGCATAATGAAGGTAAAAACCAACACTCCTTTCATGTTTAAATCATAAACAATTATTTTTTTCTTAAGATCAGTTTATAGCTGTCGTTAGCGTTTTAATACTTACGCAGGAATACATCTATCGAGCCGCGAGGGTGCGCAGCGACCGTTTTTTTGTTTGTTTGTTTGTTTGTTTTTTGGCGTCAGAAGAACGTTTAAGCTTATGCTAATCATAGTTGAGATGTAATAATGAATTACTTAAACAGCAAATAAATTAATGACAATGTATTTATTAATAGGTACTGTATCAATTATTTAATAATAAACACTGCAGTGTTAAATTAACATAGCCAGTGTTTATATTATATAATAATACAGCCTAATATATAAACGAATTATATAAACAATGGCAGAGTTAATTTAACACTGGGGTTTTTTGCTGTGTAATAATAATAATAGTAATAATAATAATTTATAGAATTGATATATTTTAATTCCTCTTTTCTCTTTTAACAACTGTTAATAGCTATAAACGAGTCTCCTTTATAAGTATTTTATCTTGTATATTTTGAAAGGAAAAAACTTTCTACGTCACAATTCTTCTTTCTCACATCCATTTCAAAATCTTCGCGTCATTATTGCTTGATTATCCCTAACACAATTACTCATGCAAACTTGCAAATTCGTAAATATTATGTGAGGTCATTTAAAAAATCGTTGAAACGAACGTACTCAAGACTCAGAAAAAAATAAAGTTGGCAAATTCCTATTTCTTTTCGTCAAAGGACATTAGGAAGAGTCGTCGAATCTTACATGATATTAATCATTTGTTTGTAATAGGTGGAAACAAACTGCTCCAGTTTATTAAAAAGATCTGGTGTGGTATGCGTGCCTTGCTCGCCTGGTGATGACGTTGGTACTCGCCTGTATAAAACATTGTAACCAATCAACTGATGAATTCGTTTAAAACAAAGGGACCTGAAGCCTCAAGGACTCTTGAGAGTAGGACAGAGTTGGAACAGTACTTTAAAACTGCTCAAAGTAGTTTGGAATCTCGGGCTGCGTAACTAGACAATCACTTGGCACGTGAACCGACAGATAACAAATCGCTGTGGGCGTTATATTGTTACCCTTTCTTGTACCACCATGTACTAATGAGCAAATATATTCGAACTTCTTCAGCCCCCTATATTGAGCGTGGGCTTTATATGAAGAGGAAGACTTGCTCAGCATTGTCATCTTAATTAATTATTAGCTTCTCTCTTCTCCTGCTGTCCACCAACGCCCGTCAAGCCATCCATGGTGCAGACGAACTCATTAGTTTGACGTATAACCCTAAAGTTTGGGAGATTAGGTTTAGAATGCGTGATTTATAATCTTACATCTTTTTAAAACTAAAGTTACAAACTGTAAATACCATATTTTTCACTTTGAACTGCAGTTGAAAAATCGAGTACAATTCCAGGCAGCAAAGCAGCAACACTCGTTTCCACAGGCAGTGAGAGAAAAAGGAACTCGTTGGCGTTCCTTTCCTGCTTGTTTGGACTCAACAGAAGGCTCGCTGTCGACCTAATTTCGTTTTGGTAACAGATCAGTTCAGTGATTCAATTAGACGGGTCCAAAGCCAACCCGGACCGATCTGCGAACCGTGGCGTCACTTCCAATTCGAGTGTTAAACAGATTTCCTTTCTAAACACACATAATGAACTCTGCATTCGGCAACAGTGAGCATTACTCTTATTAAAGAGGACAATCGAGATCACATAGGCCTACTTCAGAACATTACAGTAGGAAGATAACGCATTCCTCACTAAATTCGCGTGATTAAAACTAGAAACTAAATGCAGCTGGTAAGTGAAGCGATGAGAGGAGATGAAGGCCTAAATCTCAATGCAAAAGTCTGAAACGTTCTTTCTTTATTTCTCTTTCTCTCATTCGGAGAGTCTTTCACGCAGGGTTTGACATATTCTAGCTGTTATCAGATTGATGGGCTAGTTTGATTGAAGTGGCTTTGTCATGCAAATGTCAAGCGCGTGATGGATGGTCGCCGTGCGCTGACAAACTTCTGGAGGTCCCCTCACCATTGGCGCCGTGACGTCTCACGTGACCAGCAGCTGAGGTAAAGATGTGTTATAGGGAAGCACGAGCAAATACTCAAGAGGTAAGCATTTCCCCCCTTCCGCATGACATACTGTTGCGAGCTTGCAGGACAGGAGGCTCTCCCGATCTCTTAGGTTGACCCTCCACCATTAATAGCGCATGGACAATTCCAGAATGAACTCTTTCTTAGAGTACACAATTTGTAATCGTGGGACGAACGGCTACTCGCCCAAGGCTGGATACCACAACTTGGACCAGGCGTTCTCGGGGCCCTTCCACACCGGACACGCAAGTGACAGCTATAACGCTGATGGACGACTTTACGTAGGGGGGAGCAACCAGCCAGCAACAGCAGCAGCAGCACAACATCAGCACCAGAGCGGCGTTTACGCGCATCACCAGCACCAAACGCATCAGAGTGGCATTGGTCTCACCTACGGTGGCACGGGGACTAGTTATGGGACCCAGGCCTGCGCCAACCCGGACTATGCTCAACACCAGTATTTCATAAACCCTGAGCAGGATGGGATGTATTATCACTCATCGGGGTTTTCAACCTCAAATGTCGGTCCTCACTATGGCTCCATGGCTGGTGCATACTGCGGGGCGCAGGGAGCCGTCCCAGCCGCACCTTATCAGCATCATGGATGCGAAGGCCAGGACCACCAGCGAGGCTTCTCACAAGGCACCTACGCCGACTTATCGGCTTCCCAAGGGAGGGAGAGGGACACGGATCAGTCGCCACCTGGGAAGACATTCGATTGGATGAAAGTCAAAAGGAACCCCCCTAAAACAGGTGGATTGAATTGCCTCTTTGAAGCAAATATTATGTGCTGTACACTCAAACCGAGAGAAATTATACCTTACATGAAGCAAATACGCTTTCAGATCTACATAACCAAAATAGAACACATTATACACAAATTGGAAACTTTTAACCTAAGATATCTAAAAATTAAATACATTTAAAACACGGGCCTGTTCACTTCAGTTTCAACCCGTCTCCCCCTGCGTTAATGCATCAAACAGACATGCTTTCGTTCGCCATAGGAAATGCACCAGCACTGTTATCTTTAGCTTGTCCCGGTTCTCGCCGCGCAACATTCGTTTTTGTTGGCCTCCATTGTGTTCTTAAACTTTCGTCTTCTGTCCCAGCAGTGTTTGCCTCACAACGATTTAGTGCACCAACTTTTACGCAAAGGGGCCACCATTTTGACACACTCTACAAATCGAGTGGTCATAAAGCCATCTTTAGGGAGTACTGAATTGCATGTATTCCATATATCCCGTTATGAGTTCTTTCAAAATTGATTAATACAGACAGGGGAATTATAGTAAGGTTAACAAAAGTTTGCAATACCGAATAACTTGTTGAATTTTCCTGTATGCACTGCGATTTAAATCGTCATATCTAATTTAGGATAAGAACAACCAGCACGCGCACAATTGGTTGTTGTTGGTGTTTTTATAAATATAAGTCAATGAATTAAGATTAATTTATCTGTTTTAAATTGTTTGACAAACAGTCATGTAACCATTCTTTCACTTTTTCCTCGCAGCTAAAGTGGCCGAGTACGGACTGGGACCGCAAAACACAATTCGGACGAATTTCACAACTAAACAACTCACAGAGCTCGAGAAAGAGTTTCACTTCAGCAAGTATCTCACGCGAGCGCGGCGAGTCGAAATTGCTGCCACGCTCGAGCTGAACGAGACACAGGTTAAGATATGGTTTCAGAACCGCCGGATGAAGCAGAAGAAGCGAGAGAAGGAGGGACTCGCGCCTGCTTCGTCCACCTTGTCTAAAGACCTCGAGGATCACTCTGATCACTCAACTTCAACATCTCCAGGTGCTTCTCCAAGTCCGGATTCATAACAGAGGACAAAAGCTTTGGGTGCATTGAACAACAGATTCGAAATATATCGCAAAGTCTATTAATTTAAGCATTCCAAAATGTGCCAGAAAGACTTTCTTGTGCTCTTTTATTATAGGACAATTCGTTTTTAGGACACTGAACGTCAGGCGAAAAGTGAAAGAGACTTTTAGCACAACAATGGACATATTACACCGTCTGCTCGAACTAAATTTCCAAAACTCATTGGAAACGTTTGTGTGTGTTATACAGGGTATTTCTACAATGATGATAAATATAATGCACTTTCATAATGTTTACAAGTCTCTAAACGAACCTAACTGAATTTACAGGGAGCCTAGGCTATGTTTTCAAAATATGTATTGATGTTTTTGTTGCGTTTATGATGATTGTTTTGATGTACACATTTCATATATCTGAGTCTTGTGGATTGTAGCTTATGAGGGTTTTCGGACTCCTTGCACTATGCGTTTACAGGGTAGGCCTTTACTGAACACCAGCACAATTTACCGGAATGTGTGAACGATTCCCTCTCAATGTACACTGTGATATTCCATTAGCAGTTAATTTACAGCGAGAAATAATTAATACTGTGTTCCATTCCGTTTGTAGAAAAAAGGACAATGCAGGGTGTTTAAATGTACTTTTCTTTATTAAAACATTTACAGAATTTGATTTTTTTTAGCCTAGTATTTTTATGCGCAGACGAGCTGAGTTTTATTAGTTACTGTCTGCATGATTCATTCCGTAATCTAAATGTCTCAATCAAATGTTTATGTCAGTTCTTTATCTACCTCAAATAAAACAATATTTTACTGAACCAGTCTCTGCCACAAGATTACATATGTATGCGTGTGTATATAAGAAAAATATATAAATAAATATAAGAACAAAGTATGGAGTAAATGATGACATGGGTTTAACAGCCCCTCTCTTCACTTGGAGGGTGAGAAAGCGACCACCAGTCAGTAGTGTTATAGGATGCTCGGAATGTTGTTGAGCAATCAGGGTGGTTCACGATGACCTTTTTACCTCATTGCGCTTCTGGGATATCTAAACATACAAACAGACTCTCTCACTGAGTGTTTTAGGGGTGGCACAAATAGCACTGAGCCTGAGCAAATTAAAAGAAAGACATGCTTTCAAGAAACGAAACAGAATTGTGGGTGGTGCATTTTAGTTATTGAGTGTTGTTATGAATTGACTTCTTATTTACTTGCTAAACGCACTGAACACCTCCAAAACCATAAATCTTTAGAATAGTCGTCTACATGCATTTAATTATCATTCTCGAGTGCTCAACAACAAATAAAGCATTCTTGAAAGGGAAAAGATATCGACTTCGACACTTCACATTAGCTCAAACTGGTTGCTAAAATATTATTGTAATTGAGAAAAAGACATATTAAGGCATTAAAGTCACTGCAAAAAAAAAAAAAAAAAAAAAAAAAAAAAAAATCCGTAAGATTAAACTTGTGCCATGACAGACATGTTTGGTCTTTGCAACAGTGTTAGCATTAGGTTCACTTCAGAGGAAAACAATGCTGGGTTGCGGTGGCAATCACGCGCACCAGCTCCCTGGGTGGTTCTGTTAATGAAACGCATCTAGGCCAGTGTGCTTGTAAGCAAGAAAGACAACACATATTGTAACAAGCAGTTCCTTAGGCAAAAACTTATCAGGCTGGCTTCTGCAACAACGCTAAAGAAAAGTTCAAAAACATATAATCTTATTTAATTATGTCTGAATTAGTTGCTTCACAACAGTGTCAATAATTAGAACACTTTCTGCCATAGCTTGCTACGTCACAATATCTTCAATATTACGAAAGACAATTTTAGTAACTGTATTCCATAAAAATATCATTGTGTATTTTATGAGATAATAATTATCTACAAAATACATACACAAATAATCTAAACATAACGATTTGGCTAAACATATATCAATATAGAGGAAATAAAGACGATACAGCAGTTGCTATATGATTCGTTCTCGACCATCTGCTGGTGCAGATTTCAGTCACGCTGTTCGGGGCGTTTGTCCTGTAGCCCCCTGAACGGGCCTTTGATCCAACCGCTACCCCCGCGGTCAACCTCCCTGGTCTGCATTGAAACGTAAAGTGATGCTTACAGTAGGGGGTTTAAATAGAGGTCACCGTTAACTTTAGCTGAACTCTTTACCACAAAAAAAAAAAAATAATAATAATTATTCAGACACCTTGAACATTTCATTCATTAATACAGTTTATTCACTATAGGTTAAAAAATGGTAATAAAATATGACAAGATCTCAGAGTTAAACTGTGTCAGAAAAAAATAATCTTAATTATGTCAGATAACACTTAAGCAAAACATGGTCACGTCAAAGTGTCTGAATAATTTTTGGTTCCAAATTTTTAGCAATTTTACTGGTAGTCCACTGTATGAAGAATTTTTGGGTATAATGTCACAGTTTACTTTATTTTGCTATCCTCACTTACATAAATGAACTATAGTGTTCTGCACCCACTAGTAAAAATATATCAAAAATATCAAAAATGTCTGAATAATTTTTGGTTTGACTGTAGATGAGTCTCTGACTTCACAGTCCAGATATTACATTAACAAACATTTGAAAAACAATATATTATACACACACACACACACACACACACACACACACACACCCCCACACACCATTCTTGCAGCCAATATTCTCGGAAAAATTAACAAAAACAAAGTGTTATCATGAGTGATTCGTTTCAGTAAACTAACTTTAAAAATATCCCTCATATTAATAGGCCTATTTGATACAGGCTAGGCTATTGTGAGCTATTGTGATTTGTGTAGGGCTATGTATTGACAATTATGGTTTTACATTACAGTAACCACAGGATTTGTTTAGGACTGTCATGGAGACTGAACATCCTCCAGTATTCGATATGAATAGATATAGCCTAATTTTGAGTCACTGCTCAGTAAAAATAAAATAAAATAAATAAAGAAAATGAACCTTGGGATAAAATCTCGTTGAACAATGAGCATCACAAACATCTACTTTCTATCTGTGCTCTATTGACAGACTTTCGTTCAAATTAGACATCAGATTTTAGGAACTCTCGATTTACATTTGTGCCACCTCAAAAACACAAGCAGAGCAAAGCAGGTGAGCGAGAGAGGGCAAACTCCGGTGAAAGAACTGGGGGAATGAACTCTGAGCTGGAGGGTGCTGACAAGTGGTGAAGAGAACTAGTGGAGGGGGGTCGGAAAGGTTTGGGGGTCGTTTTTCGAACATTTAAGGAAACGAGTTTGCCTAACTTTTCCCCCCTTGTTCTCTCTCTCCTGTGGCCTCACCTCTTCCCCAAAGTTTACGCGGGCTTGACAGTTCCATTTCATCCACGACCCTCTGACGGACTACCCCAATATTTGCTCAGGCGGACAGGTTTGCCCTGGGTCCTGCCTCAAACATCCCCTGACTGCTTCTCCCCTGGCCTCGGTTCACTCAGAGTTCAGGCCAAATTAATACTCGAAATAGGCAGGTCAGCTTGTCAGGAGCTGCGGATGGGCTTCCATCTCGCCGGGGTCACGCGCAGGTCTCTCCCTTCAGCTTGCGCCGCGAGCACCGTTCTGGGGCTTCACTTTGTCTCTCTAGAGTTTTTAGCTGTTCACCCGTATCTTCCCTCTGCCCCGGTCAGCACCTTTGAGTTACCCATCTTTCCAACATACTGTAAATACATGCTTTTTTTTTTAGAAATTATATATAAAAAAAAAAAATAATAAAATAAAATAAAAAAAAAGCCCCATAAGGACTTTCGGTTTAGGAACAATTTAGAGTCTTGGTCTTTCTCTATAGCGTGTAATAGCTGTATGTTCATGAATTACAGACATTTTTTTGCAGGATGTTGGAAAAACATGGGCATATTACGATATTTTAAAAAATATCTGTTAATAAAATTCTGAATTGTTTTAAAAAATACTGACATTTAAACACGGTTATAAAATAAAAGTTTTTAAAATAGCACGTAAATGAACGAAATATAGGAATTTTCAAAAGCCTATTTAAAAACATATTTGGAGTAAACTGAATATGAATTACTGACGTGTTTGGCGAATTTTCTGACGTGACAATGTGAGCTCGTTTGCTTTGCATCTCTGCTCACATTAAATTATTTATGAGGGCACCCTCAAAGATTTTTTTTATTTTCAATTTTGCATGGTCTGTTTTTAATTTTAAATATTACTTTAGCTTTATAACTTTGTAACTGACTTCTGCATTTTCCAGCTACTTTCAATTGCATTTGAAAAATTACATTATTATTATTGTGATGATTATTATTATTAATTACAATTGTTCGTAATAAATGTAGTATTGATATTTTAGCTGAAACATTACTCTTCTAAATAGCTGGGGGAAAACTGTATTAAATCATGGAAAACCGCATGTTAAAGCTTAACAATATCCATCCTTTCTAAATAAAAATCAAATTTTATTTGATCAATTATTATTACTATTAGGCTGTTATTTTAATTGTTTACGACACTAATAACCTATCCTTAAAAGTCACGTTATTATTATTAATAATAATAAATTATTAATTAATTATTAATGTTATATAATTGTTATGGACCCTAACATGGCTTGCGTAAAGATATTACATCGCATCATTAAACTTTGCGCCAAGTTTGGTGACCGTTTGCCCTGTAGTTAAATATGGTGCAAGACCAACTTAAAACAAAATACGTTTTTCTTCACAATCCATCAAAAGTGGAAAGGAGCGCAACCCACTCAGCAGGCCGTCAGGGTTCATGCAACTGAATGTGTTAAAAAACGCCGGTGAACTTATCATGACCCTGCGCTGACCAGACGCATACAAGAACACCCCGAAATGCCAAGAAACTATAGGAATTTGACTAAAGGTGTGTAAGTTTTGACTATCTGGATTTATAAACGCGTTAATACTAAAATTATCAGTAACGTGGAATTATTAATAGGCCTACGGGAAAAAAAGTCTACGATTTAACAACTTCACTAGAAATAATTCGCCAGTTTGCTTGTGTTAAAGCAAAATGTTAAAACATTACCTGCTTCTTTTTAGAATCTAATAATAATAATAATAATAATAATAATAATAATAATAATAATAATAGTCTACATGTCGAATAATCTTTCTGGATTTAAAAAAAAAAAAATCAAATAAATAAATAAAACCATGTTTTTAACATCCACGATAATGGGTTCTGTCCATTTCATAACCGGTGAGAACAGGATTGAGAACATCTATTCTGCTTCTTCTCACATTCTTGTCTGAATTCAGAGCAAAAGGTTATCTGAGAGAAAAATTCCTCCCTCTCGCTTGAGGAAGGCCAGAGAAAAGGCCAGCAGGCCACTAAACAGAAGCAGAGGAATCTTAACAGGTTACACAATGCTTAACGCATTTACAAACTCTTCTAGCGACGCTGAATTTGTAAAATTGCTAATTTTATAAAATATAACTTTTAACCACGTTAATGCACGACCCAAATTATAGATTAATACGTTGTTGTGACGCAACTAAGTCTTTGTTTAGATTCCAGTGTCAAGTGCGCGCAAACCAACAATAAATTACCTTAAAACAGATTTATGAATGTTTAGTTAATTCGGGATTTGTTTTAATCGACTAACATCTAAGAATCAGCTGTTTGTTGATAAACGTATCTGAGGCAGTTTTAGGAATTTGCGTCAGTTATTATGTTATTTTGCATGATCCCTCTGCCCCATTTTTCTATTCTGTCTCGTTTCCTTCGCGTGGGTATCCGATTCTAGTTAGATTAAGAGTAGCTCTACATCCCGTGTCTCTTTTACACAGACGGAGTGTTGAATGAGATCTGCACAATAGCCCTGTTTACCTCATACAAACACAGCATGTTGTCACAAGGTATTTATATCTCAAATGGAGATTAGAAACAGAGTACCCCCCTCTCTCTCTCTCTCTCTCTCTCACACACACACACACCATTTCTGTTCAAGAAGAACTCTGTACAAGAATTGCAGTTTAGTTGTTTATTGTAATGTACCGCTTGATATAAGCTATTCCTCACAAACAAATTGGAAAATTGTAGTACAATATGTGTAAGTTGCCTATTCATTATTGCATAAGTGTTTGGGGCAGTGTATGTGTGTAGTCAAAGAGTAACATGAGGAATCCACATACAGAGCACAAGACTGACAGGTTTGTTAGCATCCATGAAGACCCCTCATCTGGCTATTCTATTTTTTATCATCAACTTCTTTTCTATAAATAACACACACATTTCTCTTAGACATTCTTTCCCTCTGCCTGTATCTGTCATCACTCATAAACTCTTCTTTAACAGCCAGAAAACAATCTGAGATCAGGAGTACATGTGCCTGTGTGAGTCAGCATGTTTTAATTGGTAACTAAATGCTGAATGACTGAGAAACTGATGCCTGTTCAGCTACAGTGCGAAGATGGACAAAGGCTTAGCCTCATATAACAGGCCAGAAAGACATTTCTAAAAGAGGATGAGGTGAAGAACCTCCTAGGCCAGGGGTGTCCAAACTTGGTCCTGGAGCGCCACTGTCCTGCAGAGTTTAGCTCCAACTTGCCTCAACACATCTGCATGGAAGTTTCTAGTATGCCCAGCAAAACCTTGATTAGCCAGTTCACGTGTGTTTAATTGGAGTTAGAGTTAAACTCTGTAGGACAGTGGCCATCCAGTAGCAGGATTGGCCACTCCTGTCCCAGGGCTATGCCACTTAAAACACTGTCTTGCAAGGGAACAAAAAGTGACATTCAGTCACAATTAAATCATTCAAGTCACCATGAAATCAATATGGACAATTCCTACTTTTATGGAATATTGCAGTATTTATTATAAATGATTTATCTGTACACATCATTATTTGTTTAAAGCTGCAGTCCGTAACTTTTTTGGTTAAAAATGATCCAAAATAAATTTTTGAGCACATACATAACCAGCCAGTGTTCAAAACTATCTCCTTACCTTAGCCCAATTCACAACAGTAAGCTTGTAATAATGTTTTATAATAAAATCGGTACTGGTGGGTTTCCGCTGGAAATTCAAGCATGCAGCTGTTCGTCTTTACATAATGTGTCTGTTTACATAAATAAGGAGTCCCAGCTAGTAGGCTAAATCACATGTGAGGATGCTGCAGGTGGCGGATCATTTATAATTTCTTCCTCACAGCAGCTGCAATAATTGAAGTTATCATTTTGATGGCGGATTGTAATCCAGAAAGGTCCAAATGACAATCATCAGTGACAACTGGAGATTCACCCGTAGTCAAAAGCAAAAGACTTCGGATTGCGGAGTGGCTACAGAAATTGAAATCTACAGGTAACTCTAATACACACTAAATACACAGTCACGCAATGCTGATGTTGTTAACATTAACAATTTGAGAACAAAGTATAGCAATAATAATAATTTGCACTGCTTGACGTGATCCGAGTGATCGTTAGATTTAATCACCATTGGCAGCGCAATTTATTGTAATGCTTTTTTTCCCAGTTGGTCAGAACAAAAGTGGCAGATTTGTTACTTACTTGTTCAGATGACATTTTACGGTGAAAATTCTTATTTTGGTCATACTTCAACACTACAATCTGTGATTCCAAAGTACAGTATCCACACCGGTGTGGTGACTGACAGCAAACATTAGATTCATCCGCGCTGAGTCGTTGTGCCGATGCACAACCCATGTAAAGATGATAATTCCGCAAATAACTGCAATTGCAGGTTTCAAACAGAGATGGCGACAAATAGGCAAAACTTGCGGACTGCAGCTTTAAAATTAATGTGCCCTCAAAATCTTTAATCAAAAAACTTCCCCTCCCTCTTGCAGCAACATCCTTTTTCTTCTCTGATGACGTGTTTACAGACGTGAGGGTGGGACAACCTGTCACTCACACGACATCACAGCAAGAGCAAACCACAACCATCCAATCAATTCCCCATGGACAAAATCAAGTCCCACCCTACATTTTTTATTGTTTGAGAAGCCGTTTCACTCAGATATATATCACAATAGGGGAGAAAAGACTATTGAAACTTCCGTTTCCTTTAATGTTTGTGCACATTCCAGGATTCTCGAGCGATTTCAAGACTCACTGAGGCCTTCCTTTCATCCGAGACATGTGCGACTCTTCAGAGCTGTCAGAAATCAGAGCAGGGGGTTCAAGAGGTGGTAGAGACTGAAGATTATTTTTGTGTGTGTCTGCACAGGTGTGTGTAGGTCCACAGATCAGAGATCTGGATGAGATGGTGCAGACAGGACGGACATGTGGAACATTTAAACCAAACCGGAGACTGATGACCAAGGATAGCGTCTGTGTGAGGGGGACTTCTCATTTTCAGATGCTCTGACATCCAGTATGTAGGAGTGTATTTTTGTATACGAGATAGTGATGACCTGAAGACAGGATGGAAACCCAATCTCAAACAAGACCTGGCTTCAGTCCAAGTATATGCTCTTCTTAAAATCGTGTAGACATCATTACTTGTCCATCACAAAAGTTCATAGCGAGGGCACACCAACAGCCTTTGACCTTCAACCACATATACACTCACACGTAATTGCATCTTGTGCTGAACTACAGTGTAGGAGCATGTGAACGCACAACTATGTTTTTAGCACAACCAATCTAAAACCAGCTTGGTGTTTAAAAGTAATCAGAGACTCAAGGTTACACTGGCACCTCACTGTCAGCTCAACAAGACACTCCATGTGACACCAAAGGTCAAAAGTTTTTTGCCCTTCCCTCCATCCTTATTTCACCCCTACCCCCACTGAAACAGGGCAATATGTGTTACACTGATGACAAAAGTTGTTATATATGTGTGTATGACTCAAGGTGAGTGTCGAGGTCTTGGAAGTGTGAAAGATTTGATCCAGAGAACAGCTGTAGCTTTTCTAATTTAATATGATGTTTGTGTTCCTTCAATCTCTGTATTTTCAAAACTTGTATAAAAGGCACAAAATGACGATAATTATACACTTGTATACAAAGTCATTGCTTTTTTCCCCCTAGCAATTGACACTCTTAAAAATCAAGGTTCCAAAAGAGGGTTTTCATTTAGCAGCATGCCAGAGAAGAACCATTTTTGGTTCCCAAGAGAACCTTTCAGTGAACAGTTCTTAAAAGAACCATTCTTTTTCTTAGTTTAAAGAACATTTTAATAATCTGAATAACCTTTTTCACCATAAAGAACCTTATGGAAAGGTTCCATGGATGTTAAAAGATAGCATGGAACCACTGATGCCAATAAACAACCTTTATTTTTAAGAGTGTATCCTGCTCTATATAGACAAATTGCAATTGTAATATTATAAACCATTGAGGTTACCATCCAAGATAATATTGCAACTAGAATTTGTTATTTGCTTCATTGTCCAATTTTAAACATTATTTAGACTTCACAAACACTGAAAATAATCAAACTAGTTGAAAAACTATATGTACAAGTAAATGATTCATTGATTTACCACCAAGATCAGTGGGATTAAATGATAATGAGATGCTTTCAAATGAATGAAAACATTGTAAAGAGTCAAAATGTAAATAAATAAAACCAAAAATTCTGTTTTTTCAAATATTTTGAACATTTGGCAAATGTAAAGTGCATTATGAAAGTTAAAATAATGATGTATGTATATTAATCATTCTTCAAGTGTGGTCAAAAAGTTACTTTGTGATTAAAAATAAAACATATCCTCAAATGAAACTGCATTTCTTGTGATCTGATAAGAAAATTAGTCATAAATGTTTTGAAAATTCAATTCAAGTTCTATATTGAACTGGACAAGCCATTTTCAGAGCAATTAAAAAATCAAGCCAATACGCACACGCACACGCACACACACACACGCACAGGTTTGTTTTGCTATCTTAGTGAGGACATTCCATAGGCGTAATGGTTTTTATACTGTACAAACCATATTTTCTATCCCCCTACACTACCCCTACCCCTAAACCTACCCATCACATAAAACTGTCTGCATTTTTACATGTTTAATAAAACATTGTTTAGTATGTTTTTAAAGCTATTTTAAATAAGAGGACTCATGAAATGTCCTCATATTTCATGTTTACGTCGTAATACCAGTGTAATACCCATGTCATTATACAAATTTGTGTCCTCATAAATCACAAAACGCGCACAGACACACACACACACACACACACACACACACACACACACACACACTCTCACACTCACGACTGCATATCAGTTTAATTCTATATTATTGCTTATTGTGATTATAAATCATTCAATTGTGGAATATTCATGTTTATATCACATAGTGTCTCACTTCTTTTGCCTTGATGCTGTTCATTAGACTTCTCTCTCTTCCTCCCTCCTTCATCTTCTTCTTCCTGAATGTGCCTGTATTATCCTACTGGAAGTGTGAGGAACTGAAGCTCTCCATAAAAGCTCTTGCCTGGATGACAAGAAAGGGAGGGGTTACACACACAAACTCATTCTTTCTCTTCATGAGCTAATCAGGTAAAATCTAATTTAGTTTGGGAAAATCAGGGCATTAAAAATTTACACAAAGAAAGGCAGAAAAAGAGAAAGCAAGAAAGATGGATTCAAATTCAGAATATTTTCTACATCCCATTTGTACATATGTATGTGCCGCTTTAGATTTCACATGCTGTGATGTTCTTGGCAGTCGGCCTGCTGTGTCTGGGGTTCACTGCAGCAGAGTGAAACCAGGTTAATGTCACTCTGGGATCGGCTCATATGGTCTGAGGGAGGTTCCAGTTGAGAGCTCAGATTTACTTTCGTCTCCCACAGCCTGGATCTCAATGACAGCTAACCTCTGACTGAACTCTTCCTCTCTCTCTCTCTCTCTCTCTCTCTCTCTCTCTCACACACACACACACACACACACACACAATCTTCCCTTCCTCACTGCACTGACATTATCCAGCTATAATGTGCAGACATTATAATATTCATGGCTAGAAATACACAGTTGTCATGTCTGAAACATTTCAGAGGGCAGCTAGAAGTATAGAATATCTCAAACAATCAACAAAGATTTGGGTAAAAATGCATCGAATACACAAACCTTATATATTTTCCTGTAAGCTTTTAAAGATTCTAACACATTAGTCTCACGATCAGCCTGAGGGACTACACAGTGTACGTTCAGTTCAAAATGCCAAGCTCTAATCTGATTGGCTGGCTTTACGCAACTTCCTGTGGGCACAGTTTTTAATCAGCCCATACAGAAAATTAAGTCATCTTTAGAAGGTCTTGGGTTGATACGATGAGCACCTTTGAAGAATTTTTCCTGGACATCTTTGAATCAAATATTTGAAAGATACCAAGATTACCAAGAATACCAGAAGCATTTTCTATTATTTTTTTCTGATTTTCTTTCTTTTTCTGAGTTTGCAATTAAAAGAGTTTTCCCCCCATATCAGTATATTTTATATATGTAGATATGATAACACATTAGATTAATAATTAAAAATAATTAATAATTAATAGTTCACTGTTAATTCATGTTTAATTCATTATTTTTTACATTATTTATTGTTAAACACACACAACATATTATATAACATATATTCACATTATATATTTATAAAATATATTTCAGATTTAACTGCCCTTAAACAGCACATAAAAACAAAACAAACATGGTCAGACATGTCAGTCTGAGAGTCTCTTCCTGTCTAAGTGGGTGGTTCTTGGCCAGAATAAGCTTCTTGGAATAGTCAGAAGTCTGGCTGTGCAAGACTTCTAAAACATATTGTGGTATGGCCCTTATCTGAAATATGTGGCTCCATTTCTTTTCTTGTGTTTGGCCCTCTACCAGCTCCCCTAATGAACCCTGACACAGAGCTCCGTCCTGAGGCCTTCACCATCCCCTGCCTCAGCAGTGTCCAGCCCACACAGTTCACTCAGGTGAGCCCCATGGTGCAGCTCTGCCTTGGGGACACACATGCCACCATTAATCAACAGGAGAGCCCAGGGCAGACACAGACTACACTGGCTCAAAGCCCACACACACACACTGGAGATACATGCAACACCTCTATACTCGTACACACACACACTTCAGAATTCTGTCATCATTTACTCGCCTTCATGTCATTCCAAACCTGTTCACAGAAAAAAAAGAAAAAAAGAAGATATTTTAAGAAATGTCTTTTTTTTTTTTTTGAGTGAACTATCCCTTTAAATATTAAAAATACAAGATTTGCAGGTATATTTACAATAACTGCAATATTTAGGCAAATTTTAACATTATGACTTCAACACAATATATAAAAAAATTTTGATTAAGCTGAATAATTTCATATTTGGAGAAAGCATATTTCTGAATTAGGATATGGATTATTAAAATAACAAAACATTTATTCATCGCAATTAAACTGTTACCAGGGTTTTACTGTATTTGGATACATCAGACACTAAAACTGCTTGACAAAGTGAATTACAGTAAATACAGTAATGGGCAGCTTCATCTCTATACTGGCGTGATGAATCCGATCTTCAAACAAAAGGAACTGGATAAAATATTTGAATGCTACCAATCCACAATCTGATTTCTGACCTGTGATGCAGCCTGAATCATAATCACACCATGTTCGTTCAATGCCCCCCCGACTGAGCCTGATTTCTCCCAAGGTTTATATTTTCTCCATTCTGTCACCTGAATGGACATGATTTTGGACATGGAATTTTGGTTCCTTGCCACTGCCGCCTCTGGCTTGCTTAGTTGGGGACACTTAATATTCAACAATATTACTGATTTGACTGCACTGACACCACAGGATGAGAACTGAGCTGAGCTGGACAATGACATCACTGTTTTCTGCACAACTGTTTTATAGATTAAGTGAACTATTTTAATAATTAATGAAACAGAACTGAATCAACACTGAACTTACTTCAGCTCAACAATGACACTTTTCTTTTAGAGCTGCTGTACAGCCAACTCTGTATTATTGAATTATTTTGAATTATTTTCCTGTTATTACTGTAAAGCTGCTCTGAAACAATCTGTATTGTATAAAGCGCTACATAAATAAAGGTGACTTTACCTGAATTGATGCATTAATCAATGTCAAATACTAAATTGTCATCACATGATGTACTAAATTCCTAAAAGACTATTCTCTTTGTCATCCAGTAATACAAAGTGCATATATGCACAGTATACAGTTGACCATTTACCACTGAATCTTGATAGAAGGATTGATCAGGATTTAGCAAGAATGACTGATCAAGACACAATTAGTGTCAATATGAATGAAACAGCCCATATAAAAAGTTTAATCATATTGCCAATAGTTGGATGGCTGCAGTTATGTGAACCTTAAAGGGTTAGTTCACCCAAAAATGAAAATTATGTCATTTATGTCATTGTGTCATTTATCAGCGGTTCGGAGCGCCAAAGTCACGTGATTTCAGCAGTTTGGCAGTTTGACTCACGATCCGAACCACTGATTCGAAACAAAAGATTCGAAGCAATGTTTTGAAATCGCCCATTACTGGATATTGTTGAAAAGTCATTATTTTGATTTTTTAGCACACAAAAAGTATTCTCATTGCTTTATAATATTAAGGTTGAACCACTGTAGTCACATGAACTGTTTTAAATATGTTTTTAGTACCTTTCTGGGCACTGAAAGTGTAAATTAACTTGCTGGCAATAGAGGCCTCACTGAGCCATCGGATTTTATCAAAAATATCTTAATTTGTGTTCTGAAGATGAACGAAGGTCTTACGGGTGTGGAACGACATGAGGGTGAGTAATTAATGACATTATTTTCATTTTTGGGTGAACTAACCCTTTAATAGATAAACAGAGAGACAACACAATACAGTACTGTATAGTAGACAGATGTCATGTTCAGTATCCTCCCACATAAGAAATATAAATCTATGCATAATGATTGGCTGCTGGAGAGAGACAGAGAAATAGAGAGAGCGAGAGATTCATCAGCCTCATGAAGGCCGAGGCCTGTGCAGCAGCCGCTGGGTTAATCAAAATGATCTGTGATCCAAATAATTTGTCCAGCGGGCCGATCAAAAACACGCAAATCAAACACGCTCACGTAAACACCCACCACTTTGATAGCACATTTAAAGACAAATAAACAAATAAATCAGCAAATGTATCCACACATGCATAATTACACACACCCTTTCATACGAGTGGGCAGCACCTGGGTTTGCCCTTGTCCGTGTGAAGTACTTAGGCTGTGTTCCCAGCCGAAGACAGATGGACTAATTACAGCGTGTTATACTCGAACAAACTAACCACACATGCCACAGAGGACTTTGTTTAAAGGATCCCTCATAAATGTAATTTATAAATGTACGTACATGGCGTCAAACACGGATACTCTTGATTGTATGTGAATTTATGTGTGTGAGTGTATGTGTCTGCGCAATGGCTGGTTTCCAGATGTTGCTTGGTGAGAGACTGGCCCGTCTGCCAACAGGAGGTGAAGCGGTCTAACACTCATCTCCAGCTGGAATCAGAGTCAGATATTCAAAGAGAGAGAGACAGTGACAGAGAGCAAGGCTGACAGGAAAAGAGAGAGAGAGAGATGGAAGGAGAAGCTCGTGCTACAACAAAAGACGGTTGATTCATTATGCAAAACAGACCTTTCTAACTCATCAACAGCTACTAATTTTGTGTTTTGCAATTTGCTGTACAAAATGATTCATGCATTTTAGGAAAAACTTTTCATGAGAGAATAAAGTAATGACAAAAGAAAAGAAATGAGAAACTCTTTTCCTTTTAACTTCTTCAAATTTGTACTCAAGCACCATGTCACCTTTCCTCACAACTTAAAGTCACCATGAAATCAAAAGTGACAATTCTTCTTTTTTTTAATGGAATATTGCAGTGCTTATTAAATTATTCATCTGTGCACATCATTCTTTTTTTTTTTTTTTTTTAAATTCATGTGCCCTTGTAATCTTTAATCAAAATAACTTCCCTTCCCTCTTGCAGTGACATCTTTTCTCTGATGATGTGTTTTGTGGCGTGAGGCGGGGCAACCTGTCACTCACATGAGATCACAGCAATAGCAAACAACAACAAAATCAAGTCCCGCCCTATATTTTTTCTTGTTCAGATATACATCACAATAGAGAAGAAAAGACTATCGCAACTTCGGTTTCATGGTGAGTTTAAACTGACTATAAAAATCACATTTCATTCAGTTATCAACATTCACATGAAATGCTGAAGTGGCATAGAAGATGTAAGCTTCCAAAATTTGAAGTGCACAGCATGTGTAAAGGCCCATTTACACCAACAACAATAACTATTCTGATAACGATATAAAAAAAAAAAAATAAAATAAAATAAAAAAAAAAAACATTCTAAATTTAAAAGAATAGCAGAGGCCATACCACAACTATGACAATAATGGCACAGTGGAACAATCACTTTCAAAAAATGTTTTCCAGCTGATGAATGATAAAAACATTGACAGCCAATCAGAATCCATCCTGCTTTAAAGAGCTCGATCATTTAAAGAGGCAGACCACAAATCTGCAGCGTACACTTAAAATAATCAGAATGTTATTGTGCGTTGGTGTGAACGCTAATATAGTTTTCATTAAAGTTATCTTTATAGTTTTTGTTCTTGGTGTGAACAGGCATTTTGGGGACAGTCAACAGTCTCTTTGGTCTTTGTTGCTACATCCTTGACAGATTGGAGATCTAAAGGAGGCACAAAACAACAAAACGGCGGCTCGATTTTGAGAAGACTGATTGAGCAAACGGGTGAATAGGATGCGGTCCCTTTTGGATGGGGGTTTTAGGCTCTACACTGCTGTACGGGACAGGTTGTGTCCAGGGGGTGCAGTTGGGAAGGGGGAGAAGTGGACAGGTCTCGGGCCTTTGTGAGTGTGTGTTTCCATGGTGGACAAGCCCCAGGCCAGGGGGACTGCCCTCTGTCCCCCTCCCAGGCCCCTATCCTCCCTGTCAGCTGTGAGTTATTGATGGGACAGGTTGGCAATGGAGATCCCCCTCCCTTCATGGGGGCCATGAATACCACACAGCTGGACGGGGACTGTTCGGGATAGAGTGAGTACGGATGGTGCATGTGTGGAAACTGCGATTTGGTACAATACGCTCCTTATGCGCGAGTTTGAGAGACTGTACTGTATGATGTGTGTGACTAGGTGTGTTAAAGGATATGATGTAGGTTTGGTGTGTTGTGACTTGTTCTTTGGAAGCCTGCAGGTGTGCAGATAAGAGTATTTCATGAATAAATGTAGGTGATATGCTTTTGTGTAAGGCAGAGAATGGGAATCTTTATCTGTCCATGTCAGACATGGAGGCGTTAGTTAGCGACTTTTACTCTTAAAGGGATAGTTCACTTAAAAATTACAATTCTGTCCCCATTTACCCAACCTCATGTCATTTCAAACCCATACGACTTTGAAAATCTCTTTAATCTTTGAAATGCAAATGAAGATATTTTTAATAAAACCTGAGGAGTTTCTGTCCATCCATTTAAAGCACAGGTAACCAAGACGTAAAAGATCCAAACAAACTGAATTCGAATCAAGCGGATTAATCAAAGTCTTGTGAAGAGATACGATCATTTTATATGACGAACAGATTTAATTTGGCCTTTTATTCACATCTAGACCATGTGATGTACCCCATGTGTGTCGATCATTGTTTAGATGTAAATAAAAACCTAAATTACATCTGTTCATCATATAAATCAGGGATGTCCAAACTCTGTCCTAGAGGGCCACTGTCCTGCAGAGTTTAGATTCAACTTGCCTCAACACACCTGCCTGAAAGTTTCTAGTATACCTAGTAAGACCTTGATTAGCTGGTTCAGGTGTGTTTATTTGGTTTTGGAGCTGAACTCTGCAGGACACTGGCCCTCCAGGAGCAGGATTGGACACCCCTGATATAAAGGGATCATGTCTCTTCACCGGATTTGGATTAAATAGCTCGATCCATATCAATTCATAAGTTTTTGTTACCTGGACTTTAACAGATAGAAAGAAACCTCAGGTTTCATAAAAAATATCTCCATTTGTGTTTTGTAGATTAACCAAAGTCTTATGGGTTTGGAATGACACAAGGGTGAGTAAATGATGACAGAATTTTTATTTTTGGGTGACCTATCCCTTTAAGACAATAATAATAATAAAAAAAAAAAAACTCACCTCTCATAATACTGCAGACAGTATCCCTACTTTAAGGTATTTCAGATTTCAAAGATATTATCAGTGACATCAGTGCATTCATAACCTTATATTCAGGATATTGATGCTTTTCATAAAGAGTCAAGGGCAAAAATCTCATAAAATCCTATTGCAGCCATTTCTATGTCCTGCAAGTGAAGAAGATCCATATGACTTTGCCCCAGTTATAAGTTTTAAATGCAGAAGCAAATTCTGAATAGGTTCCTCATGTCCCAAAGACGGAACAAAAATAGTTGCACAAATATTTTGGGGCTGTGGAGAATCACAACAGCATGTGTTGATCCAAAAATAATGTGCTCACTATCCAAGGGTCTTGAAGTGTTCCTGTTTGAGAGTCGTAACATTTATAGTTCAAAGGTAAAGAAACATGATATTATTGCACTGAGCTAATTAAAATCTGCCGTTATCACATTTAGACCTTGCAGTGTCAGTGAGTACCACCTCAAGTTTACATAAGATTTGAAATTATGTCAAAATATAAACAGATATGCATAAAAATGCTGGTGTCACACAAGATCCTAGACCCCTTCCTCATAAGATACAAATGTATCAAGAGAGACAACGTTTTTATTGGTGCTTGATTTTCTGTTGTATTCATTCCTAATCTTGTAAATATGTTAATTTATGTCGTTTAATAACACATTCAAAACACATTGTTAGAGAAGTTAAAAACTGTCAGATTAAACATCTTCCTTTGTGTTTTCAAGTAGCCTTCAGATGCAAACGAACAGCTTAGCCTACTATCTTAGCATACTGCTAATTCTGTTAGTAGGCCTAGGGTGGTTTATGCTATTGTTTTTTTTTTTTCTGTAAATATATTTCAAGGTAGAATTAACCCTAACTTTTTTTTTTTATCCTGCTAAAACTCAAAAAGCTTAAACAGATTAAACACAACAACCACAACAACAACAACAACAACAACAACAAAGGCTCTTTCAATTGTAAACACACTGAAAACATAATTAGAAAATAAGAAGAAAAAATTGTCATTGTAAAGACCTCTAATCTACTGGTAGTTAATTATGCATGTCATTTACAATTTTGTTGTTTGATGCTGTGTTGCTTTTCTACTTCATGATGATTACTATCAGCAGACTTTCATACTGCTTACAGTAACTTTTTCACTCAGACTGGTGTTAAAAAATAGCCTGGCTCTCTTCTGCAACAGGGTTCTGCTCTCTCAGCACAACAGTTAAACAGGCAGGTCACACTTCTCTTGGCTGGCAGGTAGATCCTTCCATCCCATCCCTCGCTGTCGCCGGTGAGACCACGTGTTGGACCGGAAACCTCCCGGCCCCACAGTGGGAGTCCTGATGCGATCTGACAGAGCTGTCAGCGACCAGGTGGCGTCTCTTCCTCCCTTTTCCAAGATCTGTAGATGTCGCTGTCGCAGATACAGACTCACGGCCCCCCCGGTTTTCTATCTGCTGTGTGGAAGCATTGTAGAGTGTCTTAATTTCCCTGTGCGCTCTCGTTCGTTGTTCACAGCATGACAGTGAAAAATGGTTCGTCAGCTCGGTTCTCTTTGCCGGGCGACGCAAGGCCAAACGACGTAACATCTGGCGACGGAGCTCTGTCTCCAGGGTTTTTTGGCACGTGCTCCTGGCTGCCGTTTCCACTCTGCCTCTCATTTTATTTTCCTCCCTCAATTTCTTCCCCTCTTCTCTTGCTTCTCTCGTTCCCTCCAGAGGTGCTTGTGAGCAACAGCAGGTCCAGGTGGGCTCTTTTACCAATGAGACTCTCATTGATGTTACCTCGGTGTTACCAAGAAATGATGTCATGGATCTATACATTTTTCTTGAAGCTACTATTCTGGAGTAACATCCTGCAATTGCTTAAAGGAATATTCCTGGTTCAATACAAGTTTAGCTCAATCAACAGCAAATGTGGAATAATGTTGATTTCCACAAAAATAATTTTGACTCGTTCCTTGTTTTCTTAAAAAAAAAAAAAAAAAAAAAAAAAAAAAAAAAAGCCACTTACAAAGGAAGTTAAAGGGGCCAATTTTCCGAGATAAAAGCAAAAATATGAAGCTTATAAAAAGCACTTACATTAATTCTTCTGTTCAACGTGCATTATTTGAGCTGTAAAGTTCTCATAATTTTTATGTTGTAATGGTTGTAAATTTGGATGTTCACTCTTAGGAAAAAAGGTTCAGTGGGGTTCTATATAGAACCCTAGGGTTCTTGACTCAATTTTAAAGAACGCTTATGCCGAAAATGTTCTATAAGGAGAAATGCCTTAAATTATTACATAGTACTTTCAAGTTTAACGGGTTATTTCATTTTTTTTCAAGTGATAAATTATGTTTACAAACTGCTTAATTCATAAAATTTAATTACAATTAAAAATGAATTAAAAAATAATTAAAGCTAAATCCATAACATGATCCCATGATGGGAACTTGTAAAAGGTTCTACTGTATGTATGAAGCGCCTGACAGAACCCTCCTTTAAAGAGTTAGTTCACCCAAAAATGAAATTTCTGTCATTAATTACTCACCCTTATGTTGTTTCACACCCGTAAGACCTTCGTTCATCTTCGGAACACAAATTAAAATATTTAGATGAAATCCAAGAGGTTTTTTTTTATCCTCCATTGAAAGCAATGACATTCAAGATCCAGAGAAGTAGTAAAAACATTGCTAAAATAGTCAATGTGACTACAGTGGTTCAACCTTAATGATATGAAGCGATGAGAATACTTTTTGTGCGCAAAAACAAAACAAAAATAACGACTTTATTCAACAAATTTGTCTCTCCCCTGTCATTCTGCTACGCTAATTTCGTTGCAGTGCTTCCAGGTTCTACATCCAAACGCCGGCTCAGTATTGGCCGAAGCTGTTCACATAAGCAGCACAAGGTATGCGTGTGATGCTGACGCAGGAGCCGGCGTTCAGATGTAAACAAAGAAACGCAGCACTGCGCCAACTGTGTAACAGACTGACAGGGAAGAGGAAAAATTTATGTTGTTATTTTTGTTTTGTTTTTGCACACAAAAAGTATTCTCGTCGCTTCATAACATTAAGGTTGAACCACTGAAGTCACATTGACTATTTTAACAATGGTTTTACTACTTTTCTGGACCTTGAATGTAGTGATTTCGTTGCTTTCTGGGAGATAAACAACCTCTCGGATTTTATCAAAATGTCTTAATTTTTGTTTGCGAAGATGAACGAAGGTCTTGCGGGTTTGGAACAATATGGGGGTGAGTAATTAATGACAGAAATTTCATTTTTTGGGTGAACTAACCCTTTAAGGCTCTATATAGAACCATTTCTTCTAAAAGTGTAACACAGAAAAGGTTAGTACATTTTTTTCTCTCTAAAATCATGTTACCTTGCATATTGTTTACATCTTGGTTATACTGTTGAAAAAGTGATTATTTTAACGCTTACGGATTGGCCTCATTCACTTCCATTTTAAGTGTGTTACTGTAACTCAGGTGGAATGACAAGTCAAAAGAATTTTTGTGGTTATCAACATTATGCTGCAAGTGCTGTTGATTGAGCTTAAAGTCACCGTGAACCAAAAGTTGCAACCGACTTTACTTCAGCATAGACATTATGCACCAGAGAAACAACCCAGTCAGCAAATTTCCTTTGCATAGATTTGGCCCAGCTGAAGTGTGGCCCAGATTAGTTTGTGTTTGCTGGCCCAAATCTGGCCCACTTCCTTTTTAGCCAGAACTAAATCAAAACAGTGCCATAACTCCACTCATAGTGAGCCAAATAATAAAAACAAATGTGGCCCATATGTGAACCTTATATGCAATTTTTGTATGGTTGAATTGTGTAAAGGGCTGACAGCCCTTATGTGGCCCACATGTGACTGACAGACCAAAAGCCATAAGCGATCAGCCATCTTGAGAATTTTGTGTTTGAACTTCCGTGTTTGCAGTAGCTCTGTATATTTCTGTGGCATCGCTTTCGAAGAGTAATTAGCTGGTGAAGTGGATTTCCTTATTGTAGAGTTAACGAAAGTTATCATGAGCATTGTAATGTTTGAAGCGGATGTCATAACAAATGTCAGCAGACCGGGAAGATTTTAAAATGGTTAATTCATAAAGCCGTAATATCTTACCTTCATGCTGTGGAAATATAAACCGGAAGACAGAACACGAGCACGGCGCTGAAAAGGTGTGGGTTACATAAGGTCTATTGTGACGTATTTTCTGAGTGAAACGTAATATTGAATGAGAAATTTGAGGGCGTGGCTTGTTTTTTCCCCCACTGGGAATTGATTGGCTCTAGAAAAGTGGGCGTTCAATTCAGCTCGCTGTCAAAGCTCAGAGTAGATTGACAGTTGGAGAGGATGTTCTACCCAAGCCGTCAAATTGACGTCATCAGAGAAGGAAGGCCATTCTAGAGGGGAAGAGCCATTCAGACTTTTAAGACAATTATTATTTTTTTTTTGTGAATCAACTTGCATGGATGAATTGTTCACCATAGTAATGTTCACTAACAGAGTAAATAGGGTAAATATTGAACCTGGAATATTCGTCTACTACTCTGTAACTGTAAATCGCACACAAATTAACATTTAATCTTTGAAAAATGGAGATATTTGACAAAGAACAGAGCAAATGCCCACATCTCTGTTAAAGAGCCCACACATCCTGTGGTTTCCAGAGTGCCTTCTATAATTCATTAACTGATACCCAATCACACAACATTTCACCGGTGCTGAACGTTCTTTTCTTGCCTGTGGAGAGAGTTTGGCAGCACGCCTCATTCCACCACAGTGCATTCCTAGGTGATAAATCAACATATGCCACACCAATAAAACAAACCCTCAAGATCATAGTCATAGTTTGCTGCTTCTTAAGAAACCTGATATCAAATCTGAATGGCATCTATTGCTTGTTTTTGATCAGTATCTCATAGAAAAACAATCATTTTAAAAGCATTAAAAAACATTCACAGTCCTAGTGACAACAAATCATCATTTACACAATCTCAGAGATGATCTACACTGTAAAAAAATATATTCATGATTTGTTATCACAACTTTTTTTCTTTTGTCAAATCAACTTAGATAATTAATGTGGTTCAGATAACATAATATTTGGAGTTTCTATTTATTAAACAATCTTCTTCATTGTATTAATTCAAATTTGTAATTTCAATGAACTCAAAATTAAGGCAACCAGGTAACTAAGTTAAACCAACTATATATATATATATATATATATATATTACAGTGTACGCTTCATTTACATATATTGCTAATGCACCTGATATTGCTGATATCATACACTACTCTCAAAACCACAGCTCTGGTTCCAACAAACATTTGAGTATAAACATAAAAAAAAAAAAAACAATTCAAAACTTATATAAAACCAAAAGGACTCAAAGGCCTAAAAAGAAGCTTTAGATTTATATAAAAACATACATAACTGTATGCCATGTTCCCTGTGCAGCTTCAATGTCGAATTTATTTTTTTTTCTTTGCCCATAACCTTAAATGACTGTTAAAATGGCATTTTGATTATTCTTAATCTGGATACAAGCCATGTATCTCAATTAACATTGCTTGAAGAAATAATGAGCTCAACTGTAAAGTTAGGTTCTACATACAGAAGTAGATGCTTTAAAAAATTATTTATTTTGCCTGACTCTGCAGGTGTTACAAACAAAAGAAAGAATGCTGAATCGCAACAGCGGTTGTCAATACAACTATGTCACAACACATACAGTAACAGAGATTAAAAAGATTTAAACTCGTTGCCTGGCAATACTAAACACTGCTAGCTGTACCAAAAAATACAAGAAGAAGAAAAAAAACAAAAAAAAACACCATAGGCTGAACATAATGTGTGCAGAGCTTAAGGATAAAAAGTATTTTACAACTCATAAATAAATAAATATCTGTACCGTGTGTAAGCTCGCCATTTTCATGACATGAATTATAGCTGCATTAACTCACTGATACTGAAACCAAACCCTGCCATCAAGCTTTCAAAACACCAATTTTATTTTAGCACGAACCGACAGCTACTAACTTTCTTGCTCTGCAATTTGGTGATTGCTGCAGCCAGCTTGAAAGTGTCGTCGAGGTATTAAATAATAAAAGTAGTATGGTCACCCAAAGGAAGCTACTATTGAAATACACACTAAAACATTTATTCACGAGACCCCAGACTTGTTTTCAGCTGTCTGTCGTAATATATGAATCTAATTTATATTCAATACGGAGAGTTTATTTCAGACCTGCACTCTTCTTCCGAGAAGCCTTATGGGCCTCGGTCATACTTCAACGAGGATATAAATGTCAGATCATGTACTGTGATCTCAAATGATCCAAATATTGTTAGGAAATCCCTCTTGATTCAAGCATTGAATAGAGTGCTGGAGTGATTCATGTCTGTTTTGAGTGGAGAGGGCTATAATCGTAAAGCGAGGAGATTATTTTAAGAGGCAGCAGGCAGAAGGTACAGACAAGTCTGAGCTTGCTCACTGACTGAGAAACTGGCTGTAATAGCATAGTATTTATGATCTCAGGCCAAGGGGCTCTGTTACACAGTGTTTTTTATTAACTCACTACTTGTAAGGCAGTAAAAAAGCAGGATCATTAAAGCAGTGTACATTTGTAATTACAATATGGCTTTCCATTGGTCCATTTTTTTTTTTTTTGCATTAATTTAATTTAATTTATTTGTTTACCAATTTCTTTTTTATTTATTTATAGATAGTTTTTGTTCCCTTAATTAGCTTCATTAGCTTGTACTTGTAGTACACTGTAGCTTGGGGGTTTTCACACTTTTTGATGCAAAGGTCCTCCAAATATGGTGATCTCATTGCAAAAAATATATAGGTCTATATATAATTGCCTGAAAAAAAAAAAAAAGGTAACTATATATTTTTGTGAAAAAAGACATTTTTACAGTGTGAGAAAAATAGTGTGATTTTATAAAGACAAATTGATTATTCCTAAATTAAATGCCTTTATATTGTCACTGTAAGTAAGATCTATTATCTAAATATTTCTATATCTAGAAATATTTACGTAGTATTAATTAATCTTTTTACAGCCTATGAGAGAAATATTAGTATGTATAAATATATAAATTATTATTTTTATTAATAAATTATGTTGTTTTAATAGTAAACTATTTAAATATGTATAGTATATTTGATGAACACGTTAACTTTGACAGCCCTAAAAATATCATTTAGTATAGTAATTTTTTCTCTCTCTCTCTCTTTTCTTTTTTTTTTTTTTTTTTCAACCCATGTTGCAGCTAACAACTTTCTTAAAAAAAGTAGTTTGATGGTTGTTTATCTACTGAATCTGGCAAGCCACAGATTCAAAGTAGCTTCTCCAACACTGAATCCTGGCAATGGAAAGCTTTGGGAAAATGACTCAATTTACAGACCCATTAATTCATGCCGAATGCTACTGTATGTGAAAGCGAGACAATGGCAATGTTTTATTGAGCAGAAGCCAGATGAGCCAGGGAGATTAAACGCGGTGTTGATTTCAAAACCGCCTCACAAATCCTTATTTTACGAGCTCTCTTCCACAGCACACTGGGATTTTGGAGCGGCGCGGTACTCCTGTGTGTGTCGTATTTATCCCTGTACGTTTTATAATGCCGGCTCTCGTTGTGGAAGGAAGATCGACCGAGAAAGAGGATAAATCTTATTTGTGGTCTCCTTTCAGCAGTGTGCTCTTCTAAGTCAGCAGCTGACGGTTTTACAAGGGTTTTGACGGGTGTGAGACTGAGTTTTCTTAGCCTGTGAACGTTTCACTTTTTACAAGGTTGCGCTGTGTGGAGGTGATTGTTCCTCTGAGACCCTGACGCTCAAAGAGAGGTAACACGGTAGCGCTGTGAAAGCGTCTCACAGGAGGAATCCAGAGTAGTAAAACCTACATTTACACAGAAACGCCTGATCCAAAGGCCCTCGTTTATTAGGACTACGCACCACAATGTTAATATGTTTAGGCAACACACACTTTAAACAGTGTCCTACTGCTACAGAGGAACATGTGGAGGCCTGGAGAGGAGCGAACATGCCGGGTGGCCCATATCAAACTCCCTCCTCTTGGGCCACAGATTCTTCTCTGTTAGGACATAGAGCTGGACCTTTAGACCTTTGTGTTCAGTAATATTAAACCACGGCATCTTAACTGCATTCATGGAGTACAAAGTGTGATCTTTTGCAGACTGGGTCTAACACTCTCACTCATTTAACATGTATTATAATGAGATCTTCAGAGGGTGATAAAAATTCAGTTGAGCCCCAAGTATGGCTCCTCGGGGTCATGTTGTGCTTACGTTCTGCAAGTAGACTGGTGCAATTCACATGCTCATTTATCACTATTAATAGCCAAGGAAGGGAACAAGGAAAAGTGATCATTAAATATACAAGGAAAAGGACACAGTTACACATTTCTTCTCTTCTTGCATTTAACGTGGTCATCATCTGGCTCTAATACTGTAGAAAGTCAAAGATAATTTTCTGCAACTGCAATTCACCTCAGGGAACGCTAAAAATGCTAAAAGAGCAACAATAACAAATGTAGCATTTGTGTTCAACATGATACAATGATAAAGGTACTTTTCAACAGAGGCCCACACCTGAGTAAGACTAGTAAAATTCACTAGATTTACCAAATTTCACAACCTTTACCTCAAAGGTTACATGATAATGCAAAGTCTGGCGCTTTGTTAGGCTAGACCAGAGGTTTTCAAACTGGGATGGATCATGAACCCCCAAGGGACTGCAAGAGGGTTCTAGGGGGTCTGTGGACAATTTGAGATAGAGAGAGAGAAAATATCTGACAAAATGTATTTTAGGCCTTTCAAAGTTAAAACTGTTTTGAAGCAATATTTAGAGTGGGAAGTGCTTTACAAATGAATTTGATATGAAAATGTTTCTCTTCTGGTTTGCATATAATAGAGGGAACAACATTTATTATTAATAACATATTAATAGCATTAAAATGGTAAACAATATAAAATTTTAATATTTAGAAATGTTAAATTTCTAAATAATATAGGTAACACTTTAGTATAGGGAACACATATAAACTATTAACTACAACTTTTCCCTATATAAACTCCTAATTTACTGCTTATTAATAGTTAGTAAGGTAGTTATTAAGTTTAGGTATTGGGTAGGACTAATACTAATAGCCAATATTCTAGTAATATGCATGCTAAAAAGCAGCTAGTTAAAAGACCCTAAAATAAAGTGTTATATTGTAATTTGTAACACTTTAGTATGGGGAACAATTCTCACTTTCAACTAGTTGCTTGTTATCTTGCATATTGGCTGTTTATTAGTACTTATAAAGCACATATTTATGCCTTATTCTGCATGACCATATTCTACATCCTGAAATCCACCTAAACTTTAATGCTACAACAACTACTTTACTAACTATTAACTAACTACTAACTATATAAGCAGTAAATTAAGAGTTTATTGAGGCAAAAGTCGTAGTTAATAGTGAATATATGTCCCCCATACCAAAGTGTTACCATATATTTCAACTTAATCCAAAGTAAATGTTTTCAAGATAATATTTTAATAATTTGTAAACCATATAAAATCCAACTATTTAATTTTAAACATCATTGCATTTGGAAACTTGGACATCATCACATTTGGAGGTCCTTTGCATCAAAAAGTTTGAAAACTCCTGAGATTACTGCCCACATTTATTGACTAAAAAATAAGCTGGTTCAGTTCAGTGCTTGTCTTGCAATAAATGTTAGGAACATCATTTATTTACTGAAGCGGCCAATTAACAAAGTGTTTTTAAACTTTAATAATGTGCAACCTCAAATAGAAATCGCCACTGTACCAGCGTCATTTATGCGGTCAAAGGTGCGCACACCACATTAACTGTCTCTGCGCTTTGCCAAGTAAAACCACGTACAGCAGAATCAACAAAACATATTCATCAGCCCACATTCATCAGACCTGTAACCTTGCTCGGGGTGACGAGGTAACAAGAGCGCACTGAATAATAGCCAAATGACAAGTGTTTTGTGGTCACGTTCTTTGTGTTTAGTAGCTTTTGACACTATAGGTTAGTGATTATAGGCTTTTCTGTGCCTACCCCTGACAAAAGTGCTGTTTTTAACCAGGATCCTCCGCACAAAAAGACATGCAAATTGATTCGAAGCTGTGAGCCGACTGCTCTAAGCTTTAATATACTGACTGGAGGTGATAAATCACTGCTAAGCTACAGCTAGCACGCTAACGGTCCAGCACTATGATAACAAACACAGTTCTGTGTTATGGGTCATAGAGGCATTGACATTCATTTCCCTGAAGCTGAATAACTGACTTGCTGGCCTTCACAGCTAGCAGCAGTGGGACGGAACGGCGGCCATGCTCAGTTCCCTCGCTCCTGGATCCACAACACAGAGAGGAGAAACAAACAGCGCTTTGATAGAAATGCACACGCACAAGTGATCAGTCTTATTAAATGACGCAGAGGAGATTTAGTGGAACTGCGTGCATAAACGGCCACATTGATTTGTCCATTGTGATTTATGCAATGCAAGATGTTACAAGCACTGAACACGTTCGTGAATATTCACACACTCCCACACACGCCCGCGGATAAACATCATCCCTACAGCACACAAATCCGCTCTTCATATTCAAGGCTAAATTGACCTAGAGTGTTTTACCGTCATAAGACACCTAGGTTTAGATACATTTCCCAGAAAGAGAGGTTGTGAATATAACAGAGAGAGAGAGAGAGAGAGAGCGAGACAAAAATAGAGAGAGAGAGAGAGAGAGAGAGAGAGAGAGAGAGAGAGCGCCGGGGAGAGAGAAGAGACAGCGGAACTCAATCAGAGCTGGGTCATGAGGGTTCAGGGCTGCAATACAGCGTCTGTGCAGTGCTGAAAAATGTGAGGTGACAGTTCATTTTCGCTGGTGACAGTCTTTGTCGCTCTCACTCGCCTGCTCACCCTGCCAACAGGAACCGTGCCGGCAACCGTTGCCCTGACAGCGGAGAGGCGGACCTTATCTCATGACAGGGCTCCGCAGAGACCAATTGGAGAAGCCGCGCTGGTCTGTGATGCTCAGGAGAGAGAGAACGAGGCCGGAAAAATTACAGCAGCAGAAAGGCTTAAACGAGTGCCTGTGAGAGGAACGCACACACAGACTGTCCTCACAGGCCTTTTACTGCTGTATCAGAATGGGTCCAGGACAGTAATTTGTCAAAAAATGTGGACGTGTTTAACTGTCTTAAAGGGATAGGTCACATATAAATAAAAATTCATCATTAACTCACACTCATGTTGTTCCAAACCTGCATGATTTTCATTAAAAAGAACGCTTCAACTGTTTTTGTCTATTATAGTCACTGTGGTCCAAAACAACACTTACTTACTTAACTTAAAAGCACAGGTCACATAAAAATGAAAATTCTCTAATCATTTACTCACCCTCATGGCATTCCAAATCTGCATTACATTTAATGAATGTTAATGGGGTTCCAAAAAAACAACACTGAACCCCATTTACTTTCATGGGATTGACAAAATATTTTTTTTTAAATGTTTTGAGTGAACTATACAGTATAGTTGGTGGTGTCAAGGTTTGCATTGGTGAAAAGACAGCAGACAGTGGATCAAAGTGTTGTGGGGGAAAGAGACCAGATTTGATCTGAGTAAAATTTTCACTTGTCATTGAACAGACACATGCTTTACGAGTGGTATGGATGATTGCTCCCTCGCTCGCTCTCTCTCTGTATTTTAGCTTGCACAATCGGCTCAGTGGAGTGACGCCTCGGAAAATGAGAGCCGATTGGTGTCGACGTGGCAACGAATGGCCCTTAATTTGCATGCTAATTGTACGATGGCCGCTGGGTGATTGTTTTGGGGCTGGATCAATGTTGAGAGGAACCTCAGAATGGCACCCAATTACAGCAAACACTCCCACTGCAATGGCCAGGATGACTGTTTATGTAATCATGTTTTTATAATCTGGTCCGTACCTGTCGAATTTATCGCCATAAATGCTACATCAAAAGCCAATGAACTCTTAATGACACTGATGTTCTTTACATTGCACTGGAATAGAAATGCAATTAATTGTTAAACTGGAATTAAACAACAAATTAGATTGCTTGAAAATGAATTGGTGCATGCGTCGTGGAAATGATTCACACATGAATTTCAGCATAATGTGAGGAGGTGATCCAAGTTTATATTTTTAATAAATTTAAACCTCACTTAAAAAGCATTATGAGACACCTTTTAGCAATTGTACATCATTCAGAAACAGATTGAGAATGTCTTTTAATGCCTTTTAAGTTTGTCAATACAAAAATAAATTTTGAAACAAGTTTTGAAATAAATGTATAAAGCTTTGAAGTTTAAAGCGGATGGACAGAAGAAAAGACAGACAGATAGATAGAAGGACAAAATGATGGATGAATGGATGGATGGATGGACAAAATGATAGATAGATAGATAGATAGATAGATAGATAGATAGATAGATAGAATGACAGACAGATAGATAGATAGATAGATAGATAGATAGATAGATAGAAGGACAAAATGATGGAGGATGGATGGATGGATGGATGGATGAAATGACTGATAGATAGATAGATAGATAGATAGATAGATAGATAGATAGATAGATAGATAGATAGAAGGACAAAATGATGGATGATGGATGGATGGATGAAATGACAGATAGATAGATAGATAGATAGATAGAATGACAGACAGATAGATAGATAGATAGATAGATAGATAGATAGATAGATAGATAGATAGATAGATAGATAGATAGATAGATAGATAGATAGATAGATAGATAGATAGATAGAAGGACAAAATGATGGAGGATGGATGGATGGATGGATGGATGGATGAAATGACTGATAGATAGATAGATAGATAGATAGATAGATAGATAGATAGATAGATAGATAGATAGATAGAAGGACAAAATGATGGATGATGGATGGATGGATGGATGGATGAAATGACAGATAGATAGATAGATAGATAGATAGATAGATAGAAGGACAAAATGATGGATGATGGATGGATGGATGGATGAAATGACTGATAGATAGATAGATAGATAGATAGATAGATAGATAGATAGATAGATAGATAGACAAAATGATGGATGATGGATGGATGGAATGATCCAATTAAATGGCCAATTAAATTCAAATTCCATCTCATGAATTAAAAAAAAGGGGCCAATTCCTCTGAATTCTGCCCAACCTTGCAATCAGTACAAAGTCATACAGGTTCATCTCATTAGCACACATCTTTCAGAACACAGTAGGGAAGAAGAATATCCTACTGGGATTTTTACCCCAATTAAAAGTTGTGTGTGCAGGTGAGCTTGAAAAAATCTTTCCAGAATCAAGACTGCGTTGACAAATTGATTTCAGCTCTTCGCATCCAATTTTCCATCAGAGTCTCTCTGCAGATCAGCGCCCATATGTAAAGGATGCATTTCTATCGGAGACACATGGCCCAAGCGTTCAGCCCATTGAACACCTGTTCACTAAGCACCAGAGTGAAGGTCCATTTATTTCATATGGGACTCAATAGTTCAACCATCCATCCATGGAGTCAATGCTTTGTTGGTTGTGTCTAATGCTGCGAGCTCCACAGAAAAACAAACCATGATCACACACACCGAGGGAACACCAGATTTACAACCCAACTCGAGACTTGTCTTGCATAAAAATCCTGAATCTAACCTGATTAGTAAGAGATCTGGAGTGCTAAGCCCTGTTTTGTTCTGTATTGATTTAAGTGTGGATTGGAAGAGTCAATTAAGGCTTGTGATTCAGATTCACACAAGTCATCCGTCTTTGCAGAGGTGGCTCTGACTCACCACCAAGCCAATCAATTCACAGCTGAATCAATGCTTAAAGGACCTATAGGCTGAGAGCATGTGTGCTGGCTCTGGTGAATGGCACTTGTTTTATGGAGAAGATCCTACTCAGGATGGATTGTAAGATCATGTTCACGAGCAGCTGTAATGTCGGGAATCTGAATCTGGTATGGGATGAGATACTTGTACCATCTTTTTTCATACATACAGTATCTCTCTGTCTCACACACACACAACCATGCACATGCACACACACACACACACACACACACACAATTGAAAGCCTGTCCAGGTCAGGACCTGCTGCATCCGTTGCCATGGAAACCTGGGATGTGCAGAGGGATTTGTTTCTAAATGTTTTTCTCTTGTCTTCCCTTCTTCTCATTATCCTATACTTACATCTATCTATCTATCTATCTATCTATCTAGTCCATCCATCCATCCATCCATCCATCCGTCAATCTATCTGTATATCCATCTAACATCATCTATCCTTTTACCATTCCATTTATACATCCATGTTTATCCATCCATCCAACCATCCATCCTTCTATGAATCTGTGTCCACATATCCATCTGTCTATCCATCTAACCATTCATCCTTTATTCTATCTATCTATCTATCTATCTATCTATCTATCTATCTATCTATCTATTTATCTATCTATCTGTATATCCATCTAACATCCATCTATCAATCTATCCTTTTATCATTCGATTTATACATCCATGTTTATCCAGCTTCCATCCATCCATCCATCCATCCTTCTATGAATCTGTGTCCACATATCCATCTATTTGTCTATCCATCTAACCATTAATCCTTTATTCTATCTATCTATCTATCTATCTATCTATCTATCTATCTATCTATCTATCTATCTATCTATCTATCTATCTATCTATCTATCCATCTAACATCCATCAATCTATCCTTTTACCATTCCATTTATACATCCATGTTTATCCAGCATCCATCCATCCATCCATCCATCCATCCATCCATCCATCCATCCATCCATCCATCCATCCATCCATCCAACCATCCATCCTTCTATGAATCTGTGTCCACATATCCATCTATTTGTCTATCCATCTAACATTCATCCTTTATTCTATCTATCTATCTATCTATCTATCTATCTATCTATCTATCTATCTATCTATCTATCTATCTATCTATCTATCTATCTATCTATCTATCTATCTATCTATCTATCTATCTATCTATCTATCTATCTAGTCCATCCATCCATCCATCCATCCAAAAAATACCTTTATTAGGACTAAACCTTTTTGTTTGGCAAATTTAACCATCTTGGTTTCTCTCTCTCCATTCTGTTACCGAGCTCATGTCTCTCATGGTGTTACAGAAGGCGACTGATGAACTGAGACTGAAAAGGGTGAAAGAGAGAGAGAGAGAGAGAGAGAGAGAGAGAGAGAGAGAAAGAGACCACCATGACAGGTGCTGTGGTGTCCAGGCAGATCACTAAATGCCCCTGTCAGTCTCAGAGCTTCAGCTGGCAGCAGATCTAGGAATAATCATCGCTGTACTTCATTACACTACACCCATTATACCAGTGACCAGGGTCTTTTTAATTTACCGTATCATACAGTACTGCATTAACATAGTTATTTCACCAAGGAATTAAATCATGAATACCTCTTATCACTTAACAGAAATACAGACGGTTAAGGCTACACAAACAAAGAAAAAGAAGAGCGAGCAAGACAGAGAGCCTGACAGATATTTGAGGGAAAGAACATACAGGATGAAAGAGAACAGAGTGTAATGAGAGACTGAGCGCTCAGTGGAGGTAAAGACGGATGGAAACAAGGCCAGGGACAGACACAGGGAAGACAAAAGAAAAAGAGAAGGAGAGAGAAGAGAGGAGTGCGACTCGGCTGTAATGGCTCGCGTCTCCTGGCAATCGAATTCTTGCCGCTCTGTCGCACAGGGAGCGTTAATTGACAGGCAACCACTTAAGTCTTAATTTTCTTTTAAGATTGTGGCGAAAAAAGAAGGAGAGCGAGGGGAAAGAGAGGGTCTACGAAGGGGGAATTCTAATGAGGGAGGCATCACGTCTGAGCAGGGCCATTACGTGTGATCTCTATTCCATTCTCCCAGCAGACACCACGGGTCCGCTGTTTTAATGGCCCAGCCACTGGACGGAGAGAGCATGTCACAGCTAACTGCCTCACTGTGCAGGAATGAATTTAACACTAGGCTAGGTCCTTGTACTTTGGTTTAGCATGCGTCTAATCGAAGTCTCGGGAGAGTCGGAGATGGTTTGCTGCATGGTTTGAGCTGAGGAATGGTTTTATGACCTGAAATCTGGTGGAATTTGAATCCCAGTGCTGCCTTAAAGTTCCCCTATTATGCTATATTAAAGGTTCCTAGTTTTGTATTGGAGGTCTCCTACAACAGGTTTACATACATCCAAGGTCAAATAACATTTTAATTTTCTCATAATATACAATGCAGCATCACCTCTATTCTCACAGTGTTTGAAACGGTTCGATAAAGGATTCAGTCTCTCTAAACCCCTCCTTTCTGAGAGCCTACTCTGCTCTGATTGGATGGCCCAGTCTCTTGTGATTGGTCTACTGAGCATGTGCCGGAAATAAAACGGCCATTACCATATCTGAATTTCAGCTCCGGAGGCTTCCAAGCACTTGTATACACAGTGATGCAAACAGTAACAATAGCATTGGTTTTACCTATCAATTCGAGTCTCATCCTTTTGAAGTGCATGCAAAGTGGATTTGCTTTCGTAGTGTAGAAAACAGCGTCTTTTGGACATGTTGACAACACAGACCAAACTCTTCCAGGCCTCAGCTACAACTACAGTGTTTGAGGGCAGGTCAAAGTAGACGTTGTTCGTGGAAAGCCAATGAAGACCACAACTTTACAAACCTATGTAGGTTTGTAACAGGAAGTGAGACTGGAATTGCTGATCACTCTTTTCAGTAGCTCAGAATCATTTAAAATGGAATTGTAAGATAAGGATTTCAAATAGCCTCTTGATTGAATGTAAATGACACATATTTAAACTGACGCTTTCTATTTGATTAGGACACATGAGAGAACCAATGGCTTTTGGTGTCAATGATATCAACCTTGGCATGGCACATCAACACACCAATTCTGAATTCATTTTGGGAGGTTAAAACTATTGCACTCCAACAAAACCAAAAATAAATAACACAATACAGGTTCAGCAAGACATTCAAGGGAGAGTAAAACAGAACATTCAGATATTTCATTTTGTTTGACTTATTTCAACAACATCTGTACTTTTTAATAGGGTCTATTCAAAAGCAAGTTTAGGTTTAAGGTTAGGTTTAAGGTTAGGCTTAACCCTAGATTAGGCAAATCAAAGGAGGCAGATAATCCCACCACTAATGTCAAAACAAAACAAAACAAAACAACCTTTGCATGTCAGTCAGAAGGAGCTGCCAGAAGAAGCTGCAAGATCTATTGCTTTTTAGTCAAAAGTCTGGCAAGGTGAGACTACTCAAAGTCAGCCAATCAGATTGGAGCCGACAACTTTGGTCAGTGTTTGGCATTTTTGTGTGCAATATGCAGACTTGGCTGAGACTACCTTTCAATCACCTTACACTTAAACACAACTATTAGATTTTTTTTTTTTTTATGTTCCCGACTGTTAGAAAGTGAGCGTGTGTGGAAACAAAAGAACTTGAATATAATACATTCTGACTGTCATAAGATACACTGCATATGATTTGTATTAGAAATGTGTTAAAGATTGAAGTCAGTAGCACTCAGAGCTGTACATTTCAGAAAGAAAGAAAAGTACTTCAAAGTTCGCAGTAATGACATGTTTGAGTGGATGAGTGTCGGCTGAATTATTGTTCAGTCCCCTTTAAATCTCTCTAGCTGGCCTCTGAATTCTGTGCTTATGGGCAGTGTTTTAAGCAAAAATCTGAGACAGTGCAGCTCGCCCCCTAGTGACACTGAGATGAATTACAAAAGCCTGCTGGAGAAATCTCTGTGATTCACTGTTATGTGAGCCCTGGAGAGAGTGTGTCAGGCACTTTACAGCTGTGCAGGGGCGGGACTACCATGATTTCTCTCCTAGTTCAAAACACATTCTACAGAATCTGTTTTCTCTTAGTATTCTTTAATAGAGGTGAATTGCAGGCAAAATTGTTTTTGTGCATTAATATAAACATGAATTTTATATTATATTATATAAATAAAATGGCTGAAACACACACACATAAAATATATACATATATATTAAAAATGTGTGTGTGTTTTGTGTGTTAATGGCTTCAAGGCATCATTCCTTCTCATATCTTATCACAGTGGCCTCTAAAGAACCAAATGGTTGAAGTGTGGTTCTGTTATCTCACCACTGCCTCTCTTGCCCCCTCGTCACATAGATATCATATCTCACCCTGTATCTTTCTCTCTCTCTTTCTCTCACATACACGCGTACACTCTCTTCTGCTCGCACACACACACACATAAACACACCTTGTCTCTCTCTCACACACACACACACACACACACACACACACACACACACACACATTCATTATGTCTCGCACTTGCCCTCTCTTACACACACATATAGACTGTGTCTCCTTGCAATCCTGACAGCTCTGAGGCTCCCTGCCTCCAAGGTGCAAAGCCGAACTCTTGGCGATGGCAGCACGGGTTAAAAGGTTATCGGCGTCACCTTTGACTTGGCCCCGCAGGGGCCACCCAAACGGTTGCCATGGCCACCTCGCTTTATCAGAGCAGACGAAAAGTACAGCGGAGAACTGAAATGCAAGACAAGGCAACTGCAGAAAAGTTAATAAAGGCGGCTTCAGACTGCTCCTGGATCAGTATATAGCTGTAAAGTAGGTCAATTAATAATGGAAGAAAAGGTCATTGTGTTGGATCACCCTGTTCTAACAATAGGCATAGCTGTCAACTAGCAGTTTACGAACACGCTGAGGTGTCACCACACCTGTCTGGCATACAGGTGTGTGCTGAATGAGGCCGCTGGCCATGGTGAACTATTTTGGCTTTCTGTTACCCAAAAAACTTAAGAGCATTGTAATGTTCTCAGTTTTTGTGCTAGAGGATGGTGACCTGTACATCTTCAGAGTTTGTTTCAAGTTCTTCGTCTTAATCGGGTCATATGGACCATACAATATTAATTACACCGAACAGACTTTCAAAAGTTCTTGAAATCTGAGTTTCCTTTCCTGGTCGTGTGGTTATTACTGCCACCACTTTTCTCTCTGTGTGTCTGTGTACATACATTTAGTCAATATAGATATCTCAAGACTCACATCCTTATCTCAACCCACACCAGATTACGAAGTTTTAATCAGAAGATGCGATTATCTTATTGACACACAAACTACATACTGGTATAAAGAAGAGATCTAATCCTTGTTTAAGCAGTTGTTATCATAAGTAAAGCAATTTATGCTCCAGATTGAAGGGGATCAGTGATACTGAGGTTTACAGATGATTGGAAGTTGAGAGTTGTTCACTTAGCAGATGTATTTGGCAGCGTGAGAACTGAATCAGGGGACCTTAAAATGGCTGACATGCAACATCATATCCACACACTCACAGATATCCACACACTCACAAACTGGCCAAACCAACCATTTCAGTTTATAAATAATCTAGCTAAGTTTATGTAATTTTAACAAGTTTTACACTGTGAAAAATTATGATTCTCAAGCTTAGTCTTAATCCAGCTGTCTCTCAAAATGGCTGCCTCTCGGTCACGCCTTAGCCTTGAATCTGACTGCAACGGTCACGTGACCGTCTAACAAAAATTTCCTTTTCCTCATCCCCTCTGTTCCATCTGCTCCCTCCATTCACAATAACGAAGCAAGCGATGAGAGAAATCTCATTTAGCAGACGTCACCCTGAGGCAAGGCAGAGAGGGCATTAGCTACTGGGAAATAGTTCCCAAGTGTGTGAATATTTGCAGTTGGAAAGGGAGGGAAAAAAGAGACTCCACGCCCAAAGCGTTTCCTAGCCACTTTTTTAAACCTCTTTTCCCAGTCGCTCTCTGTTGTCAGTCATCACTTGTCAAATTGGAATCAGGTTAGAGTGTTAAGAGTATTATCTTTCTTTGTGCTGAGTGTCAGCTGAGCATTACCTCAGAAACAAATCAACCACAAACTGTGCATTTGAGGGAATGAAAGTATACGAGAACAAATGAGCGCGAGAGAAAGAGGAATATGGAAGTAGCTGCTTCAAAGGAAATGGATTGGAATAACTAAGAAATGGAAAATGCTAAAAGTCAAATTGTAGTCTACTTTTTGGTGAATTGATGTTATATGGTTTGATAAAATAATTGAGGTCATGCATATGGACTAGGATGCAAAAAATAGTTGCGTCCCAAATGGCGCACTATACACTATGTACTTATACACTATGTACTCATCCATGTAGCGTATGAATTTTACGTAACTAAGCTGCGACAGTTGAGTGCATGAAGTGTCCAACATTCCATACTTTTCTTTTCATCCGGGTATTTAAAGTGCACTTTTTCTTTACGGAATTTTCTGTGTTATGGAATTTTCAGTCTGTTCCATGCACTACTCGCACTATTTACACTTAAAAACGTCATAAAACAGTGCATAAGTATGTGAATTGGGACGTGCCTAATGTCATGTGACTGAATAATTCACTCACATGAATGGCTATCAGAAATTTCTATCCAGAAACCTCCCAGACATAATATCTTTCACGAGCAGTTTGTCTGTGCACAAATAATTTATTACATTTAATAAAAAAGTAGCTTCAACTCAACTTAGGTGCTAATTTCCCTTGAAGTAAAATTTGTGATATTCCAGATTTTTGGCATAAATTAAATTAGTGTTTTGAATGGAACCATAGCTAATGAGATGCAAGAATGTCATTTGTCACATCTTACTTTTGAATAAAGGTGGAATGGTGGAACGCCATTCACACAACTGGAAGTGTTGTGTGTATGTGTGCAGAACATGTAGGTGTTTTATTCGGATACTGTATTACTGAACATGCTCATTGATGTGCAGAAGATGTGAGTGTGAAGTGTGAGGGTTAACAGGTATCTCTCATCTCCTGCTCATAAACTCCAGGCTCGGTGCTCCTAATGTAGCCAAAGGCGTGTGGCTGATTACATTATGACTGTTTTCCTAGCATCTGGTGTTGTAGCACAGACAGGCCCTTGCCATTACAAAGTCTAAACAGACACCACACACATTCATTAATAGTATATCTACTGAGCATGCTACTTTCAGACAGGGAAAAGAACAACAGGGAGATTATACTTAAGATCATTCTGGTTTTCTTTTTTCACCTCCCTCTATATATATTGATATTATATAAGTTTAAAAAATTCTTAATTATGATTATAAAAATTACATTTTTAATTATGTAAATTTTAAGTATAATTATATAAAATAGTTTTTTATTAATTGATATTTTAATTGTATATAAAAGCATAAAATATTATATTATAAATAAATGTTTATAGATTATATGTTTTATATATGACTGATTATTTTATACATTATATATTTTATATATCTTAATGTATATAACTGAATTATTTACAAATATTATATATTTTATTAATTTATTTTTCAAGAACTCTTTAAGAATGAAACTTTTTTGTCAGGATTTTCTCATTCTCTCATTCTATTATAAATTATATATTTTTTATATCTTAAAAACATTTAATAAAATTTATTTATAATTATTATACATTATATATTATATATTTTATTACACCATTTCTTGAAGAAGGTTTTTTTTTTTTTTTTTCAGGATTTTCTCACCCTCACGTCTTTCAAAAACTTTTTTAAAAAAAATACCTTACAGCAAAGTTAATAATGACAGAGTTTTCGTTTTAGGCTTATACTATTATTGTATCAACACATATGAATAGAAGAATAAAATATAGAAGACAAAGGCTGGAAGAGTATACAGCACATTAAAACAACAACAAAACCAGACAAACTTCTTTTCTGTGTGCTGTGTTTATTTAACTTCTGATTCAGATTAATCTCTTATGGGTTGGCCACAGTTCAGAGTAATTATATTTTATACGTTATGCACCCAACTGATGAGGAATGTTCTGTTTCAGGGAACACATTTAGGCCTACTTTTAAATAACTGAGAACAGAGGAAAGTGTGGAGGTCAGAGGCATGCAGGGATCTCTATGGATAAACTTTTCCTCCGGATTGCACCACAATGTGAGGGTGAGGTGGCCCCCTTTGTCCTGGAACAGAATGACTGAGTGAGTGTGGAGCTGACGGAGAGGTCAGAGAGAGTTCGGCAAGAGAGGTGTGCAACACTGAGCATGCGTCGGGACTGGGTCTCCAGCATGCGCTTGTGTTGGTGGGACAGGTTTGAATGATGATCTGTGGAGTGCTCTCGTGTTCTCCTTTCTGTGTGCTGAAGCTCTCTGGCTCAATGCCAGGAGCGTGAGAGCTTTTATCCGAAATGGGAGACATCCCTGCCCTGCCGATTCCAGCTCAGCCTGTCAGTAAGAATGCACGAGCTAAGATCTCTTGTTATTTGGGCTCCAGGATCAACTTCTGAAATTCACAAGTGGTTTTAGGCTTATTTGATATGACCTTTTCTTCATTTGTTGACCTTGACTGTCTTAATAATAATAAAAAAATTATTTTTCAGTTGTTTTAAATCATTTTTGATCATCTGTTCTTAAATTCTTTCCATTATAATTAACATTGCTGTCAATATTCGAAGCCTACACTGTAAACCCGAGAAAGTTGGCAAAACTTTATATAAAAAAAAAAAAAAAAAAAAAAATTGAAGCAATCTGTTACACCAACATTTTTAAGTTAAGAAATTCAAAGTTTAAGTAAGCAGAACAGGCAGATTTTTCTTTTGTACTCAAACATTTTAATTGTTCTTAAATTGAAATATTTGAGTAAACTAATTCATACAAACATTTAACTTAAATTTATCATGTAATCTCAATGTAAACATTTTTATTAGTGGAAACTTAGCTAGCTATAACTGGTTAATACAGAAAATGCTAACTTGCTAATTTGCTAACATGTTAGCAATAGCATGGTATAGCACTTGCTGAATGAGGACAGCAATATAAAACATTTAACACACCTGCTCTCAAAGCAAGCCACCTGCACCACTTGTCACCATGGTAACTCTCCAAAACCCATATTAACAGAAACTCCTCTAAATTTGCATAACAAAACAATCACTACTAAATCTCACACTTATTAATCTTGCACAAAAAACATTATATAAAACTTAATTTTAACATTTACTCTCCATTTCGAGTGCCATGGGCAAAGCATGCTGGGAAACAGTAATCCCAGCCCAGTTTCAGTTAAACTTAAGTTTGTCTAAATTAAAAGAAATGAGTTCATAAAACTCAAAGCAATGAAACAGTTCAGTTTACTTAAAACAGTTCTGTGAACTTGAAAGAAAAAGAAAGTGCTAAATACTCATAAAAGTTAATTTGACTGAACTGACTTGTTTAATTTAAGTTTGTCCTACTCAAACCAATTAATTATTTTGAGCGTTAGGGTTTACAGTGTACCATATGGTAATATAAAATATTATATTATAAAAAGTTTATAAAAGCATATATATATATATATATATATATATGAAATCTCTTATGGTCACCAAGGCTGCATTTATTCATTTATTTGATAAAAAAATGCAGTAAAAACAGTAATATTGTAAAATATTAATACAATTGAAAATAACCTCAAAATAATTATTTGAACATATTTTAAATGTAATTTATTCCTCTGATGTCAAAGCTGAATTTTCAGCATCATTACTCCAGTCTTCAGTGTCACATGATCCTTCAGAAATCATTCTAATAGGCTGATTTGCTGCTCAAGAAAAAAATTTTCATATCAATGTTGAAAACAGTTATGCTGCTTTTTTTTTTTTTTTTTTTTTTGCAGATTTTAGCTGCTTTTTAGATTGCAGGGCCCAATCCAACAGTGCTGCTAACCTCACCATTACTTATTGAAGCTCCACCATAAATATATATTTATTCTATTTATAATATTTCGGTATTTCTGTCTAATTTAAACCAAAACTCCAACACCGATCTGGCTTTGGGTAACAAAATAAATGATAAAATACATCTACAGTTGCCACAAACTAGCCATGATGCAGCAATGTGGGACACGAGCATCACAAACAAACAAACAAACAAACAAATAAATATAAAAGACACAGTTTGGTGGTTATACATACACATATAAAACTGCAAAGTAAACTATATGGCATGTGGGTACATTTTTTTTTATGGTTAAAAGGCACACTCAGGGGCCACAGTGAGCGTGTGGTGATGATACCGCTGTCTGATTAAATTAGGCCCCTGCACTGTATTGGCTCCACAGGTCGCCTGCCAGATGGTGAGGAATCGAGGGGGCAAACCGAGAGATTCATCCCAGACCTCTTACACTGCCGCATTTGAAGCCATCCACACACACCCTGACAACCTGTCAGAGCTCCACGGCACAGAGAATAAAGGGCCGAATCAAAGAGAATGTGAAGTGTGCGAGAGAGAACGGGAGACAGAGAGCAAGAAAAACACACACTTTCACACGCACATATATTCTAAAATGAAGCATGTGATGTAAAGTTTATTAAATCAGTATTAATGTTCCACTTTTATGAGTTGGGCAGGGCACTGGCTGTAAATCTGAGTCCATTTACTACCTGAGCCACATACAGAGAGATTAAATGACTGCGATAATATTCTCTATAATAGCTCAGCTAACACTTGCAGCTTTAGTAAAAAAAAATATATTATTAGACCATGTAGCCCGACAGCGGCACGTTGTGCTGAGAAATCTTCGGTGAAGGAAAACCCTTAAAACAACCACTTTTGACAAGTTCTGTTTCTTCTGCTGCCGCAATTCATACAATGTCACACTGTCGTGGAACCAGAAATGCCTCAATTTGACACACACTAATGTTCTTAACATCCACAATCACTCATGGGATAACCATATTCATCTCAGTATGAATATTCAAATATTCATATGTATTTATATGAATGAAAGGAATCTCATCAGTCCCTGCTCGGTGACCAAGTTCCACAGTTAGCAGATAGCATGTCCACCGCCCAGTTAGTTCATAAATCATCCCAATCATTTTGACTTCTGAATTATGATCTATTACATCTAATTCCAGTGTTTTTCCCCCCTTTTCTACGTCAGACCACCAGTCAAGCAAAGGGAAAGAGAAAAAGAAGAACGACCTCTAATGAAAGATTAGATGAGAGCCGCTCAGAATCTATCAAGAGACATCAAGTTTTAACCGAATGATGAATATCATCCTTTTAAGTTGCAAAAAAAAAAAAAAAAATTGCAGCCAATGTAAAACTGTCCTAGTTTAATTACGTTCTCTGGCAGGACGAAAGCCCTGGACGAAAGCGAAAGACCATGTCAAACGACTTTTCATTGCAGACAAGCAGCCGCAAAGCAGTTACTGTATTTCATCTAAAAATATAGCAATATCACATTTAACACAGACACGACATGTCTTATAATTTTCTGATATTCAGGCTGCATTGTTTTAAGCTAAATTACAGATGACATCAACAGCAAGCTATAGGGAGTAATACAATTTTTATAGATTAACATTATGGCAAAGTCAACATGAAGACAGAGGAAGAAGAAAGTGACTTATGTTTCAAACAAAATAGCAACTAGTGACTTTGCAACTTAAAAGGATGATATTCATCATTCGGTTAGTCTTCGGTTAGTCTTTCTTTGCCAATAAAAACTGTTTCAAAAAAAGCCAAAGCTTTAAGTTTTATGTGTCATCAGACTGGAACAGAGTATGTGAGTGGATCTGCGCAACCACAACCTGTCTGGAACAATGCAAACACAGACAGGCATTGTTGCATAAAATATCCAACCCGATCTCACGGCAATTCGTATGTATTTTACTAGGTGGCTAATTCATACGACTTGTACGACCTCACTCATTCGAATTCGTACATTTTTTGCTAAATCATACGTATTTTACAAGTTGCCAAACTCGTATGTATTTGTACGAATGACCTACTCCTATCCCCGCCCCTAAACCTACCCGTCACTGGGGTTTAGACAAATCGTATGAATTTGTACGAGTGAGGTCGTATGAATTTGTATGAATTAGCCACCTCGTAAAATATGTACGAATTGGTCGTGAGATAGCGTTGAAAATATTAGCACTCTTGGAACCAATCAGATCAGAGTATTGTAACTAATTGATGTATCCATGGCAAGTATGTGTTCAGGATGACAACATAATTTCCTGAACAATTGACAAGAGAGTCACAGCGTCTGAAACAGAGTACTTCCCTATTATATAGTACGTGAAAAACAGTACGCCAACATGTCCAAATACACAGTACTTGAAAAACAGTAGGCGGAAAGTACCCGGATGACCTACTACTTCCGGCCAGATTCTGTTTTTTTTTTTTTTAAGATTTATTTTTTGCCTTTATTATGATAGGACAGTAAGCAGACAGAAAGCAAAGTGAGAAAGAGAGAGGGAGATGGGATTGGGAAAAGTCCATGATTCGGGACTCGATCTCGGGTCGCCCAAAGCCCAATGGCGCTATATGTCTGCGCGCTGCCCATGAGGCTGTCGGCACTGACTTCCGGCGAGATTCTGAAGTGTGCATTCAATGGACACTTTACTATCCCATGAGGCCACGGGATGGTTGTAAATGTTCATTAATTAAACCATAAAAATGTAAAATTAAAAAATAAAATAAAACAACAAATCAAAAAATACAAAAAAACTAAAATATTTTATTTGTTTACCTGAATGTCATGTGACCATTCACTGCCATCAGACAAATGTGAGCATGTGAACAGCTGCAGCCAAAAATGAGCACTTCCCTACTATATAGTAGGCACAAAACAACAACAACAACAACAAAACAGTATGTGACCAAAGAAGTATGTCTGAATTCACAGTACTCCTAACACAGTACACAAAATGTCCCCAGATGACTTACTTCTTCCAGCGAGATTCTGAAGTGTGCATACAATGGACACTTTACTGTCCAATGAGGCCAATGGAGAGAATTCGTGAATGGCAGTGAAGCGATGCAACTGATGCCATAGGTCACATGATAATGACAACATGGCAGATGTAGTATGTCCAGATAACATTCATACTATATAGAACATATATTTTTTAGCACTCGCAAAGTAAGTACTTATTCAAAACAAGTACCTACTCAAGAGTATGCCATTTCAAACACATCCAATGTGCTGATAAACTAATAAAATATTAACTTAAAATCTCAGGGGGTATTTAAAGTAAATATTTTTCAGGTCAAGGGGGTGACAAAAAAAGTTTGGAACTGGTCAACTGAGAGACCTAGCTTGTGAAAGTATTCATACCCCTTCATTGTTTCCCTCATTTTCTTATGTTGCTGCCTTATGTTAAATTTCTATTTTTCCACATTAATCTACACTCCATACACCATAATGACAATGCAAAAAAACAGATGCGATAACTTTGCAAATTTATTAAAAATAGAACACTGAAATAATTACATTGCATAAGTATTCAAACCCTTAACTCAATACTTATGGAGTGTAGATTGATGTGGGGAAAAAGTCATTTAAAGTAGTTTAACATAAGGCAGCAACATAACAGAATGTGAAAAAAATGAAGGGGTTTGAATACTTTCGCAAACCACCGTACATGAGTTTGTAACAGCGAATTACTTTAACTACTGATTTTGCTTGTAGTAATCCAATTACCTCATCAGCCAACAAAGATGACATTACATCATGCATGTAATTATGACACCACCTGAACGTCACCCAAGAGTGATACTGAATGTGCAGACCGACAAAGACAGGAAGGGAATTTAGGCATCTGTCTTCACCTGTACAGGGAGAGTGCTTTCACTTTCATGAAAGAGCCTCCATTTAAAACTCTGAGTGACAAAAGAAGAAAAAAATCATTGATGGGATTTCATCTCTTGTTAATGTAAGAGGGCTCAATGAAAGGCACAGCCACCTGTTAAGTGTGTAGCGCTTCTGTGTCTTTATTTTTGTGGGTCAGTGTAAATAAGTGCTTGCATGTTTGTACACATACACTACTCAATGCACACACAAAATGGTATGCACACAAACAGTACCAGTCAAACGAAGTTTGGACACACCTACCCATTCTTTGACTTCTGAAAAGTAGCCATCCTTTGTCTAGATTCCAGTTTTGCACACTCTGGACATTCTGGGGATTTTTACACTTTAACCCTGGGTCATTCTAAATGGAATCCTGGGTTATCTTGCTTCACATTTCACACTGTTCATAATTCACCCGGGGTTAACAATTAATCCTGGGTATTCATAAGATGATGTTTCATACTGTACACTCCTAAACCATGTTAACTGTCTTATTTGCATATTTGCAGTGTGTCAGTGTCATCAATTAGTTGACTGGACAAACGTAGCACAACCTGTTGTGTTTACATAAAGTGAAAGTGACATGTGAAGTAATTTCCTGCCAGTATTGAGACTCAAATCCGCAACTTTTGGGTTACCAGTCTGACTCTCTAACCATTAGGCCACAACTGCCCCCATAAACTCTCTAGGAGTTTAAAGGAGTTTAATGTAGTAAAGGAGTTTAATGTAGGTTGGATATTGTTGTGGCCTGGATATAATTTTTTATCTGGATCAAGTAACAAAACACAAAACAAAACAATGCAAAACATAGGCTAGTTTTGTTCTTTACTTACATAGTTAAAGGTAGGGTAGGTAATTTTCGGAGAGGCTAGCAATAGCAAGCTAGCTTTAAAATCATAAGCTCCCACCCTCCCTTCAGAGCATCTACAAAGCCACGCCTCCTCCAAAACACATGAATGCGTACAACGGAGCAAACAAAAGTGTCACGAGAGACGGAGTTAAACTACCTCATGTCTCAAAGCACATAACATTACAATAATAATGAACAAACAACTTAAAGAGCTCTGACCTGTACCACCTGACTGCTGCAGTTTCATTTCAGCATTGATAGTGTGCTATTGAAATGCATAAAAACCGAGTATAACGTCACAGGTTTCCATCTCTTCCAAATTACGGTAGATATGGTGTAAATGCATAAGCTCGTTGTTTTGGTTCAGGAGGAACTGTAAAACGTGGCTTCTGTTTTGATTGCGGTGCTCGTGACTGGTGTCTGTCTTAACTCTGCATAGCTTTGGACAGACATTTTATGGTCCTATGCCTTCCACAGACGATATAAATACCGTCACTGGAGCTACTGTAAGCATATTTGTAGTTTATGCCTTGAGACGACGTTCTGACGTAGAACCTGGAAGCGCTGAAAGTAAACAGCGTAAGAGAATGACACAGAAGAGAAGATGTTGATTAAAGTTTTTATTTTTGTTTTGTTTTTGTCAACAAAAAGCATTCTCGTCGCTTCATAACATTAAGGTTGAACCACTGCAGTCACTTCGACTGTTTTAACGATGTCTTCAGTACTTTTCTGGACCTTGAAAGTGGTGGTTAAATTGCTGTCTACGGACGAGTCATATACCTCTCAGATTTCATCAAAAATATCTTAATTTGTGTTCTGAAGATGAACGAAGGTCTTACGGATGTGAAACAACATGAGGATGAGTAATTAATGACAGAATTTTCATTTTTGGGTGAGCTAACCCTTTAAAACGTAGGTAAACATATGCATCACATGCGCACGTGTAAAGGTATGTGTCAAACCAAGAAAACGGTTGGAATCAAGCATGTACATGCTTTTCCTATTTATTTGGATTATTTCAGATCTACACTACACCTTCCAAATAGAACAATATTTTATTTGGATCAAGCTCAGTCAGATTGATTGCAGTGTTTTCACGAAGGCTTTTCAGTCCAATTGAGCCATTAATCTGATACTAACGGATTATTTGGTTGCATGTAAACAGTTATTTTAATGCAAGTAGGTTAACTTGTTCAGTTTTTTTTTTTTTTTTTTGTTCAGATAATTCCCTACTTTTACCGTTGAACAGAAAACAGACATTATTTACTCAACCTTGTGTCATCCAAAATGATTGTCTGTTTCAATGGAACACAAAGGTTTGTCTTTTTTCCCCTGAATTTCAGAGCTGCTCTTTTAAATAAAATGTGACTTTAAGACTCTAAAACAGAAAAAGGATGAAAAAAATGTTTTTATATTGTAGTGTAGTTAGGATTAAAGACAGGGGTGAGGTCAGAGGCTCAAAAATATCTATATATGGAATACAAAATAATAATTCAATAGTTTTAATATAAATATGATAATACATATAGCAGTTGAAGCCATTTCCCTGTTTTCCATCACTCATACATGATAATGTTCAAAGACTGCAGAGGCTTTGACTGCGTCCTCTGAACCGAGGTGAGAATGTCATCAGACTGACATTTGGGTGATGCACAGATAAAAGTCACTACAGCGACATTTTCCTTACGAGACTGCCCTGTCTTATTATGTATTGCTTTCTTATGCCTCTTCTCTCACAGTCCCACTGTCTTTTAGCAGCCATTTATACATTTCAAATGATCTTTAACCTCCAGTCTGCGAGAGCGGGACTTGCGGTACTCTGTCATTTTCTCCCTCCGTTTACATTTCTTCATCTTCTGCAATCCATCTCTCTCAGTCTCTGCAATTCATCTCTCGCGGTCTTTCTCCCACAAGCATTTATATCCACAGGATGCTTTTATCAATGACCAACAATGATCTTCACAACCTGTGTACATAATTGATATGCTTAAATTCATCAATCTCAGCAAGACACTTGGAAAGGTTTCCAGCATCTTCTACTACACTCTATTACTTCAAGCATAGTGCAACCGTGTGATCCATATCCAATAACAGTCATTCAGGTGTTTAGTGGCCGTTTTCCTCCAATGTATTAATTCTTAGAGCACATATCATGAGGACGAAAATCTTGTGAGAGAAGAGTTTATTGTACTATGAAAACATACGGTAGTTCAGAAAGTCTGGAAAAAAAGCAGTAAAATAGCTTGTTCTGAAATATGACATCAAAAACTTGAAGTACTTACAATGCTAAAATGCTTTTTTATAATATACTTAAAGGGTTAGTTCACCTAAAAATGAAATTTCTGTCATTAAGTACTCACCCTCATTGCATTTCACACCTGTAAGACATTCGTTCATTTTAAATTTTAATTTTAACACAAATTAAGATATTTTTGATGAAATCCGAGAGGTTTCTGATCCACAAGAGAAAGCAAGGTAAGTACGACATTCATTGTCCAGAAAGGTAGTAAAGACATTGTTAAAATAGTCAATGTGACTACAGTGGTTCAACCTTAATGTAACGAAGTGACAAGAATACTTTTTGTGCGCAAAAAAAACTAAACAAAACAAAAATAACGACTTTATTCAACAATTTCTTTTCTTCCCTGTCAGTTTCCTATCCCAAAGACTATAGAATAACAAGACGCGTCACTCGTATTGTTTTGAATTGGAGAAAGTGCAAGGCGCAATATGGCGGAATAAGTCCCGCCTTCAAAATAAGAGCCAATCGTCGATTGGTAAAGTCATTGTGTCACTGCAGCGGCCGTTAGAAGCTCCGGTTCCTATAGAAACAGTCAGATGCGCACTTAGGTTTGCACATGCGCATTAGCTTGATCCAGCCTGAAAAATACCGTTTTTTTTTTTTTTTTTTGTCATGATTCGAGCGTTTAGAAACAAAATTTATGAGACAGTTGTTGTCAGATTTCATTGGTGATTTCAAATACGAAATTTAATCGAAAGCTTGGCAAACAGATTTGGAGAATTTAATGTTTCCCCATTCAAAGAGATAGGAGCTGCACTTGCCCGAGAGGTGTTTCAAAGATGGCCGCCGAGTGAAATGACTTTGCTTACGCTGTTGACGTTGTATAGACAGTGCAGTGCTTCCAGGTGAAATAACCCTTTAATATACAGAGACAACTATAAAAGTAAGCCATGCTGAATCACCCCAAAATACAAGCACTGGGTCGCTATCAAAACATTGCATAACTGAACATCAGACACAGTAGCATTTCTTAACCAATGGCTTGAGATTGGGGCGGGACTATCTGCTTGTTTCTGCCAATGACAGAAGGTGGAATATTTGCGAAAACTCATTATTTTTGTAATTCCATCTGGGGATGCTAGTGGTGCAGGAATTAAAATCTTTACCTTTAATCTCCAAAAAAGTATGTAGACAACCATAGTGAAACAAGGTGCTGCAAAGAACTTTTAACACGGGTCTTAAAAGTCCAATTTTATATTAGTGTTTTTTCTGTGTCACTTGTTAACTGAACAAAACACAAACTAGGAAAAACTGAACTAAACTAAAACACATTTTCATGACTAAAATGTGACTAAAATAAAATAAAACACAAATTAAGTTTACTTTTGGATATATTACACTGGTATTATAAATAATACCAGTAATACATTTTTGATATAGCATACAGGTATTTTAAATAATAATTGATAATAATTTATATATTATTGGTACATTTGTAAATGATACCATTTAGCACATTAAAGTCAGCCATCCTTTATATTAAAACTAATAAAAACTTAATAAAAACACATAAAAACTTAATATATTGAAATAAAAATCATACTAAAAAACAAACTAAAAAACTATTGAAAACTAAATTAAAAATAAAATAGAAACATTGACTGGAGTTATGAATTCAACACTATAATACCCTGACTCATATCAAAGTCTGACTTTCTCCAGCACCACGCATATTTCAAACAGCATCCGTGGTTTCAGCTTTTGGCATGTCATTCTTCTGACCAGGACCATAATCAGGCCTTCTTTAGGTCTGCAATCCTAGATGCAGTTGCTTCTCTATAAACTATAAGGCTACTGCAGCGTTCCTAAGGAGGCAACTGAACCTCCAATGCCAAACCTACTCCAACCTCCTCCACCAGAATGACTGACTGAATGGAGCTCCCCGACAGAGAACGTCAACTTTACACATACTTGAGACTTTTAAAAGTGACATTTACCTCATATTCAAACCAAAAATGGGCAGCCATATTTCATTTCAACACTGAGGTTCTTTCCAAGTGTAAATAGGAAAACTCCATAAAGGTATGAGGCATGTAACTACAACAGCATAAAAGATTGACTGTACGCCGGAAGCCCAGTTAGTTTCCCCTCAGGGACGCACTCCAGACTAGCCAACCCATAAACCTAAGCTAAAAAGCTTGGTTTAAAAAGTACCATAAAGCACATAAGGGAAAGAGGGGCTTCCTTCCTCTCTCCACCCTGCGGCCTGACTGGGAGAAAAAAAATATGAACCTCGCAGCGGCGGTTTGACGGATGACGCCACGCTAAATCACGCTACTTCCTGCCGCGGCCCTCGCCGCGGTGCAAGAGTTGTGAATTATTATGATGTATTATTACTGAGCAGAGCTACGTGATATTACATTGTATGCCAAATTACGTTTGAGAAATAGCTTTATCTCATTAATTAATCATGCTAATTTATACCTTTCTGTTGTTGAGATGCACACAGGCTGGAGTTGCCGTACGCACAGATGTTAGAGTTTTCGAGGGAGAGGATCGTTTTGTACCTCGACGCTTTTGAAGGAAAGATTAATGGCAGGGTTTTGTATTTACAGCCTCTCGGTTGGAGAATCTGTTTCTGATAGCGGCAGTGAAAAGCAATAGATGGTCTTTAGTTCTTTAGCGAGTATGTGGGCTCTCTCTTACACACACTCTCGCTTGTATGTGTGTATGTGTGTGATTGGGTCACTCTTTCCATCAAGAGTCATGACAACATGCTGTTTTCATGGGGGTTGTTAATCTGGTCTTGCAGTGAGTGAGTGGTCCTGCCTTAGAGAAACCCAACACGCTGCACTGCCCTCTAATGGCCAACACGTCCAACAGCTTCTGCAAAAGATCTCCCATCCCCCACTACATAGTGAATCTCTGTGCTGTGAATCTGTGCTGTACAGTGCTCCTCATGGGATATAATAAGAAATGATACTCAAACAGTGGTCCCAGACTGGTTTTTATAGAGAAAAATGGTACAAACGCTGTCTCTGGGGTGGTACCCTTTCAAAAGGTACTAATATGTATAATTTCATTATTAATGTGCACACTGTGCCTTTAAGATCCTAATATGCACCCATTACAGGTAAATAAGCTTTTGAAAGGCTCTGCCCCAGTGACAGCTTTCCCTAAGAGTGAAAAATAAACAAAAATTACACAAATTTAATTAAATAAAATTAACATGTAGAAGAACAAAGAAATTTTCATAGGCAGAAACTAATAATTGTAATTGAATAAACAGTACAATGTAGTGTCATTTCATGATGATGAATACATAGGGTCAAATATTAGACATATAAACAATTGACAGATGAATTTGCATCAAAATATATTAAAGTTTGATTAGACACAGCTTTTTGATATCCATAAAAATATGGCAAATATTTTCTCCTTTTTATTTTTTTTTTAAATTGCAGTTATATGAACCGTTATATGATTATTACTTGAATTTAACAAACTGTTAGTTTTAACACTTTACAATAAGGTTTAACTCGGTAACATTAGTTAAGTATCATGTTAATGTTAATATTAATTTCATATATCAATGCATTATGACTTCAATCTGTAAAAGATAATATTAATGTATTATGATCAAACATGAATAGTATATTTATAAATTTACACTAATCTAGATTAAAAAATGATTAATGAACCTTATTGTTAAGTTTTTTTCTTGTCATCTATGACCCAAGGACAGACCAGACACCATTTGAGAATAACTGGTGTAAGTACACCAACAAACACAGATAATCACACAAAAATGAAAAGATCATAAATAAATACTCATTATGCTCCAATTATGTAGTTACACACACACACACACACACACACACACACACACACACACACACACACACACAAAAAACACCAATCCACACCTTAACATACTTGCAGCGTTTTGAAAATAAGGGAACATCATCTCCTGCGTCACGTATGTAGACATGCCATCCATCATTGTTGAGAAGTCATTACATTTGGCTTTCTTAAAGCTAATCCTCACCATTAGACCCCTGACTGATCGTAAACTCTGACTGATGCTATCTATATGAGGCAAATTACAGGGCTCCCATTTGCACATTCTGGGATTTCTGCATACATTACGCTTCTTGGTAATCCGGGGTCAAAACAGAGTAAAACTGGCAACTGAGATGGGTCCTAATGCACTTTACTGAGTTTAGAGGTAATCATGGCTGAAATATTTGGGCTATTTTGATTAATTAGCACTAAATGTTCTGTAGGAGATGTTTCAATTCAAAATACAGCATTTGTTGGGTGCAGAATTTTGATTATTTGTAATGGTTATCTGAACTTTTTCTTTCTCATTTTGAATTTATATTTGCTGCATAGCTGGAGGTGTGACCTCTGTCATTATTATCAGCTGTAAATACCCTTAATGAGTTGTTTTTAAATTTGCCGATACTTTTCTGTTTTCAAAGCATGAGGAAGGTCGACTGACTGAAACGTTGCTAATAAAATTTTGCAACGATACAAGTTTGAGTAGTGTAGAAGATTTATACTTTTTTTTTTTTTTTTAAAGTTTATATTGGACTTTTATCCGACACACCTATGAATGATTCAGGTGTGCAAGGCTCTACACTTTCATCTTAAAAAAAAAAAAAAAGTTGTTTATTGGCATTGATGGTTCAAAAAAGAACCTTTAACATCAATGAAGCCTTTCCATTGCACAAAAAGTTCTTTACAGTGGAAAAAAGTTCTTTAGATTAAGAATATAATTCTGTTGTTGTTTGTTCCAAATCTATATTACCTTTTTTTCTGTGAGATGTTACATACTGTAAAATAAAGTGCAACCGAAATATCTCTGTGGTTTTTTTGCCATATAATGGAAGTCAATGGTAACCAAAACACTGTTTAACAATGTTCTTCAAAATCTCATCTTTTGTGACCAAATCATACAAGTTCAGAATGATACGAGTATGCATAAATGATGACAGAAACTTCATTTTTGGGTGAACTATCCCTTTAAAAGTTTCAGTATGAAGAGTTTTGTTAAGAGCCTCTTGGACGACAAAGGCCTGGTTAAGCAAACACTGACTCAACCAATTGGGAATAGTAGAAGACTGAATATAGAACCTTGTGGGACAAGCACAAGCCATGTGGGAAGAGTACAACATAATGAGAACGAAACTTTCCAAAGAGCTGGTAGTAGTATGAGGTTGTGGAGAAGTTTCTTGTTTAACACCAAGTACAAACTGTACTGGAATGAGTGAGATCACTGAATTTGTTTTGGACAGTTCATCAAGAGATGAGCTAGTGTCAGTGATTCGGGAAGTTAAAAGGTAACCTAGGTGCAAATGATGCACCTAGGCTCAAATAGGTCAAGTTTTAAGGGATTTAAAGAAATATATTCGCTGGGGGCATGCCATTCATGCGTCAGATTTCTCGGTCAGCTGTAATTTGCAGGGAGTCTCCTCTGAGATGCCATGCTAACTAGGTCACCAGAGATGAAGTACTGGAGTTTGTGTGTGTTTGAGAGGTAAAGATATAAAGAGAGAGAAAGACAAAGAGAGAGAGAGCAAAATATTCATCACAAATATCTGCCACTTTCAGGAGCAGGTGCAATTAACAGCATAACCTCTCTACAGGAGTCTTTTCTTGTTGTGCATTAACCTCACTGACCACAGAAATCATCTGTACCCACTTCATCACTATCACAGACCATCACTATCACCATAAATGCTGATCCGGTGAACTCAATCCTAGCAAGCACAGAAGATCCTTCTAGTTAAAAGTATGGTTTTGAATTCATTCTTTTTTGGTGAAGCAATTCCAAACATTCTACGGATGTTGTACGGATGTTAAGTCTTACTTCTTCAAATAAATGTTACTGGAATGTTGCATAAAGTTTTTTGTGTGCCAATCTAAGAACATAAACCAAACATTTTCTAGTGCTCATCCTTGGTTTTATAACCATAAACTAACATTTCAAGAATGAAACCAAAAATTGTAGGCTCAGGAGGTTTTCCTAATTATAGCACTTTATTTGATCAGTTTGCATGTTGTCTGATCACGCAATAAGATTTGCCACATACTTAATAAATAACCAAGTAAACAACAATTTCAACAAACTCGACAGCCTCTTTTTTGTGTGTATGATCAGATGAGGTGCAAAAGCTCATGCCTGTACATCATATAGCTTAACCATATTAACTAGTAAACACTGGCTAGCACTCAACTACCAATGCTCGCCTTTTAGCAAATCATTTACATAATTAATTTGCAGTTAGCAGTTGATTAACTCACCCTGCTCCGAGCAGGATTCGAACTAACGTTTCCGGCATTGGAGGCGGGCTCGCTAACAAGAGGGGTTTTCGCACCAGAGGAACATTGTCATAGTTCCTAGAACTAATGGCGGAAGTACACACTTTTTGGTGCATTTGCACAGTTTCTTAGCCCTCCTTTTTGCTCCTTCCATCATATAACTTATACATCTACATTCCATCTCCGTTATCACAAATCCCATGACACACAACAAAAACACACCTCCGATCACAGCGTCCTCCATTCTCCAGTTGTTGATGTTGTTGAATGCTGCGCTGTTGCTGTCGGACGGCTTATGTCACTTTAGAGTTCCTACTGGCGGTGCGAATGCAACCAGGAAAATGGCCCTAGGGGAACATTTTGTTCTCAGGGAACCGGCCTGGTGGCTAGTTTCTATAAGTAAGTTCCTATAACTACCCGGTTCAAAAGCCTTTAAAGACGCTAAAGCTGCTCGTGCACCTCTTGAAGCCAGGTGAGTGAGGTTAACTCGTACAGCTTCTCACTAGCTGGTCTCCATTAAACTCACTTGTGTTACACTTAGCTAAACCTCACTCCCATCCGGGTCACGGCACCAATGTAACCCCTCCAGTTCTACTCACACTGCTCCGAGCCGGATTTGAATGGCATTTCTGGCATGGGAGGCGGGTGCGCTAACAAGGACGCTAAAGACCGCAGCCTCTAGCGTCAGTCACTAGTGCCCATCTTGAGGCCAGGGGAGTGAGGTTTACCTGTACAAGTCTTACTAGCTGGCCTCCATTACAGCTTACATAAAAGACCATACAAAAAAAATAATCATCATACCCAATATACAAACATATTTAAACGCCAATGAAATTGAGTCTTAAAGGGTTAGTTCACCCACAAATTAAAATTATCCCATGATTTACTCACGCTCAAGCCATCCTAGGTGTATATGACTTTCTTCTTTCAGAAGAATACATTCAGAGTTATATTAAATAATGTCCCGGCTCTTCCAATCTTTATAATGTAGTAAATAGAGAATGAGATTTTGAAGCCCAAAAAAGTGCAACCATCCATCATAAAAGATAACCACACGGCTCCACAAGGCCTTCTGAAGCGAAGCGATGCATTTGTGTAAGAAAAATATCCATATTTAAAGCTTTAAAAACTAAAATAACTAGCTTCCAACTAACGGCCGTACGCACTGATTTTACGGCGAAAGAGTGAACTCTGACCCGACGCATGACGTATTGACGAACACGGAAGCACAGAGGATAGAGCAAAACAAAACACCGGTCATGAATTAGAAGTCTAAAATTTTTAAAGAGAAATGTCAGAGGATTTCGATATAATAGAAGAGGAGCTTGAGTTTGTTGCCCAGCCCTATTTGTTTGAACAGAGAGAGCCGTCTAAGCTTACGATACTTCTACATCGCGTCAGGGGATACTCTTTTGGTGTAAGTCGACGTACGTACGGCCGTCTGCCGGAAGCTAGTTATTTTAGTTTTTAAAGTTTTAAATCTGGATATTTTCGCTTCGCTTCAGAAGGCCTTTATAAACCCCCAGAGCCTTGTGGATATCTTTTATGATGGATGGATGAGCTTTTTTGGGCTTCAAAATCTCATCCTCTATTCACTGTCATTATAAAGCTTGGAAGAGCCAGGACATTATTTAATATAACTCCGACTGTACTCCTCTGAAAGAAGAAAGTCATATACACCTAGGATGGCTTAAATGTGTGAGTAATTCATGGGATAATTTTCATTTTTGGGTGAACTATCCCTTTAAGACTGCTTTTAACAGAACAACATAACATACAAAAACATGCAGTGTTTACTGTATATTTTTTCACCACAAAGTTTTGGGAATAATTATTAAACTTGCATGACAAAAATGCTAAAATGACTGATGATTCTGTAGAGTTTAATTTTGGAGTTTAAAAGGTTATCTCAAAGTGTATCCATGGCAACTAGGCATCTGAAACCATGTCATTAATGACAGTGACACTAATGAGATTTATATGTCCCCCGCACTTTTCTGATTGTTATACGCCCCTGTACTGTATCTGTACCGCTTTCTTTATTTCTTCAAATTTGTCCAAACAGACTCTTCACTACCTCTTCTTGTAGTTACCTGCAGAGATCATCAACATCGCTTTAAAAAAAAAAAAAAAAAAAAAAAAAAAAAAAAAAAAGAAGTGTATCCCAGTTACGGTAACAGTGTGTCTGCATTCATGTAAATGTACCTTGAGGGCTCAAACACCTTTTTCTAACTGCTCTGTATGCTTAAGGGGTGTGTGGGCACACTAACAATCTGCTAATTAACGTCCCGAATTCAATGCTTGTGTATTATTGTTGTTTGGGAAAGCTACAGCCAATCACGTCCTTCCTGAAGTGATTGGGCTACATTCAAATGTACATTGCAGGTATTTAAAATGACTAGAAATGAAACTACTTTACACATTACGTCTTATCCACACACAAAACACTAAAGTATACCAAAAAAGAAAAGAATAAACAGGTGTGAGCTTGTCACTTGTCTCATTGAGTGAAAGGCAGGCATGGATTCTCACCCAGCGGCTTGCCCAAGCGAGTCTCCATGCAAACAGGTCTTTGGCAAGCTTTGTTCTCCCCCTCTCACACCTACAGGTTGATGTTGATTCTCCTCCAAACTCGATTCCTTTATTTATCTAGGGCGTTTCATTCCTCTGTGTGTTTTTTTTTCATTCAATCAGTCTTTTCTTTCACTGTATGTCTTTCAACCACCGAATAATGACAGGGTACAAGTGCTTGTTGACCTCGCTGACAGAGTCGCGCCAAACCACAGAGCCTTAGAAAAACGACCGGGATAAATCCAAGATGATTATTGCACGCCACGTTTGGTTGGATTAACTACCCCAGTGCCACTCAAAAGCTTGTTACCTCCGCAATCAGCCGACTTGCAGAGTGGCGGTAACGCTGGGAGCTTGAGTATAAACATCAGGATGCCAGCATGATCTGGCAAGAAATGACAGATCAATGCGTTGTTACTGTTTATTTTCTAGAGCTGCTTTTAAAACCTGCCAGTCAAGCTTTGCAATAAGAGCGTCATGAAAGTGTACGGTAGCTGACATTAAAAGACCGTACTGAAAGACAATGAACTGCTTATGTAAAAGGTTGCCTCACACATTGGATATGCTGGATTAATAAGAGAAGCAGGTAACACTTTAAAATAAAGGTTCAATGTGTTAACATTAATGAATGCATTAGTTAACGCATGTTTTCCATAATACATTAACTAATGTTAACCTGTACACACTACTGCTAAGAAGTTTGGGGTCAGTAAGATGTTTTTGAAAGAAATTAATACTTTTATTCTGCAAGGACACATTAAATTAATCATAAAGTAACAATAAAGACATTAATAATGTTACTAAAGATTTCCATTTCAAATAAATGCTGTTCTTTTAACTTTAAGAATCCTGAAAAAAAAATATCAGTTTCCACAAAAACATTATACTGCACAACTGTTTTCAAAATTGATAAGAAGAAATATTTCTAAATAAATAAAATAAAAATAAATAAAATAAATCAGAATATTAGAATGATTTCTAAAGGATCGTGACTGGAGTAATGATGCTGAAAATTCAGCTTTGCATCACAGGTATAAATTACACAAACAGTTATTTTAAATTGTAATAATATTTTGCAATATTCCTGTTTTAATGCATTTTTGATCAAATAAATGCAGCTTTGGTGAGCATAAGAGAATTCAAAAACATTAAAAAAATCATTTGAACTGTATTGTAACTTGAAATGCTAAAAATATATAGTAGAAATAAATTACTTTAAATAGAATTAATTAATTAATTAATTAAAATTAAGGAATATTCCAGGTTCATTACAACTTAAAGGGTTAGTTCACCCAAAAATGAAAATTCTCTCAATTACTCACCCTCATGCCATTCTACACCTGTAAGACCTTTGTTCATCTTTGGAACACAAATTAAGATTTTTTTGATGAAATCTGAGAGGTATCTGACTCCTCCATAGACCGCAATTTAACCACCATGTTCAAGGTCCAGAAAGGTAGTTGAAAACATGGTAAAATAGTCGACATGACTGCAGTGGTTCAACCTTAATGTTATGAAGTGACGAGAATACTTTTGGCCGCAAACACAAAACAAAAATTACGACTTTACTCAACAATATCTTCTCTTCTGTGTCATTCGTTGTTTACGTTCAGCGCTTCCAGGTTCTGCGTCAGAACGCTGTCTCATTACAGAAGAAAGGTTTATTTCTTCTTAAAGGTGGGGTATGTATTTTTTCAACAACACTGTTTGGAAGTTAGTCGGGCCGACACCAACAACAAACATCTAACCAATCAGCATTAGGGGGCAAATGACGGTTGTGGAGACAGAAGGAGCAAGTGAGAGATTTGGGGAAAAAAAAAAAAAAAAAAACCCAGAAAGAGAGATAATGAGACAATACAAAACAGCTCAAAAGAATATCAGTGGAATGAAGGTTTATGACCGGGCAAGCGCTTTAGGACCCGCATTAATATTAGAAAAGCTTTCCAGCGCTGGAGAGAGCTAAGTGGGAAGGCCTGAAAACAGACGCGGAGGCTGCTTTGATTCCACTTCACATGTGAGTAACACTGAGTTTGAGTGTCATTGATTGTCTGGAGCTGCTGTGCTGTTGGCGATTAACAACGAACACTTGTTTGTATTTGCTCTTGTGTACTGTATGTTCATTTTTTGTGCTTCCTTGTCGTTCGTTCATCATCTGTGCTTTATTTTTCATGAAGCATTTTGTTGCGCGTCAGCTGTGATAAACGGACATCCACTCGCATTGCGTGTGTAACAGTGCAGGTAAACCACTGCGCACTGACGACTACTAGAGAATGCGGTGTTTGGCGTCATTGTTAGTGCACTCGCCTTGCCTGCCAGTAGTGGACAGGCCAGGGTTGGAGACCGTCTCAGAGCAGGGTGGTTAGGATTGGAGAGTGAGTTTTGGAGGCGGAGCAATGAAGAGAGGGGTAGGTTTGTTTGGGTTGATTTCAAATATCAACAATGTCCAACAGCATTGTTGAAAAAATACATACCCCACCTTTAATTAAGAAATTAAGGTTGAACCACTGTAGTCATGTGGACTATTTTAACGATGTCTTTAGTACCTTTCTGGAACTTGAAAATGGTGGTTAAATTGCTGTCTATGGAGAGCTCTCTGATTTCACCAAAAATATCTTAATTTGTGTTCCGAAGATGAACGAAGGTCTTACGGGTGTGAAACGACATGAGGGTGAGTAATTAATGACAGAATTTTCATTTTTGGGTGAACTAACCCTTTAATCTCCATTGACAGCATTTGGGGGAAAAAAAATATGGCAGCGGCTATTTGCACTAAGTGCAAATTGCATATTTTTCTTAGCGATAGATGCTATTTACACAAAGTGTAAATAGCAATTAGATGTTATTTACACTAAGTGAAAATAGCAATATATTGTATTTACACTAAGTGACAATAGCAGCATTTTCTTAGCGATATGCTATTTACACTATAGGTGAAAATAGCGATAGATTCTATTTACACCATGTAAAAGTATCAGTTCTTTACAATAAGAGTAAAAAGTAATTAGATGCTATCTATACTTTATATTGGCAGATACTATTTGCACCTCAGTATTTTTGTACATTAACAATAATATATAATATCATAGAGTGTAAATGATTATATTTATTAAAATTATTGAATTGATTCTGCCTTATTGGGAGAATAAAAACCATCCCTACACCTTCCCCTAACCCTACCTAATAAACACTTAATATTATTAAACACTCATTCGCAGTTTATTTCCACTTTTAGAATGTTATTTTAATTTTTATTGAAAATAAATACGAGCTTGGCAAAAGGTGGATTCAAACCTGCGTCAAATGGCGTTAAAAGCTATGTCTGGCGAGCTTTACTCGGTACTGCTGCGTGGCGCTAGACGTTGAATTCCGTGCGTCTTTTTTAAAAATTGAGTTGCCCAACCAGACATTGGTGGGCGGAGCTAGTGTAAATAGTGTTTGCTAACAAGGGACGCTATTTGCACTTAGTGTAAATAGACACTCCGAAAAAGGCAATTGTTTAAAAAAGGAAAGAAGCAAAAATCAAGACACTTACAATGGAAGTGAAGCTAATTTTATAGAACAAATGTGAAGCTTAATATTTTATCCAAAACTTCTGTTAAAACTTTTGTCTGTCAAAACGTGTATTATTTGTGCTAGAGTTGTTCTCAACATTTTTACGGTCATTAGGTGTTATGTTGTAATGGCAACAAAAAGTGTAAAAGATTAGAAAATTTGTGGACTCATTCACTTCCATTGTAAGCACCTCAGACTTATTTTTTTATTTAAGAAAAGGATTGAGAAGTCAAAATTAATTTATGTGGTATTTAAAATATGTCAAGTGCTGCTGATTGAGAGTAAATCAGCAGCATTGAACCTAGAATGTTCCTTTAATAAATGCTGTAAAAGTTCATCATTACTTAATTAATCCTAATGTGAATGGTACTCAAGTTGTTTTACAAGGATTCCCTCACATTTACTGCCTCAGCATAGCAGTATCACATAGATATGAGGCTATAACCAGCAGCACACATCACTAGTTTGGCAGTGTCTTCTGCCCCTAGTGGGCGGTCGGCCTCAAGAACAAAAAAAGAAAACTGTGAGATTTATCAGGGATGACATGGAAAGCAACACTGCACACCCATCAAACAAACAAAGATATTTCCTTCAGTGCTTTGATATAATGCCGTTATTTTCCAAACAGACAGAATGTGGTCAAGCCAGATAACATATTGCTGAAAGACGGTTTATCTAACATTACAACAGGATACATTTGTAATGGTTCATAGCACTCTGAAGCAGGCTGTAAAAGAATGCATTGGGAAGGCCATCTCACATCTGACAGCAGCGTTTATTCGCTTCCACAGCTGCTTTTGACAAAAAATACGTCACAGTATCCACTAAATGAAGAACCCCAAGGACAGATTCTGCCGGACCACCCAACGTTGGCCTGAAGCTCGGAGCAGTTTCTCTAGGGTTTTCTCTTTCACTGCCCTTCTTTATTCTTTTCCTTCATTTTGTCTCTTGTTTCCAAACCCGCAACATCCCTCCGGGTAACTACATGAGCATAACTTGCTGAAATGTGGAAAGAAGCTTGATGTTTTCATTAGAGTTTTTTTTTTTTTTTTTTGGATACCTTTCAGTGAGATCATGCCCGAGGGAGGATGCGAGCTTCCCGCTTAGAATCGGCGCAAGCCACATCGTTAATCATCAGCATCAGAGCATACTCATCTTCACTAGCTTTACACATGGAAGTCCCATTTCATTCGCTAACGGCGTAGTGACGGGGATTTATCCGCTGGAGGAACAAACTGCCGCCGTGGAAGAAACAAAATTGAGAGGAAACGACAAATATGTTCCGATAATATGTGGGAATGTCTGTCCACAGCTAAACACACACACACACAGGGTTTCCATGTTTCAAGGGGACTTTCCATAGACAATGATTTTTATACTGTACAATATATTCGATCCCCTAACCCTACCTACCCATCATAGAAAACAAAAAAAAAAAACATCACTTAGTATGATTTATAAGCTGTTTTCCTTACGGGCACCAAAAAAATGTCCTTACAAGATGAAAAATTTCAGGTATTACTATCCTTGTGGGGACAAAACGTCCCCACAACGTAGAGCATACCTGAACCCACACAAACTGAACAGTGAAATTAACTAAATTAAATGACTTAATTTCAATCCAATATTATTAAAGTTCATTGTACTTAGTAATAAACAGTTATGTGAACTCAATAACTGATTATATTAGTCTAAACTAGAACTGAATGATTTGCAGCAGATTTCTAGTTCCCAGCATAGTTCCCGTCAGACTGTATAAGGAGAATAGATGCTGAAATTAAGTGTTACTTTATGTGTTTTTCTTTGTATGTTTCACTGCATATTCAAAACAATAACAAAGGAGTAGCTTGATGATGCCGTGAGTGAGCGTGGAATTATGGGAGTTGTCGTCTTCAGCTCCACAGCCGATAGAAAGCAATCTGATGGGACTCAGGCAGAAATCATGTTCATGGATGAGCTAATGTATTAAAGTTTTATTAACGTTACTGTGGTATGAAGCAGGGCAGGGCCGAGAGCCCGGGACATTTTACGTTGCTGTTTTTATTATGCTTACATGCCACACTCCTTTCGTTTTGCTGTTTATGTTTATTTTACAATTAAAGTTACGTTTAACATCCGCCTCCTTCTTCCCTGAACTTAAACTTTGTTACAGTTACGTCTGATCACTTAAATTCACATTATTTTATTTCATTCTAATGAAATAGCTGCAAGTGCTGAATTACTACTCATACAGGTCACTTTATTTGACAAATTAAAATTGTGGAGTAACGCAGCGTTGTTTTACTTGGTCAAAATACTAAAAATACATTTGAATACTGAAAGTTATGTTAATGTTACTCTGTGCGTTCGCTCGGCTGCTGCTATGAGACAATTGTTGCACACTGCAGTAAGCTAGATCGATATTAGAATATCATTAATAAAAGCCTGATGACTTGTGTTACTAAATGGCATGCCATTCATTTTAAAATATATTGTATGGTGGAGAAAATGCTGTATTACTACAAATAAAGCTCTTTCTGATTATGCTATGTTAGCCACTTGACAAAATAGTGTTGTCTCTGAGAAATGGTACAAACAATGTTATTCACCTGAATAATAAAACACATAATATATTAAGGCGTCTTTGTGTTTCCATGGTTTCTACAAAAGTAAAACCAGAAATCGAGGGTAGCGTGGATATGACGTCACTGACAGGCGATGCAATGACACGGGACGTTGCGCTGGTTAAAATGGCAGATTTCTCTGGATTTAAACATTCTTGGGAAAATTTGGGATAATGTAAGTACACAAGTCAACAAAATATATAACAATGTTCTAGTGTTTTTACAAAAAAAAAAAAAAAAAAAAAAAACCTTTTGCGCCTTTAATGTTCTGTTATATTATTGGATTTAAATTCTACTAACTTAATCTTTGAGTTGGTTAACTTAAATGTAATTGATTACACACATTTTTGGAGTTATGCCAACTTATTAGGGTTTATTCTAGTGTAACAATATACTTATCAGAATATGCTGTTATAACTTGATAACAGTATATTTCCTGAACATTGAAACATGCATTTTCTATGAAGCTGCTTTGAAACGAGGCGCATTGTGAAAAGCACTTGAATTAACTACTACATAATGCATGTTGCAAAAAACTGGTTGATGCTCAATCTCACTGACTACATGTCTCAGATCAGTCTTTGGCTTGGCCCGCAGCATCAAGGAGCTGAAATGGAAGATGGGAATCTGACTAGAGATCAGCTGCAAACTTCTCCCCTGGGTCCTGTTACAAGCTCTCTGACTGTCCCACACTGCCCCCGCAGGTCACACTGCAGACTCTGGATCTCAAGTTAACTTTGTCTGGGGTCAAATGTGGGGTCAGTGTTGCTGCATTTTCTGACATTGAAAAGCAAAACTGTTTCTGTTTCTAATAACTTTTTATGCATCCCAGTGTGGTGAAAAAGCTTCGAGATGAATAAAAACTCACTCAGAGCTCCTTTTCAGTTTTCTGAATGCTAAAAAACAGACTAGCCTGTTTCCAATAATTTCTAAATACATCCCAATGTGGTGGGAAGAGCTTAAGAGCTGCATTCAAAGCTTTCTGAATGCTGTCCAACTCAAAACACTGACTTACTGTGCGGCACAGCTCCAGGACACCTTTTATTTTCATTGGACTCATAACTGTCAGTAGCAGATTTTATAGCCAGACGATCCTAAATCACTTCAGTTGGTTTTTTTGTGTCTACACTGTCTGCCGGGGGAATACCAGGACCTCCTCACAACGCTACCATGGGACTGAAAACCATTTAAAATCATCAGTTTATTACACCATGTAACTAAAGTTTACAAACATAAAAAAGCCAGTCTCTGTCATGTTTTCTTGTTGTCAAGATTTCAGACCTGCTTAAATGCAAAGAAATATTTGTACAAGTGTTTGAATGAGCTTTTTTATATTTTCAAATAGACTCTGTAACAGATATCTAATTTGCCCGTAAGTGCACTCTCTGCACAGTGCTCCTATGATTGCAGAAGAGTCAAATTCATGACTGTATCGCACGCCTCCACGGCCCCCCATTTTGTTTGTACAAATCCCCAGGCCCTGGGGCCCCTCTGCTCCAGAACTCCTCCTTCCCTTGAGATGAGGGATGACTTTGGGAACTCCCAGACAGTTGTTTATGCAGTGAGGACATAACTCATTTCTCAACTAATCAAGAGCAAGATAACAGCTGAATAATAGCTTGAAAATACTGATGATATCGTCTGAGCTGTTTGCTTTAAAAGCTTGTTTGAAAAAGAAAAAAAGGAGGGGGAGACGAGGCCTCGCCATCGGTTTGCATTTGCTCAGGCTAAGAAACGCAAACACTCGAAAGGCTATCAATGACTGTTCTGCTCTGCAATCAATCCACAACTGATACGGCCAAAGTGTTTTCTTTTTACCAAAAAAAAAAAAAAAAGAAAAAAAAAAAAAAGGTTGTTAAATAAAAATTAAGTTTTAATTGAAAAATAAAGATAAAATAAAAGTTTTTTAAAAAAATGGAGGAAAAAAAAAAAATTCCTAAAGAATGACTTAAATATCAGCCTCCCAACCATCAACCACATCGATTCCCACATTGCTGTCATTTTGATAAAGGTCAAATGCTTTTGCAAACAACTGTGTAAACGACAGAAGCATACATAAGGGATGGACATGTAGCTTATCAGGAAGTGGGATTAAATGCTGTCAGTAAACAGTTTATTGTGTCAATAGCAGCCAATCAAATTTCACTGCACACCAGTGAGCATGATATTTATCCAGAGGTCAAGAGAAAGCACATGACAGCTGGAGTCACATCTAGTAAATGCTGCAGATTAAATAGCTCCGCATGTGTGACAATCATGCAATGCAAACAAATACAACAAAAACAAAAACAAACAAACAAACAAACAAACAAACCTTTAAACTGCTTTCACTTCACAGATTTATTTCACATATTTCAAAGATTAGCAGGACATAAATATATATAAACATATATTTTTGCATTTTTTTAGTATTTAGTATTTATAAATAATTAGTATACTTAATATTTTGAATATTAATATATTTTATCTATTAATCCTACACTGTGGTGGCAATAATAATAATAAACAACAACAGAAATTGTATTTTAATAAAAAAATTTTTTTTTATCATCACTTACATTGTAATAATAATAATAATAATAATAAATGTATTATTATTATATGAATAATATAATATAATATAATATTAAAGGCAATTGAAGCAAGAGGTTATTAATTTTATTGAATATTAATATCAAAACAACAATAAATAATAATACATTTTTATCTTAATGTAGCTTACATTGTGATGGTATTATTAGTATTATTATTAGTATTATTATTAATAGTTAGTATAATATTGTTGCTAATATTTATATTTATATTTGATTATTATTGTTGTTATTATCATAACCTAAACTAAAAAGGTAAAAGTAATATTAATAATAAAATTAAGATAAAAAATTTTAGTAACTCAGTGTGTTCATATATTAATGCCTATACATATCACCTCTCTGAAGTAGTTTACTGAATAAAAATGTATTTCAGAGTAATTGCATTCCTCGAAACTGAGGGGGAAAAAAAAAAAAAAAAAAGCTTACTTATACTTACAAAACGAACACATGCACAATTAATCTCACCTGTGCCAGGCTGCTGTTAAAGGTATTAGTGGTGGTTATGGCACCATTAGAATTCGAGTCTCTGGCATGCTGCCCTTCCAGAGATTAAAAGGGATTTTAGCAAGAGGTTGTTATTAATGAGAACCATTACTTCTGTCTACTTCAACCCACAACCCCTGTCATTAAATAAAACTTAGAGCCACAGGAAAGTTGCGGTATGCCTTGAACAGAGAGTTGAACTGATAAAATATTGAAATATTCTGACATTATGTTGTAACTGTATGACAATTTAGGTTACAAAAATACAGCAACCGTTTCTATTTTAGTCCTGAACAAAAATAATGATCCATGTTCATAAAACCACCCCTTTAGTAAAGAATGAAGCATCCATAAACTGCTATATATACTGAATCTTTATAAACACTATAAGGCGTGATCATCTTGATTTGCTCACTTAAACTCAAACTCAGTCTTTAATTGCATTCAATTACGGATATTGTACTGTATGATCCAAGTTCATAGCGCTAATCACCAATCCTCCACCCCTCCCATTTCTCATCTTCAGGGCAGAAATGCATACGACTGGATGCTGGTGGTGACACAGGCTCATCATCGGTTGTAATTAATGTGATGTTGAAACGAGGTGAGGTGTTCTGGTATACAGGGCCTGTAATTAGTCTTAGTGGCTTCAGTATTATCAGCAACATACTTGAGATAAAAGTTGTGCTAACAGTGGGGTATTAAATTCAAAGATTAGCGCAAGGCCAGGTTTTCACTGCCCCACACTCATTCTGTCACCCCTGTGGTCAAGTGGTGCTCCCTGGTATCTCCTATTTGTTGTCATCCCATAATATATCCCAATAAGACATGTCAATTATCTGTGTCTCTATTGATGACAGTTATAAAAGTCATCGAGTTATGTCTGCTTTAGACCAAGCTAGATTATTCACAATCATAACCATAATACTACAGCCTGAAGCTTTAAAAAAAAAAAAAAAAAAAAAAAAAAAAACAGCGGACAAATTAAATGAGCAGCCAATATAATGAAATACAGAGAAAGATTTAGAGAAATCATACCAGTAGATGATCTATTCAGATACATGCCTATCAATCCAGAGAGAGCCCAAAATAACTCTTTAATTTTTAAACATCCAGCACTGAAACAGTTAAAGTAAAAATAAGCAGAGGCACATTCTGGTCTTGTTTGCTGCACTGCACCCTACTGGTCACTCGGAGGAACTGCAGCTGCTTCAAAATGCTTCTGTTTCTATTTCTCATCTCTGATTGGCTATAATGTCCAAGGATGACCAATAGGGAATATAAATGTTGTAAGTGATGAATTAACAGGAAAGGAGCAACTAACTGGAAAACTTCCATTTGGCGATAGACTGGAGTATTCATTAGTGACTACAGAGTTAGAAATCATCTGTATTTATTGAAGTGCAAAGATACCCTTAAACACATACATTCTAACTCAAATATGAGACAGATATGCATGAATTCCTAATTACACATAAGGCACTTCTTATTTAACAATCACACATTCATATAGGATATATTTTTAATTATGCATAATGTGTAGCCTGTCAAAAGTTTACAGAGTGTTTGTGTGTGTTATTCATTAAACTTACAAGTGCATATTACATAGTCTATAATTATGATTCATATAGGTCAATAAACTTTTTTCAAGTTTTTCAAAAATACATTAAAAAGGTCAGTTCATACAAAATGACTTGAGTACTCCTATGAAATCTGCAATGTCTGAATAATAATATGAATATGAATACAATAATAATATTTTACCGCTTTGTCAATATTATTTCAGTAGAGTAACTCTCCAGAGATTGTTGTCAAATATTGTTGTTGTTAAATATAATATTGCATAATGAAACCAACAAGCAGGAAGCCATTTTATTGTCATGTGACAAGAAGAAATTATTTTTTTTAAAAATGTATGAAACTGAAACCTGAATACAAAGATTATACATTTCTAAGAACTCGGCACGTGTTTTAATTTAGATTTCAAAAACATTTGTCCTTTTTTTAATGATCTTAATGCAAGTCATTAAGTATATCAATAAACTTTCCTTTAAAAAACATTTTAAGTTGTAGGCTGTGTAGCGGGTCTTGGCTTGTTAGTATGCATCCTCATTGTATATATTTGTAAATTACTAATGGGATTATTATTGCCGCCCTCGAACAGACCGTGACCTTTTTTGCAACTGAAAAAAATGTAGTCTCTTTATGGGTCATTTATAAAACTGTAGTTTCAGCTAGAAAATATAAAATATGTGTGTTTGTACAAGGTTTAGAGTTTGATGACTCATGCGTTGGGAATTGGGCGGAGCACGACTCTTCCAAAGATATGATTGGCAGCTGAATCACACCTCTTTTTTTCTCCTTTTGCTGTGTCACTCCTTTATTTGCTTCTCTGTCACTCCCTACATCATCTTAAAAGTACTAGTCTAACTGTGTGTAACTTCAACCACAGCTAAAGTTAATAGCTAAAGTTCAGCTAAATGTTTCATTGACTTCCTATATTAAAATGTGAAATTAAGCATAGCATAATTAAAACAAGTACATGACTCTGTACATCAATAATGATTATTTTAATGCCTCTCCAATGTAAGCATCACATATAAATACATTAATATGGTGCATGTTAAATCCACCAAATAGTCCTGAAAAAGGTTCAAGACCCTTGATTTAGACCCTTACAAATAACAAGGAGAAAACAAAAAGCACACGGCTATTCAGCCAAGACATATGACATATTGTGTACAGATTTGAGAGTGAAACGGCTTGTAATTCAAACCATGTTTATCCAAATACTGACGTGTCTTTTGGAATTAAGTCCTTGCTTACTAGACAAGAACTGAGTGTGTTTGACCCATCAAGAATACATTTCAGAGGTTAACTGGAACTAAAACGAACCCCAAAATTCCTTAGTGTCCTACGGAAAGTTTTATCTTCAGAAGGTTAGTGGGCCATGAAAGGGTTTCACTGTCCTGCCAATCATCTTATTTTCCAGCAATAATGAGCAGTCCTTCTGCTTTTTTACTTTTTCCATAAATCAGGGTTATGAATAGTGAATAATTACATGCACTTGGAAAAAATCAAAATGATAAAGGGTTTGCAGATAAATTGAAGCATTCATTGAATTCCACAGCTTCTCTCCTCCCTTTCCTCCATCCTCCACTGTACACGGATACATTTATATGCATCAAGTTTATAGTTTGGACACAGATTTCTTGCACTCCAACAAGTTGGTATTTGCTTAAAAAACATGGTGGTCATTCCCAGTGGCTTTTGCTATGAATGAATCCATTTAGAGTTCTAACCAATAGGAATGCTTTTACTGGCTGCTCGTGTCTTCATTTGGACCGGAAGCCTTGCTGACCCGGCCGATTCATTTTAATTGCATTGCTAATGCTGTATATAACGCGGTTGAGTGGGGCGAAAGAAAAAAAACCCTTGAGAGGGTAACAAGAGCGCTGAAAAGCTTGTGTCAGAACCTCACAGGAATAAATTCTATCTGCTAACTTGCTTATGACTTCCGCAGAAATATTGGTGGGAAAAGAGAGAAGGTAATCTTTTAGAACGCTTCCCTCAGAGGAAAACTCATGAGGCGGCTATTCTCACCCCACTCAATTAAACTGAATCCTGGCGTCAGTCACACTTTATGTCTGGACTGATTTGATGGAAGTAAAGAAAATGTAGGTTTGAGTTAAGTGTAAGATGGGGGAGGCCACTCAAATTATAGAATAATTCAGGCCTGTTTCCCATATGAAATAATAGCCAGAAATTTCTTTCTTTTTTTTTTTGTTTTTTTAATGGAGCAGTTTTTTTTTATGTGTTTTTTTGTTGTTGTTGTTGTTTGTTTTTTTTTAATCATATTTGATACATCAGGCTTTATGGCTCATTTATGATATAGGAGAATATGGAGCTGACACTTGACAAGGAAAAAAACACCAATTTTATTCAGAGGCCCAAACTGAACAAAAATATGCAAATTGGTTCAGTTGCTGATACTTATATGGCCAGAAAGTAAGATAAAATTCTGATAACTTAATATATATAAATCAGTGTGAACCAGTGTTGGGTAAGTTACTCTAAAAAAGTAATTAATTACTAGCTACTAATTACATCTTCAACAGTATAATTAGATTACTGTACTAATTACCCTCTCTAAAAAGTATTACTAATTACTTTCTAAATCCCATATCAATTTTAAGGATAGACATGAAACTGCTCTTTTAATTCTATTTAAAGGGAGAAGGTTTTATTAAAAACACATTTTTACATTAGACATCAAATTTTGATGTTAAATCCACTACTGTTTTATATAGAAGTGTTCTATAGTCTATACAGTTTTCAATGCAATTACATCAGAAGTAACTGCAATTAAATGCCAGATTTATTTATCATTTAGAAATAATAAATATAAAAAGATATTGTCCGATATTGGACAATATATTGTCCCATAACTGATATAATGCATTCCTAACACACACATGCTTCATAAAACCTCTATTGGTGTCCTATGAAAATCCGACATGCATGAGTGAATGTGCAGCACGTGTGAATCACATCAATACACACTCTTGCAGCTTACCAACCTACAGACAAATGAAGCATCACCAGCAGTCCACACTTTTCCCACACATAAAACAGTTTCTGCAACAATAATCCCGCCATTATCACAACGTGTCTCGCCATTTAAACAAAAGGGTGGTGCGTTGCACAAACTTGTTTCAAAATGAGCATTTTCATGTTTCGCCATTTTCCCTAAGTCATTACAAGTCAGAACAGTTGTCATGTTACATACATACAGTTATTGCATGGACTTAGTGTGACTGAGTAATTGCTCTGGCAGTGAAGGGAATGAGTCAAGATGGATGGTTGAGGGATTAGATCCCCACAGCAGTCGCACTGCGTATCTTTTCATGCATCTCAGCCCACCATCCATCCATTTGAACAAATGTTTTTTATTTCTGTGGTGCCAGACATGAAGTCCCCCAGCCCACATCTCTCACGTGCACACAGACACCTGGAACGGCCTATGAGCGGACAAAACTATCAAGTCTTTTAGGTAGCTTTCCCACAGTCTGTCTATAGGTCACACATCGAAGGTGAAGTATGTACGTTTTGTACTTCTTGGGGCAGGCACAAGACGGAAATGCAAAATAAAACATTTTCAAATGGGTTGAATAAACTGTAAGATTAGTCTTACAAGTTATTTTTTTTTCTTTAAGACTGTTCATAACTTTTTTGAGTTGGTTACATAAAAATGTAGATTGGTTTAATTTGATACAGAAAAGTAAGACTGATAACCCCTAACTAACTGCTAATTGGTCATAAAAGTTCTTAAGACAGTCTTAAGCTAAGGAACAGTGGTTTGAAAGTGAAGGTCTTTCTTGGTTTGTCAGTATTTTTGACCTTGTTTACATCATTAAAATGCGTTTTGGTCGATCGGATCACAAGTGGGCGAGGGGGACATATTCCTGTTTACGCCTGGTGTTTTAATTCATCTCTTTTGTCCACTTTCAACCTGTTCTGATTTCTTTGAGGGGAGGGCTTATGGGTGGTTAAATGTATGTTTTTTTTTTTTTTTCAGATCTTTCGATGTAATGGAAAAAATAAGCTCACGCAATTTACATATGAACGTGAAAGGAGGGGATGGAAAAACATACGGAAAGCATCAGCTTTTATTTCTGCTCTGACAGCCGCAAGACCACACCGAATGTGGTGAGTGTGTTAGAAATCAGGAATGGTGAGAGAACATTATGCTTAGTACATTTTCGTCTACAAAGCAAACTTCGGTCTCCAGCCAACAAAGTTTAAATCCCATCTGGCTAATGCATTTCTCATAATGTTTATGCATTAGGTCAGTAGGCGGAGAGTTGGGGGTCTTTTGGGGCTGTTCGATTGCATTCGACCACATGAGCGTTTACACTACGAAAGCAATCCGGTCAAATGCATTTTCGACTACCACTGGAAGTGGTTGAAAGTGGACAAGCTCAAAATGTTTTAGATCCCATTTACACCTGTATTTAGCGTCGTCCATATGTGATCCGATCGACCAAAACGCATCTACCAGGTGTAAACAGCTAGGGCCTTTTCCACCTCAGGGTCATCTGCGTGAGTAGGCAGGACCGGAAGAGAGTGATCTCGCCATCATCCTCCTGTGTTGTTTCAGTCAGGGCACGGTTCTCTGCTCACACGGCTCAAATATTGAGTTACCACAAAGCAATCATTGCTCCAGCCCCACAGCGATCTGAGCCCACAATTGAGCTTGATTATATTCTAATACAATACAGTAGGGATGGGACCATCAGGGTTACCGGTGACACTGCGTACGGCTGTTGGTGGTTTCGAGGTATGGATCGAAGGATATTACTTACATCATAAATAAATCAATTGACAGCTGAGCTGATGATTGAGCCGACGTCGCAGCTGGCACGACACACCAACGATGACAGCTCAAGTTGAACAGAGCATGTTTTATTAGGTCTCTAGGTTGTTTTCTCACCTTGCATCATTTAAGCTGACAAATCGCACTTGACACACCATGCTACGATATTGACAAAAAGGATAGTAATCTCATTTATCTGATTCAGGCTTGCAGTGGAATTCAGCTGTATGGCTTTTTCGAACATGAATGTAAATGGCAGTTTAGATTTGTTTGTTTGTTTAGCATATCTATATCTAAGAATCTGGCTACAGTCGTAACTGTAACTGTGTGTTTGCATTCAGATTGATTGAGTGCCTCGTTAGCCATTATATTAAATGGGTCTTGGTCCATTACCGTGCAGGCCTTTTGTTCGTTCTCTAAACAAAGCTTAAGTGCTGATTTGATCTCAGTGATCCCTTGAAAATCACTTTAATATTACATTATCACTTGATCTGATAATTTGAGATTATTCTGACATCTATTTTGATAAATTATTTATGGTCCCATACACAGCAAACAATGATTTTCTTCCTCAGTATTTTTGCTTTGCTCTCTAGTACAAACATCTAAAGATTCTTAAATTAAGATACTTTTATTTGAGAAGCAAAATTACTTAAGATATTGTCTTATTTTCTGAAATTTAAATGACTTTATGCTTAAAACAAGAAGAAATATCTGCCAATGGGGTAAGAAAAATAAACTTAATTAAAAGAGAAATCAAGTTTAATTTTTAACCTACTGGCAGACATTTTTTCTTTAGCCGCGTTTCCACCGAAATTACCTGGAACAATTTGTCCCAGGAACATTTTTTTTTCCCCCCAGACCTGTTGCTGTCTGTTTCTCCATCGCAATCTAAAGTACTGTGAAGATTAGTCCAGTGACGTACTGTAGGACTGCAAGCGACTTTCCAGTTTCCGCTAGATTTTGTCCTCCACGTATAAGCTTAATAAAGCCTGAACCTTGTTGTCGGTCAATCAGTCGTATTTTTTAAACTCCACTGTTGATTCGAATAGCAAACAACTCTTACTGCACGCAACAGACTTTTAAAAATGGTTGAAATAAAATGCTGCTTGGAGTCAACCAATCAAAATGCTGCGTGAACTCAACCAATTGTTCAGCACCCAAGTCCCACCCCCAAAAGTTCCTGAACTTTGAAAAAGTACTACCTCATGAGCAGGGACTTTCTGAGGGGGAACTCCATATAGACCCTGGTCCCTGTGGTCAAAACAAACCGAGCACTACCCCAAAGACCATAGTTCATGGGGAAAGTTCCTGCATTGGAAACGCTGCCTTTATTTTTTCTAAGCATAAAGTCACTTAATTTTGATCTTTTGTTTTTTCCAGGAATCAAGACTTATCTTATGCCATTTTGCTTCAAGCAAATGTGTCTGTAAATGTATTTAAGAATGTTTAGATGTTTGTACTGAATCAAGACAAAATTATTGTGGAAGAAAACTATGTGCAGTGTAAAACTATAGGAAGTTTGAACAAATTCCAAAACCACCCACATGGAGGTCACCTGGTTCTCCAGTCACCATACCACAGCATAATATAAATGGGCCTGTTAGAGAAAACCACTTGAAGAGAAGAAAGACAAGATGAGAGTTTGTAAAATCATTTCCTGAGGGAATTTTATAGTGTAATGACCTGAAAGGAGATGAGCTCCCCTAGATATTCATTCTCAGCTTGACAGAGTTATTATTAAACTTTCTTCACAAAATTCCTGAAGCTTCTTGCGTTCCTGCACATTATCTTTAGCACCCAGCAAAAAAGCAAGAAAGCAAACACTACGAAGTCCATTCAAGCTGTTGTAATTATACCTGCATCATATTACAAACTAGATATCTATTCTATATCCCAACACAATGAGAATCATTTCAGCCCTAAGCGGGAATAATCCCATCTAATCCATCAATAAACCACTCAAATGCAGCTAAATGATCTTTGGGTGAACACATAGTGCCAAAAGCCATGAGCTATCCTCTAAAAACAGTGACGGATTGAGACGGAGGAGTTGAAGTACGTGTTTGCATCAAACAACACCTCCTGCCGGCTTTGCATCTCACCGCTGTCGATCGCTCGCTCTCTCTCGTGTAAAATGGCTGCTGTCCTTGCCATGTGCCCCGTGGCTCATCCATCATTGATGAACAGAGCAGAATTGATGTCTCACACCTGAGTACCTGTGATTTGGAAGCAGGTGTTACCCCTCCTCTCTTCCATCTCTCCGCCCTTCTAGCCTTGTGTCTTTCCCAGAGTCCCTGGGGCCTTGGGTGTCATGGCCAGGACACATGCACCCCATAGACAAACTGATGGATGAGCCAAACCACGTGTATGTGTGAGTCTATGTATGTGCATTTGTGTTTATGTCCTTCTCTGTGAGAGTAATTCCAGAATCGAGGCAATTATTTCTTTGGGACTGAGACTTCCCACAGATCTGATTTGACAGAAAAGAAAAACAATCAAAAGTAAATGTGATTTATAGATGGAAAATGATCAAACAAAGATCTTCAGTCAGATAAATGGTAACAGATTGCCTTTAGTTTATAGATAAGATTAAGACAGAGACTATGTTTAGAATGGATTACTAGCACAGTGTTTACTGTACAAAGTATACAAAGTAAAGCAGAAGAGTAGTATGCTATTCTGAATATAGCCAGACAGTGTGAGAAACACACAACAGGAAGAAAATCTTTGTAATAAGGAGTTAAGAAGGCAGAGACAGATTTTAATATGTAGACAGACAAGAGACCTGGTCCAGAGGGTTGCGCTTTCACAGAAACGTGGAAAAATTAATAAGCTTTCACAAAGCGTGTCCAAGAGAGAAAAAGACTAATTCATGGATATAGAGAAAGAAAAGGCCAGAAATGAGATTGACTAGTCAGTCAGTCAGCCTGTGCTCCACAGAGGCCATTAAAACAGTCACTGGCACCGCCGAATCTCACAGGCAGGTTCGGCTGGCATGAACACCAAGTCCTGCTGCGAGCTTATCAGGCCTTTCTGACGCACATTATCTCGCTCACACCCGGTACAGGGACCAGGCTCCTGAAAAGCCAGAGATGGTTTATGGAAAGTGATTTGCTGAAAGAGCTATCAAATGTAATTTACTTGTGCACCTTGCACTGTGTCTAGTGCCAAAAGCTAAACACACAAATGTAAATGAAGCGAGGTTGACTCAAATATGTTCAGCTCGTCATGTTCAATAAAGCATTTAATGAATCAGTTTTACAGGGTGCTGTAGGTTTAGGCTGCTTTTAAAGGCTGATCTAGGGTCAGTTTTGAGGCCGTTTGGATGGTAGGGAGCAGGATTGACAGATACACCATGCTGACTGTGAAATACATACACTAAGACACGCAAGGGATTGACTTTCTAAATGACATTTAAGTGACAGAGGACATTGGCTATTTTATGTACTGATTATATGTGATTAATTATAACATTATGAAAGGGAGGGAATTAATTAAGGTGAGGATGATACCTGCATGGTGTTTCTACAACAGTGGCCATTCTGGGCAGTTTCCTGGATCGAAATCCTCTTATTGATTTATTTTATTTATTTATTTTTTTTACTTACTAAAAAGTTGGCTGAATGATCTAAACCCATAATGAAAGTGCACCAGACACTGCATAGACACTTTAACATAATTAACTTAGTGACAGCATCTAAAACGGAAACATTTTACATATAAACAGCTTTAGAGACATTTTCAATGTTACAAATCCTTTTAGGTTTATTGAATATTAAATTCATAGAATTATTAGGTTGATTTTATTGTATGACATTAATTAAACAGATTAAATGCCATCACATTTATTATTTTTTTTAAACTCATTTCAGTCTAAATTTTAAAGTAATAAAATGAATGAAAAACACATTTAAAGGGGACCTATTATGCCCCTTTTTACAATATGTAATATAAGTCTCAGGTGTCCCTAGAATGTGTCTGAAGTTTCAGCTCAAAATACCGCACAGATCATTATACCATGTATGTTGTAAATGCCCATTTCTGAGTGGGAGCAAAAACATGCTGTTTTCATTCATGTGTCTTTAAACGCAAATGAGCTGCTGCTCCCTGCCCCGCTTTCCAGAAGAGGGCGGAGCCTGTATAACTCCTGCCTCGGATACTCTGCCAAAAACTAACAAAACATCTACTTGGTTTTGATTATCATCTCTATCAGTCACGATCATGTGACATTGCAGTTCTTCATCATCATGAAAGTTTATTATCTGCATGTGTTTTAAAGCCATATCAGTCTAAACTTCTGATAATATGTTTTCTGAGTGCACACACATCCGAAGCATGCGCGCAGAAAGCTGGCTGTCAGACAGTGTGTCCCATGAGGGCGCTTAAACTGTTAATTACAATGTTAAAAACACACAAAGTTCACGTAACAAACAGCATGGAAAGAAATCGCATGTGTACATTAAACCTTAAAATGAAAGCTGCGTAATATACAGTACCTACTGCTATATATGCTGTTAATTTGAATCAAACAACAAAAGAAAAACAGAAAATCACTGCTCTTGATTGAGATACTGCTTAAGATTTATGGCGATTAAAAAAAAAGAAGAGGATTTTTACCATTATAGGGTGGTCATGCACACACACTGCTGACACACATTTATGTTCAAACACCATGTAAAAGTACATTTTGCATAATAGGTCCCCTTTTGATCATTATTTAATCACTTAATTTTTTATTTTGTAATGGGACTTTGAAAGCATAAAATGGTATTATGGCTAAAATTATAGACACTGTACATTTATCTGCCTATTGTTTTTTTTTTTTTAATTGTTGAGAAGTGGTTAAGGGTTAAAAATATCTATATAATTGTAAAATTTATTTATACAAATACATTTATAAATATGATATAAAGCAGTCCATTTGGTAACACTTTATTTCAATGGTCCACTTAAGACATTCTACTAACTATAAGTAACTTTGCAACTACATGTCAAATTATTCTACTAACCCAAACCCTTATTCACCTAACCCTTATCTAACTGTCTACTAATAGTCTAATGAGAGTTAGCCGACATGTAGTTGTAAAGCTAGTTAGTAGAATGTCTAAAGTGTAATCAAAAATACGTTTGTTTTTTTTATTATTCAAAACACTCAAATGTTTCTAAAGCTGTGCACCTATTTTAGATGCTGTCAATACATCTATATTGTACTTTTGAGTGTATATATTTAAACATACTTATACATTCTTGTAGATCAGGCTAAAATCACAGACAATGCTAAAAACAGTTGTGTGAGGAAAAACACAGACATGTTTGATTTAGAAGGGTTTAAAAAGTACAGCTGAAGCCTAAATGTTTATCTAAAACTAATTCTGTCCTGAAGACAAATGTGGTTTTTTTGGCATTTCTGATTGCACCTTTCCTCTCTGATATGGTGTACTGGAAGACAGCAGACTGCCAGGTCCTTGTGTCACAGTGATACCTTGGGAACTGCTCATTTTTAGTTTTCCGAGGTTTGACCTGTAACCTCTGCCTCCTGGTCACAAGATACTGGTGCTCTTTGAATCTAAGATCTCAGGGGTCAAAAGCAGGTGCTCTACTGTCCAGGTGCCCAATCAGGAGCCTTAGGCTTTATAGTGGTCTGTGCATGTATGTGTGCCTGTATGGGTGTGTGCGGGCACATATGTTTGTCCGGTTATCATCCGTCATGCTAGAATACACCTGGCCCTTTGAAAGCTTTTCTTTCACTGGTCAAAGTTCACTGTGCTTGCTAGATCCCAACCCACAGTGCCCCCTAATGGACAGAACTATGACACTACAGGTGCACACACACTCCACATGCACACATAGTTGTTTGTTCAACTGAGGTCATGCAGGATTCATATTCAGCCATTGTCTTCAATGGGAAGTGCTTTAGGAACTGGACATTACTGGACTGCAGGAACAGTTGTAAGAAAGCTTAATTCTTTGCCAGATCTTGACCGAGAGAAAGCAACGCTTCCATATTTGCATTCTGCAAACAGCTGTGTACAACATAAAACCCCTAATTTTCCCTAATCTTAAATTTAAACACTCCAATATTTAATATATATTTTAGTACTATCTATAGTGTATACAATAGACATGACTTTTTTTGTATATTCATTTTTATTATATAAAATATAAACAGATTACAGAATGATGGCTTACTATGGTTTTCCTAAGATGTCAAATGAAAAACATCAACATGCCAAACAGATGTTTTCAACGTTGTCTATTGTTAAATTATTTAATTAAATACCTTAACATTTAATATATATTTTAGAGCACATGCAAGAGTTCTGTAGATGTGCAGAATTTTTTATATTTATTTTTAATAATAAAAACAAACAGGTTACAGAATGATGGCTTATTATGGGTTTTCATTACAGACAAGTAAAGGAAGTGGTCTACTAAACCGGTGGTCTACTGAAAAATATCAACATGCCAAAGAGTGGTTTAAGATAATAATAATAATAATAATAATAATAATAATAATAATAATAATAATAATAAAAAAAAATAAACACACACAAAAATAAATCCCTCATTTATCCCTTGTTAAAATATTCCTTAATATTTAATATATTTTTAGAGCAGACATAAAAGTATTGAAGGTTATTTTTATATTTATTTTTTATTGTTATAACAATATAAAAAGGTAACAGAATGATGACTTACAATGGTTTTCCTTACAGACCAGTAAGGAAGTGGCCTACTAAACCGGTGGTCTACTATAAAATATCAATATGCCAGCCAAACAGCTGTTTTTAAACATAAAAATCCCTAATTTATCTCTTGTTAATTCTTTAAATAAATTTCATAATATTTAATATAATTTAAGAGCACACATCAGAGTACAGTAGATGTGCATATTTTTTTTACATTTATTTTTAATAATAAAAATATTAACAGGTTACAAAATGATGGCTTACTGTGGTTTTCCTTACAGACAGTAAGGAAGTGGTCTACTAAACCGGTGGTCTACTGAAAAATATCAACATGCCAGAGCGGTTTAAAAAAAAAATTAATAAAAAAAATAAATAAATAAAAAATCCCTCATTTATCCCTTGTTAAAATATTCCTTAATATGTAATATATTTTTAGAGCAGACATAAAAGTATCGTAGGTTATTTTTATATTTATATTTATTTTTTATTGTTATAAAAATGTTACAGAATGATGACTTACAATGGCTTTCCTTACAGACCAGTAAGGAAGTGGCCTACTAAACCGGTGGTCTACTTGCCAAGAGACAAAACTGTGGTACTGCACCTCTAAGCTATGTTTGAGCAGGACCGGCCCACACAAAGCTGCTTTTGTACCCCAATGTTTGAATGGTTCATGCGGCCTGTTTGAAAGCGTCCGGTGTGTGTATGTGTGTTAAAGGAAGGTGAGTTAAAGGAGGATTGTTTGTGTGTGTGCCGAGAGTGAGGGCAGGTACACAAAGAGCTAGGGCAGGCATCGCTCCACCTACCATGTAGCCGCGTGAGACGCTGCATGGTCCAATCACATCAGCGGCTGAATTTGACGGTGACGTCTGTTGCGAAGGTCTGTTACGAACACAAAGCGCACGTACAAGCACACGTGCACACACATACACACGACGATTTTTCTGCAGTGACACCCAACATGCAAACTACCCAAACACTGCCACCTAACGGATGTGCCGCGCAGCGTTTCCAAGTCCCTCCCTGGCTCTTTTTCTCTCTTCCACTCCTTCTCTCCCTCTCTCATTTCCCCCCTCCAAGCAAATTCAATCTGACTCATGAAAAAGATACAGGAAAGATGGCATCATTAGGACACCCACTAACCCTCATAAGAAACACACACCCTTTCACAAAGGGCAAACAGAGTTCAGAGTTCATCCGTTGTTCACCACCCGCACCAAATGACTGATCCGTGTTTGAAGCCCAACCCAAGGTGTCTCATTACAGACGCTACATGGCACAACAGCAACGGGGATGTAGACTTCTTCAAATTGCGAGTTATTTGCAAAACCGTGCATGAATATGAATCCCAACATCACGGCTTTCCATCTCAGATCAATCCCGTTGCTAATATCATGGAATCAGCAGTACAACATTATAGAAACGTTGCAGACAGGTTGCAGGGTTAACGATTTCTCATTTATTTTTTGCAACAAAAACGTGAATTGGGAAGCTCAATTGAGGGGTTTCAGGGTGATTGGAAACTGCACGTGTGACCCGCTGACCTGCCGATGGTGGCCTAATGGTGAATGGGTCGGTTCAAGTTCAGTTCATAGGTTCTTGTACGGTCACAATGGGTTTAGGCGCACCACGGGCAGCTCTTGAAGGACTCCCTGCCTTAAAAAGCTGCATAATAGGTTCAACATTGCAGTGATAAGCATAAAAAAAAGTGCAAAAGTCACAATAATTCTGCCATAGTCAACATTTAACTTTGCGGCCGGCAAGACCCCATGCAAGTAGTACAAACAAAACGACGGCACTTTAGAAAGTCTGACATGAGAAATGCCACATCTAAACTACCATTTTCCTAATTGCGCTACAAGGTCAAAACTAGCCGAAAGGTCGCTACTTAAACACTAAGCACACACAATCCATTCGGCCTGACGGAGTAATGTAAGAAGAAGCGAAGACAGACAGAAAACCAATCATCCAAATAAAGGAAATTACTGGTCGTGGCTTTGTTTGGGAAAAAGACCGGAACAGTTGACGTGCTTTGAAGAGAGGGCAAAAACGATGTATAAATCAGGGGTAAACGCAGTTCACGGGTTCAACGGCTGTTCACCAATCCCCTCCTTGCTAATCAGGTATTTATCACACTTATCGATGTGTGTGTGTGTTGGTGTATGTGTTTATTTTAGTATCTGTCACAGCTGGAGGTGTGTGTGCTGTACGAGCGATGTATATTCGGATGTCTTTGAGTGACTGCGGCTGTTTGTTTGTGTGTGCGCGTACACGTCGGGTCTGTCCATACCCGTTCCTGTACCATGAGGAAGAATGGCGGGCGTCTTTATCAGCCGTGCTTTATCCTGCTAATGGCGAGGCCCTGTCGGCTCCAGCCAGCCGGGTGACAGCAGATTTGTAACGGGCGACAGGAACAGATGGAGACGCCATTGTGGTTCTGAAGCCAGGCCTGGAGCTCGAAGCGGCCCCGCCCGCGCGTATGCTAATGTGAACTCCGTTTCACCCGCTTCCCGGCATCACTGACCTGCCCATGGCCCTCTCTCTGGGCTTTACACAACACGTAGGCGTATGCGGGAGGATACGCAACAATCAACACGCCGCAAGCGCAAGCATCCTCGTCTCGCATACCATACCAGAGGCCATTCGAAGAGGTGTGTATGTAATCGCCAAGCGCTAACGAAGCTCTAACAAATGGATGCGCGCATCATAATTGGAGTCGAAGCTGGTGGATATGGAGTTTTTGAGCTAATGGAAGCTTCTAAAGAGGTCATGTGAGGACCGCCCTCCAGCCGACAGACCAGAAGACATGTCAAGTGTAGGAAGAGATTTAAAAGAGGAAGGACTTTGTTTGCTTTGCCAGTGGAAGAGAGCAAAAGAGGGCAGAGGAGACAGAGCAGGAGCTCTTTTAGGGTGTGTCATAGATGTGTGTTTGTGCTGAAAGAAAGAAAGAAAGAAAGAAAGAAAGAAAGTACAATGTAGTGAATTAAATGTAAAAAGTACAATTTTTTTTTTTTAGGTAAAACCTCTCCACTAACTTATTACATATTTAATCCGACCCCTTTTTATAACACAGATCATTTTAATCCAAACAGATTAAGGAAAAAAGCAAAGACATGCGAGCAGACTGCAGCAGAAGAACACCTGACACGTGATTTATGAACACTTCCTGAAAGCGAGGCTTTTTAACCCGCCACGTGGGGAAATTTGCAGAAGCCAATTGAGTATCATCATGTGTTTTAGATTAATCTTTATTCTTTCTCCGATCTGGATGTCATTTTAAATTAAAATTACAATTATCTTTTCCGACTATAATGGGGCAAGTTTTACTCAGACTTCCCAAACTGGCATGACACAGCATTCGTCAAAAGTAGAGCAGTATTGCTCCTAACATCATTTTCAAAATAAATGGATGGTAAAAATGTTCATTTTACTGACGTTTCCTACATATGGCTGACCTTACTAATATCTTTAATAGCAACATTATTTTCAGTACAATGATATTCAGAAAAGAAAAAGAAAACACTCAGGTATTCATCTGCATTTGTCTGTATGAACATTTTGAGTTCAGCTCAAGTTCTTCATTAATCAATATAAGAACCAGATCTTATAAAGAACCTGATATTGTATAAATTAATAATAATAATAATAATAATAATAATAAAAACATGTAATCTTTCCGAACTTAGAGGGGAAAAAATACACTATTCTCATGTGGTTTTTAATAAAAGCCTAACCCTCCTTTTCATATGCATCCTTTATTAATAACTCAATGCATGTTTAAGTAATAGTGAAATAAGGGATCTCAGTAGGAAATTGCTGTGTTTGAACATTTGTGATGCACAATAAAATCAAGATGATGCTGTGGTTTGCAATAACTCTAAATGTGTTTTACATTTATGTCTCTGGGAGAATTAAACACATGTCTGGAATATTTTGTCATTTATTTGTTTAGTTAAAATAATATATTTGTCAATTCTCTTTACACAGAATTTAAATGCCAATTAATTTAATTCTCAAAATCACCATAATGAAAATGTATATGCCATTTAATACACAGAAATGCAGAGCACATCATATGAATGTCGGAAGGACTCTGTCAAGATCAAACAACACGGAAACAAATAAACCTCAAATGCTTTAAATACAAGAGAAAAAAAGCTTCTTTTGAAGCCGACTAGGATAAATACAGCTATAAAAAAGGTCATAGTTATTTCTAAAAAAAAAAAAAAAAAATAGTTTGCAAGTGTGTTTGGAGGCAGATTTGTGTGAGCGTCAGTCTATTCAGCCGAAACAGTGGCCGGCAATAAAACAGACAGAAATGTGGCCATAAAAATGATATTTCTACACATTACAGACACCTCACTCACTGTGAGGAATGGCAGAGTAAATTGCTCTGTTTGAAAATGTAATAGTTATTATCTGACACACAATTTAGAGTTAATAAATCTGTCCATATCTGATTTTTTTTTTTTTTTTTCCTGGCACATAATGAAAGGTAAACATGATCTTGAATAGCTCACATAAACATTTTGTTAAACAGTACATTATTATCCAAGATTGCTTAAATAGATTTAATGATTTTTTTTTTTTTTTTTTCATTGAATCTTATTTGGAAATATCTAATTTATACTAATTAATATTATATTTGTGACCCTGGACCACAAAACCATAAAGGTCAATGTTTTGAAATTGAGATTTATACATCATCTGAAAGCTGAATAAATAAGTTTTCCATTGATGTATGGTTTGTCAGGATAGGACAATATTTGGCCGAGATGCAACTATTTGAAAATCTGGAATCTGAGGGTGCAAAAAAATCAAAATATTGAGAAAATCGCCTTTAAGTTGTCCAAATGAAGTCCTTAGCAATGCATATCCACAAAAATAATTTTTGATATATTTAAGGTAGGAAATTTACAAAATATCTTCATGGAACATGATATACTTAATATCCTAATGATTTTTGCCATAAAAGAAAAATCGATAATTTTGACCCATACTATGCATTGTTGGCTTTTGCTACAAATATATCTGTGCCACTTATGACTGGTTTTGTGGTCCAGGGTAAGATTTTGCTTGCACATAATTTCTTTGAATTATTAATCATCTTTTTTTTTTTTTTCTGTACAAGTAACAGTAGGGAGTTTAAGCAGAAACAACCGACTGAGGGGTTGAACTCTTGACCGGGGTCGCGACCTGACCTGTCTGACCCCTGACTGGTGTGACTGCGTCTGCGTGGCTGACCTTGCTGCCATGACGACGACAGAGATCAGCCGGTGTGGAAAAGCAGCTAGCAGACCTCTTTCAGGCCTCCATTCGTTCTCTTTCTTTCTGTCTGCGCTCTCAATCTACACATTCTCTCGCCGCTGCTCCTATGAGAGGGAACTTAATGCTGTAATGTCAGCCGAGCTTCAATGATGTCATTGTGTTCCTGTGATTTCCCTGATTAAACTAAATAAACCTTTTCGCAGCTGCTCGCAGAGAACCGTAAAAACAAGCCCTCGGTCTAAAAGCGAGGTTAGCCATCGGCGAGCACCTGGGTTTCTTCAATTTAGTGAAAGATAGTTTCGAAAAATGATTTCGGTTTCATCTCTAATTGGAAACTTACTGTGCTTGACCTTAACATGACTATCTTTAAATATATCTTCATATCACAGAGAGTTTACATTTATCTCTACATTTTACAGACTTTAATGGCATATATGGGTATAAAATAAATAAAACAAATAAAATAAAATAGAAATATATAACTGGGGCTAGTTGTCACACAGGGTTCAATATTTTCATCTAATTTTCATCTAAACATCTAATTCAAAAACACCCTTACATTAGAATAATTTTTCAATTACAATTACAATATAATCATATTTTTGCTATAGATGTAAATACATGAACACATTAAACCACACTGGCATACATTAAAAATGCTTAAAAATATAATAAAAATTATATATTTTTATATAAATAAAATAGTTATATATTTAATTTGATAGGGTCTACTTTTTTTTGGCTGATTCATAATAGTTAAATTAATTATTTTGCTTCATAATATATTTAAGGTTTAAATTTTGCTGAAATGCCTGTTTCCTTTGTGACAACATGCCCCGCTGTTGGTCACTGTGTGTTAACTGAACCAAATCTTTTGTTCTGGGCAATAACAGTTGACATGTCCAATAGCTCTTTGCTGTAGTCAAGATTATAAAGTGCCTATGCAAAAACTGACTTTGATAAATAAACCTACGAGAAATTTACTAGAGTGTGACAACTAGCCCCAGTCACCCATATATTAAGTTAAGCAAATGCTGTCAGTTGAGTAAATATTATTACCCGTGTTCGTTAGAGCCTATTTGTGTTGCGTATTAACATTTAACATTCAAAGTGGAAGGTACATTTGATTAAGACATTCAGAGACTGTGACAGTGTTTACATTTTGTGCTTTTACACTCGGTATCCCAATAGTGCTCGGTTACAAGTACACCTGCTATCAGCTCTCGAGTTCAGCTCTCTTGAACCCAAATCTAAGGTGGCCTAAGGTTACGTATCGAAAGCAACACACACTCAGAGACTCACACACACACACACACACACACGTATATATGGTTTACGGGGACTCTCCATAGACGTAATGGTTTTTATACTGTACAAACCGTATTTTCTCTCCCCCTACACTACCCCTACCCCTAAACCTACCCATCACAGGAAACTGTCTGCATTTTTTGAATTTCAAAAAAACACCGTTTAGTATGTTTTTTAAGCCATTAGGTTTACGAGGACACAGGAAGTGTTTACGTTGTAATACCCATGTTATTATACACATTTGTATAATAAACCATATATACAAGAACACACACACACACACACACACACACACACACACTAATAGAAACCAGAGCAGCAGTGAGATTTATCTGTGTATATTGAGCATGCATCTTTAGTTAAGTATAGCCAAGGGAAGACTGAAAGAGAGCAAATGTTGTGTCTCTGTCATTGAACAGGACTTGCGTTTAAGTACATTAGTATTCTGCTATTAAGGTGATGAGAGAATATGAAACCAAAACAGTCTGAGGATTAGACCACCCTTACTGTGTGTGTATGTGTGTAATTCAAGACTATAACATACACACCATTACTGAAGTTTGTGACATGAACCACCTGTGTACCAACATTAAATAAAGAAAACATACAATTTGTGTGAATCTGTATAAATTATCAGTGTCACATGACAAAAAAAAGTCCAAAATAAAAGTACAGGCAGCATGTAGGCCTCTCACAACCTGGATGCTTCCATTAGATGTGAGGAAATGGTCGTCTGACCGGCTATGGCTGTTATGACTGGAAATTTGACATGAGAGAGATCCGTCCACACCCTCTCAGCAAATCCCTGCGAGACACGAGGAGAATAAAAGAGACTGATATCTCCCCAGACCTGCAGTTCAACACGCTGCTATTTCATTTCCTATTCTGGCTTTGTGTATAATGAAATTAAATGGTTTTGTTGTATGAGGTCCACTGTACTCTCACAAATTTTCCATGATAATTATTGTTTCTGCCTAAATGCTATTTATAGTTACTACAATAAAAAAAAAAAAAAAAGTGTTCCTCCAGTTATTGTTATTACATTAAAACTGTGGTAACTTTGGCCCACACTTACATAAAAAAAAACTAATCCCAAACACCAAAGAAAATGCTTACAATTTTACAATGTTTAAATCTACCTTTCAAAAATTTGGAGTGTTTTTATTGAAGCATGGATGCATTCAATTGATAAAAAAATGACAGTAAAGACTTGTTATATATATATTTTATATATATATATATATTTTCCAAATAAATGCTGTAAAAACTGTTTTTAACACTGATAATAACATCAAGAAATGTTTCTTGAGCATCAAATCATCATATTAGAATGATTTCTGAAGGATCATGTGACACTGAAGACTGGAGTAATGATGCTGAAAATTCAGCTTTGATCACAGGAATAAATGACTTTTTTTTTTAAACTATTCGAATAGAAAACGGTTATTTTAAATTGAAATAATATTTCACACTATTACTGTTTTTACTGTATTTTTGATTAAAAAAAAATGCAGCCTTGGTGAACATAAGAGACTGACATTAAAATATCAGTTTACTGTGATTAGTGTACATTTATTACGATTTAATATAGGAAAATCGTGTTTTAACATCTGTCGCTCAGTAGTTTTTTATCTGCTACAACTTTAAGTAGTTTAGAAAACTACAGCGTATCCCTATACTGTGTAAACTTGTTCAAAACAGTTGTGGCATTTCCCATCACCACCCACCACTCTTAATTCATTTAAAACATTTTAATGAAATATTATAAACATTTCAGTTCAAAACAGCAAATAAAATATAGAAAATAGATATAGAAATAGAACAGGTTAACATTAAAGGCTGTGTTAGTAACTCTTTGACACCATCTTATTTTGTGCAATCTTTGGGTCCAGCAGAAGTAAATGGGGAAAGTAGTGTCTAACCCTCCCCCATCCGCTCAGCCGTGATATTGCTAGTTTTCAACATGTCCTGTAGGTAAAAAAGCTTGTGTGAATGTTATATATCAAATTAAACAAGAGAACCTGCTGATTCAGATGAGCCCAGTTCTGTCATTTAACATCCATTAATATGATCACAAATCACATTATAAACCAGACGTGAAATTACACTTTCTTTACTTTTACACTCCTGAAAATCCTTTCTTACAGCTCGTCCTGTCACCTCAGGACGATGATGCTCGTGTGTGATAGCGGTTTCACCCCTTTAGCTAATTTATAATTGGCATAGCACTCCCCGGTCTTATTTATTATAGCCCATTTTTCTTTACCACCCTTAGCCACTCGCTTCATTCTTGGTCATATTAATAAAGCTAATTGTAATTATATCGCTCTTTTCCGGATGTTAGCCGATGGGCAGTAAGCCTCTTGATTATTTTTAACGAGTTCAGCTGTTTTCCCCCTACGACACGTAGATGGATGTCCGTTCTACTCTGAATGCGAGACGAGTGTAAATATTGGCAGCCGTTGATGCAGTTATCATGCTCAAGGGGTGCATTCAATCTCGCCTCCGTCAACAGCGAATGGACGGTCGCAGGTTGGTACAACAGGGGGAGTGAGTCAACTCAATGAAACGATTACCACACGTGAGTCTCTGACTTAGCTGAAGCAGCGGGCGAATGCTAAACAGACAAAATTATCGCCTGCCGCGGCCTCTGGTCCAAATGGGTTGCGGGGAGCGCGATCGCCCGTCGCTTGTATTCCCGCTTTATTTATTGGACACGACCTGGATGCTGTCCAATGTGCACATTTGTAATTGGAGTCGTTGGCTCTCGCTTCAAGGCCATTAGCTGAGAGCAAAGAAAGTCTAGGGTGGGAAAAAATATGTTAAGTCTGCTAAAATATGTTGCGCTACGACACTTATGGGCTCCCGTGTAACTTAGGTGCTGTTTTTTACTGTCAAATCTATTAATCAGTAAATCTAGCCGTAGAAAGTCGTATTTGTACTCGTCCGCTGATGAATGCTCGCTTCGGTCATTTCTCAGACACTGAACACTAGCGCTGGAAAGAAATGCAAGACAGCGTGGTGAGGAGCAAACAGCATGGCTCATTAGCAAAGTATGAAAATCACTCATTTTAATATTTACTGTGCACTCTTGATTAGTTTCATCATGCATTTCTGATTGGCACAAAATGAGATTTTCCTCTGAGCCCATGGGCTCTCTGATTTATTATTAAACTGCGCCATTCAACATTGAAATATGGCCTATATATTTTCAGTCTCATTTTTGGTTATTTATGAAACTTTTAGTGTTTCACCCAAGGTCATTTTTCATCAAAGACTTCTCACCTCACACAGTAATTATTACACAAATAATACATGCTTTATTTTGTACTGTATGAAGCAGAAAGACTAAATCAATATGACTAATTTAGGTTACAGTCGACTTTAAACGTTTCAAAAGTGCTATACAGATTAATATACATTTTCTCTCAAGAATATATAGGTTCAGATTATTTCTTTTTGGGTCTAATAAAGATCGTCTAACTTCATTCATTAGGCATGTAGGACATATCGGTACCATATCGGTTATCGTTTCATATGCAATTTTTCAGTGTCAGTTGACATTGGATGCAATACACAACACAGTTAAATGTTAAAATATTTAGATACATTTAAATAAAATATTAAATATAAAATGTAAGCAAATCTTAAAATTAATATCATTTTTTCATATTGTACATAAAAAATGTTGTGAAGCCTAAATTCACTTTTAGCATTTAACAAAAATATAAATTTTAGTGTTTAGTGTATTTTTAATGTAAGAGTATAGAATAATATCAGCTTCTGATAATTATCAGTCAGAATTTCAATACTGGTGCATCCATAACATTCATGATGCCTTTTTTTGTTAATAATATTCACATTGTGAGGCAGCAAACACTGTGAAAGCCAATATGTGCCTACTGTGATTAATAGCAGCTCTATTTATGTAAAGTTCTGTGTTAAAATAATATCTTAAAGGGTTACACCCATACAGAGAAGGCAACAAGTACAATTTATTAACAATATGGCAAAGGTTGAAGTAAAATAGTTGATCTTATATGTCCAGAGCAGCACGTTAGAGGAAATAAAAAGCATAACGATGAATCAAAAATGTTTTTCTCCATCATGAAAGAGCAGCTGTGAGCTTCATTAGGTCATTTTAGAAGAGACAGCTGTTTGGCCATACTGAGAAAGAGAGAGAGGGAGAAACGGAGAAAAGAAGAGCGGAAAGTGTTTCATTGTGCAAATGAGAAAAGAAAAAAATTGCCAGCAAAACACTGTTGTTCACTTGGAACATTGTACAAAAAAAAAGAAAAATATATTTTGTTTTAACTTTTTGTCCATACGGTAAAAGTCAATGGGGTCCAAAACTATATCGGACCCCCACTGACTTTTCCTGTATGAACACTAATAGTTAAAAGATTCTTTAAAATCTATTCTTTTTGTATTTTGCAGGGGGAAAAACATGTATGCATTAATTCTGAAGATGCAACGATGCCAATTTTTATTCTGGCGTGAACTATCCCTTTAAATAAACTGAGCTCAGGATTATGAAATACTATGCGCATCTGACCTTCAAGAAAAAGTGAAACAAAATATTACTGTTCAGTTTGAAAAGAAAGTACCCTAAGCAAAGAAAGCCACTCTATCTGACCTGCAATATCTATCTGATTTGCAAAAAGGCTTAAAGTTCTCTTAATTTTATAAACCCATAAACCAAAATCATTTGAAAACACTTAAACGCACATTAAAAAGCACACTAGGAGTGAGTGGGTGCAGATTAACTTCAGGAAAGTGTGTTTCACGTACTGTATCATCCACGGACCGATCACATTATCCCCATGAATTCTGTACTCTCAACTTTTAATCTGTTTAAGCGAGCTAGATAAATAGTCTGCAGTCTCAGATAGGTAGATTATAGATGAATTCACTCATATTTCCTGCCAGGATGCAGTAAACAGAAGCTAGAGAGTTTATGAGAGTTTATGCGTGTGTGTTTGCAAGCCGAGAGAGATGGAGAGAAATAAGGAGCAAAGAAAGGACAACCTCAAATCATATTCACAGCCAAGATACAGCAATCAGAAAGGGAGAGAAATTTTGTGTGTGTAAGAGAGAGAGACTGAATAGATATTAATATTCAAGTGGGCGCATTGGTGCATGGATCCAATAAGATTCCGAAGGTACCATCCATTTGCCAGAGCATGCGGAGCGTGCTAAATGACCTGTGCTTTTTAAGGGAGATGCCCCTCCTTTCCCCCGACCTCCCTCCCTTCATCCGCTCCCTCGTTCCCTGGCGCTAATGAATTGAAAGAGGAGGTCTGAAACGGGAGTGTCCTTAAGTGCCGCCCACTCCTCTTAACATGACCTGGGTTCAAAAGTTCACGCCGCACCCTGCAGGCACCGATACCCACACTGACTCTCTTTCTCTCCTTCATTTTCTCGTCTTCATTTTTCCCTCCTTTCTCATCCTCCATTTTTCCCCTCTCTCACTTTATAGTTCTTGCACTCTGATCGTTTGTTTCTCCAGCCCTCGTTCTTTTCGCCTCCAGCTGGAGAGGTGAAGAGTGAAATGTCTCATTCTCTCTATTTCCGTATGTGTGTGTGTTCTGTCTGTCGCTCAAACACACATGCACAGAGAATGGAGCTGACAGTGGTCATTACTAAGGGAAAATTGTGCCTATTTGCAATGCAAGTCTACTGCTCTATAATTCCATTATTGATTAGACTGACATTTATTTGAAGTTATGACTCACCTCTTCCCATGATGCAGTTAGAACCTTCTTAGGTGCGACCACCAGAGTAATGTCTTTCAGGCAGTTTACAGTAATTCCCCTCTGTTTTACCGTAACCCATCCCTGTTACTAATGTACCTCAGTTGGTTTATAGTCAAGTTTCGATTATATTACAGTAATACACACCTATGCAACTTTTTGAGTCCTCTTGGTACCATAAATTTATTCTAGATTAAATAAATTTATAAACAGATACTATTTAATATTTATTGTGTTATACTATTATTGATATTAATAGGCGAGTGTGTTTATATACACTCTAAGAAAATGCTGGGTTAAAAACAACCCAAGTTGGGTTAAATATGGACAAACCAAGCGGTTGGGTTAAAAGTTTGACCAACGTGCTGGGCAGATTTATTAAACTCAACTATTGTTTGAAAATTACTATATGGCTGGCTTAAAATGAACCCAAATAGGATGGGGGAAAAAAAAAAATCAGACATAATTACTAGAGGCAACAGTAATAATCAAAAAGTGAACATTAATAAGCAGTTTAATAAATGTTTATTATTTAATTATTATTTATTAAACTTAGTAATAAATGTTCAGTTATTAAACATATTAATAAATGTTAATTTATTATGTTAATTGGATTCATTTTAAGCAAGCAGTACCAGCATTTATTTAAAATAGAAATCTAACAATACACAATATACACTACCATCAGTAATTCTTTTCTTCTTCTTTTTTTTTTGAAAGAAATTAATACTTTTATTCAGCAAGGATGTGTTAAATTGATAAAAAGTGATAGTGAAGATGTATATTGTTAGAAAAGATTTCTATTTTGAATAAATGCTGTTCTTTTTAACTTTTTATTCATCAATGAATTCTTAAACTATCACAGGTTCCAAAAAATATTAAGCAGCACAACTGTTTCCAACACTGATAATAAATCATCATGTCAGAATGATTTCTGAAGGATCATGTGACACTGAAGACTGGAGTAATGATGCTGAAAATTCAGATTTGCCATCACAGAAATAAATTATATTTTAAAGTATATTAAGAATAGAAAACCATTATTTTAAATTGTAATAATATTTCACAATATTAATGTTTTTTTTTGTTTTGTTTTTTTTTAATGTATTTTTGATCGGAAAAAAATGCAGGCTTGATGAGTAACACAATAAATAGTAAATATTAATATGCAAAAATATTGAATTCATTATATATAATTACTTTTTATAGTATGTATAATATTATTGTATAAAATACATATTGCAATATTAGTATAATTATATATCTATATTTCATATTTCAAATTCATATATATATATATATATATATACATACACACACACACTAATATTATTAATATAACAAATATTAAATAGTAATATACAAAGTATAGTATATATAAAAAGTATATAGTATATATATAATTTATATACATTAAACAGCTATTATGTTGTTTGTATAATATAATATATAATACATTTTTAACATAATATAATATAATATAATATAATACATTTTTAATATAATATAATATAATATAACATAATATAATATAATATACAATTTGTTAAGTTGCAACTTAATTGGACTGACCTTACATGTTTAGACAAAGACTTCAAGACAATCAAGATACTTTTTTTTTTTCTTTTTTCTTTTTTTTGGAAGTTGCATTCAAAAATTTATTTGGCTCAAAAATAGGGCATTTGGAAATGGTTATAGTAATAAAGTTCAGTTAGCCCACACTCTTAAAAATAGAAGTTCCAACTATTACTAGAAAATGTTTTACAGTCGCATGGCAAAAGAGAACATTATTAAGTTGTTCTGATATCATTTTTATCTTGGCATGGCTCTTTAGAAAGCCATCTATGTACTGGAGCGTTAAAAGAAACCAGGAGAGCTTAAAGAACTAATTTTTAAGAGTGCAGTGGTGTCTCTCAGTTAGTTAACGTCTCAGTTTTGCTCGATATGCTTCAGTTAAGATCACAAGTAAATCCTAGCCTTATGAAAGTAAGATCAAATTTTGACATCATCTGCCACACCCCTGGGTGTTCACCTGGCGTATCTGTGACCAAATATTCACTGCTGGACATTTTCCAATGATTAGGTGTATGATAGGGAGGTAAAAACGCATTTTTGCTGTTAAACTACCAACTGAAGCTGCTTCTACATTCTGCCATTCAACATGCAAACACTCAGAGACGAATCGATAGAAATTCTATCCACTTCCCGCCATTACCAACGTGGCAACGTGACATATTTCCAATATTTGATGTTCAGGATTTACACAAAAAAGGGGAGAGAACTATCACTGGAAAAGAAGAAAAAATCAGTGGAGAACAAAATCAGAGCAAGATCCTTCAAGAACAGACAAAGTTCGAAACCTGTCATATGATCTAATATCACGTGGTGAGATTGATGCTGTATTGTCACGTGTGCAGAGCTGCAGCGTTGAAATGTGAAAAAAATCCATTTCTAATTCCTCTGTCTGCTCTGTACGAAAGGGAGGAGCTCTCGCGAATAGCTCTGCGACTAGAATTAAGGAATCATGACTCTGAAGATGTGATTCCACATCCAAACACGAACTGAAGAAGTCAAAGGGACAGATCAGAGAAAGAAATATATTTCCTTTCCCCTCACGCACACATACACTCACACTCCTCCATCTGCAGGAATAGAAAAATGTCGGCCCAGCGGTTTCCAATCAGCCCTGTTTGCTGTCTGCTCCTCAGATTAATGACCAAACACAGAACGGCTGCAGGTTCAACTGGAGGTCAGCCTTCCTAGGTACCCCCCTCCTCTTTCTCCTTCTTCATCCCTCAATCGCTCCCTCCGTGGGCAAATGAGAATTTGATTTTTCTCTGCACTGGGCAGAGCAGGAAGAGATGGATGGAGTTAGGATCGGAGAACCAGGTGCCCCTGCTGCTTTGTTAGGGAAATGAATGAGAGAGCTTCCAGAACACAAGCAGCCAGAACAGAGAGCAGAGATATAGAGTACAGAATAGAGCGAGTGTCAAACACAGTAGAGTGCTTAGAGAAGAAATGATAGAGAAAAGAATATGGAGTATTGGGTTGCTCTCAGTGTTGGGTGTAATGCATTACTAAGTCATTAATTACTCTAATGTAATTACTTTTCCCTTGAAAAAGTAAAGTAAAGGATTACTCTTAATTTCTCTGTAATTTAATTACAGTTACTTCTCATGTAATTGCATTAAAAACTGTATAGATCAATTGTATATAAGGCCATAGTGGATTTAACATCAAAATTTAACATCTAATGCTGAAATATATGTTTTAACGTAGCCTTCGGTAACACTATTTATTTGATGGCCCAGTTTAGACATTCTACTAACTATGAGTAACTTTGCAGCTACATGTCAACTAACTCTCATTAGAGTATTAGTAGACTGTCTGCTTAATATCTCCAACAGACATTACTTACTATAAGAAAGTTTGCAAGTACAAGTCAACTACTAACCCGAACCCTGACCTAACAGTCGAAATAAAGTGTAACCTAACCTTCTCCCTTTAAATACTTTGGTCAGTTCAAGAATAATTTATGCAATTTTATATTATTTAAAAGAACTAAAAAAGCAGTTTCATGGTCTATCCTTGTTAATGTTCAAATGGTCGAGGTTGATATGGGATTTAGAAAGTAATTAGTAAAAAGTAATTTAATAATTTTTAGAGAGAGTAATTGGTACAGTAATCTAATTACCCCGTTGAAGGTGTAATTAGTAGCTAGTAATGAATTACTTTTTAGAATAGCTTACTCTATTCAAAGATATGAATAGTGTTAAATGGAGTAAAGTGAATGGACTAGAGAAAAGTATATAAGAGAATTTAAAGTGAAACATAAACTACAGAAAATATTATATGTCAGAATATAAATGATGGAGGTTAAAGAACAGAGTACTGGGAGCTAAAATTAGAACACAACATACAGTGGCCCTAAAATAAAATAAAAAATAAAATAAAATAAAAAAATCTGTCATGTTTCTGAGCCTTTTTTGCAGTTACTTTAAATAACTGGTGATATTTAGTGGATTTAGTGGAGTCCATTCCTCAAGTTCACACAGGTGTCCTAGCAGAGTAACCACAAGTTCATCACATTAACTATCATTTCACAACCATTAAGTATTCATATTTTTGTCTTAATATTGACCAAAATATCATTTTGTCATAAAAAATTAATGGTTTTGCTTAAGAAGTATGCTATTTGTCCTTAAAACGAATGCCACTTGGTTTGATATTTTATTATATAATGCCAAAACAATGTTATACTAAGAATATCATTCCTTATATAATATTATATAATGACATTCCGTTTTAATGGTAGCTAAAGTGTCCATAATCATGGCATAGAAGTCTAACATCTGAAACTCAAGTTCAGCTTGACATGTTCACTGTCACAATGTTTTGTGATATGTTCAAAACTGTCTGAAAGAGAGATTGTTTAACACTCATATCATATTGTGTGTCTGAGAGAAATAAATAAACTTGCACGTACTACTGGAGGATGTGACATAACTTTTCCCTAGTCGTATGAGAACTTGATAACATCAAGTATCAAGTTCCCCATGAAAAATATTATTTGATGTCACAGAGACTCCCATTTAAACAAATGGTTACACTTTATTTTGATGGTCCACTTTAGACATCCTACTAACTATAAATAACTTTTCAACTACATGAACTACAATCTCTCATTATAGAGTATTAGTAGACAGTTAGGTAAGGGTTAGTTGAATAAGGATTTGGGTTAGTAGAAATAATTTGATATATAGAGGCAAAGTTACATGAGGTACATGAGGCTCTGAGGTTCCTGGGATCCCAAAAACGAAGAATCAAAAACAGAATATTTTGCTTCAGTGTTTGATTAATATTGTGTGGAGGATTGTTTCTTGACATTCTGATCTAATAGCACCAACACACACGCGGTGAATGCTGACACAGCGGTCATAGCCTATTATGGGAACATTCGTCCTTTCTGTCAGAGGAGAGTAATCACTCATTGCCCTGGTTTGTGTGTGTGTGTTTGCCCATGGCCTAATCATGGCAATGACCTGTCTTCTTAGACAAACACAAAGTGGCTTTCGCAGACTCGGTGGTTAATGAACTCAGTGTGAGGTTAAGTTCAGGGCTTGAGTTTCAAAAACAGGTTTGATTCGGTCTCTACATGTTCCTTAAAGGAATAGTTCACTGTGAAAATGACAATTCTGTCATCATTCATTCACTTAAAGTTGTTCCAAACATGTATGACTTTGTTTCTTCCATGGAGTGATTTTATTTTCCAAGCATTTACAATGAAAGCTGTCGTACGACTTTAAGATAAATTGGAATATGGTGCACAAGTCATATAGACCACTTTATGATACTTTTTATGGCTTAAAATCCTTCATTCATTGTAAGTGCATGGAAAAGAGCGACCTACAACTTCTTTTGTGCAGTGAGCAATTTTAATTTAATGTCAACATGAAATCAACTTTTTATAATGGAATATAGATGCAACAGTTGGGTTCCAGAAGTAAAAACTCCATTCAATTTCTTGATTTTTAACAATAACAATAAACCTTTAAAGATAGCCTTACTGTAAGCTACAAGGTTGTTAATCGATAGTATTTGCTTCTGTTGAGGCCGTCAGCCCACACTTAGTTTTAAATTAATTCTGTTTAACAGCAGAATTCATGGTGAAAAACTACATTACCCATGATGCTTTACAGAAAATTCCACCAATCAAGACAGTCAAAACAATCAAAACGCACCAAAAGATTTCATTAGCTCCTTTTATAATTTGATTATGCTGTTCGCGATGCTTCATGGGATTGTAGTTTTTTCCGTTGCTAAAACCATTAAGTACGCAGTTTTGCACCTTTGTATTTTTGTCAGATTTTCAAATACTATTTAGCTTCAAATCAAAGTTGGTAATGTTATGATTCACCTCGTAGTTGGTTGGCTTGGATTATGGCTTATAACGCTTTAACAAAGACTTTTTTGAAATCTCCATGGGATAAATTAATGGAAAAAATACTTCCAGAATCAACGCCGCTGAAAAAGTGAGCAGGCACTGTTGCACTCTATTGAGGTATTTATTATGAATGATTTATCTGTGCACATCTTTTGTTATTATTTTTTATGTCATAATCTTTAATCAAAATAACCTCCCTTCTTGCAGTGACTTCTCTTCTCTGATGATGCGTTTACTGGCGCAAGGGCGGGACAACCTGTCACTTACAAGACATAACCGCAATATAAAACCATCCAATCAATTCCCAAAGGACAAAATTAAGACCCACCCTACAGTTTTTCTTGTTCGAGAAGCCGTTTCACTTGGATATACGCCACAATAGGGAAGAAAATATTATCGTAAAACGTTTCATGCCTACTTTAAAATATAGAGGAAGTTCTGTTATGATAAAAACAACACAATACTCACTTTCATGTGTGTTATTTTTAAAATCCATTTTCTTGATCCTCAGACACTGATTTGTTTTTGCTTGTCAAGACGTGTGTATGTTTTTCTTTAAGTGTGCTTGTGTTAGCCCTACCTGCCAGTGGACTGTGCTTGTGTGAGGGAGTGTATGTGTCCAGAGTCGGAAGTGTAGACAACTGTGCTTGCATGTGAGCCCTGTACCCTGTGTGATCAGTGTCTGTGTCCGGTCAGAAGGGAAGTTCAATGAGAGGCGAGTGCGTGTGTGTTTGTGTGTGTGTGTGTGTGTGTGTGTGTGTGTGTGTGTGTGTGTGTGTGTTTGCACTGTGTTGTTTCTTTCCTTTACACTGACAATGGGGAGGTGTGTCACAGACTGTCACACCACTGAAAAATGAACTTCCTGTTCACTTACAAACACCAGGAAGTCCCCATCTGATGAAGTGTGTGTGTGTACAAGATCAGAGTATTGAGAAAGAGGATATGTTCCGAATGGAATACGACTATTTATCGAATTACTGGGCAGAATAAAGAGTATGAAATGCAAAAATTACTTTTGAATTCTTGTTTTCTAGTAAACATATTCAAAAACTGTTAAAACAAGACAGATTTACTTGAGAAGCAACACTAATGTGAGATATTGTGCCATTAACACAAGCGTATACAATATAATTTTCCATTTTTTTTTAACTTGTTTATACACAATTTGTTATGTAGTGCTTAAGTAAATGTTTCAAGCATTTTTAGATATTTTAACTATATAATACAAAAATACTGGTTAAAATAGAGGGAGTGCAGTGTGCTATTTAAATATTTTTAAAAATAATATATTATATAATAGCATAAAACAGTATTCAATACCTATTTCAGGGTAAACATAAAATAGAACTGTGCTACGTTTTTGTCACGACTTAAATGGCACGTTGCATATAAGTGGCATCCAGTGTCATAAACAGTCTCTTACACCATGTCTACACAAGACGCGACTAAATTCAGCTAAAAGCTCTCTACACTGAACGCAACAGACCGACCGTTGCAAAGCACTTGGACTACGTCAGAAATAGAACGGGGAATCCGTTTACTGTCAGGAATTTGTCGCGTCGCGACAAATATAAACAATAACTTTTTTAATATATTTTAAAATGTCAAAGCTTAATTTTCAGCATCATTACTCCAGTCTTCAGTGTCACATGATCCTTCACAAATCATTCTGATGATAAGTTGCTGCTCAAGAGACATTTTTTATTACTATCAATGTTGAAATCAATGTTCTGCTTAATATGTTTGTGGAAACCATGATACAGTTTTTGTTCAAGAGTGATGAATACAAAGTTAAAAAAAACAGCATTTATTTGAAAGAAATCATATGTAACATTATAAATGTCTTTACTGTTACTTTTGATCAATTTAATGCATTCTTGCTCAATAAAAGTATTATTTTACACTGTAAAACCGATAAGTTCAGAATACTCAATTTTTGTAGACACCGATTACCTCAAAAAATTTAAGTAAAGCAACTCAAATCTTTTAAGTAAAGAATAATTATAAATAACAATGGAGTCAAACTGAATTTTTTTTTATTTTAATTTTATTTAATGTTTAAGTCCACTGTACTTAAAACTATTGTTTACCATACGTAATGTTTCTTATTTTTCAATTATTTTGATGCAGTGGTTGTAAAACCCAATAAGTTCAGAACACTCAAAACATTTAAGTAAACAACTCAAAGATTATTTTAGTAGAACCTAAAAAATATTTTTTTATACTACACACATACAGTAATTGCAATTTAATTTAAATATAGAATAAACTAACACCTAATCTTCACGGTTAAGTGTTAGTTAGAAACAGCACGCGCTAATATAACCATCAAAGAGACTACCTCTATTTACTTGCATGAACTGTTAATCGACATGCAGTATATGTGTGTGTGTGTGTGTGTATATATATATATGTGTGTGTGTGTGTGTGTGTGTGTGTGTGTGTATATATATATATATATAGCCTTGAAGTTTCGCAGCCCATTCTCGACCTAACCACAGGCACTACTCTTCACCATGATGGTAACCCTACAAAACTTCAACATCACAGAAACACTTTTAAATACAAAAATAACAGAACATTAAACAATAACACATCTTCCCCTGTATTAATCTTGTGCAAAAACACACAAAATAACACTCAATTTCAACATTTATTCTCCCTTACAGAGTGTGACGCAAAGCATGCTGGGAACTTGAAATCTGCTGCAACTCAGTTTAATGTTGAATGGATTCTTCTGATAACGTCGGTTACGTTGGTAACGTCGGCAACAACGTGACGGTTTACTCAAAAATGTTGAGCTACACAAAAATAAAACTAAACTCCTTGTTCAGAAAATGTAATTTTTTAAAATTCCATCAATGATTTAAAAGACTTTAAATGCAGCGTACTCAATCTTTATAAGTTAGTAATACTGTTCGGGTTTACAGTGTATTTTATTTTTTTATGGAAGTGTAAACTGAAAATCTGCACATTTGCACAGTATATGCTGCAGAAGTAGCAAGTAGTATGCCAGAGGCTTAAAACATAGTCCTTCATTAGCCTGATCACATGGTTGAGTAATTCAAAATCTCTTATGAATCTCTTCTGGATTATAGACTATAATGTGTTTATAGTGGCTTGGCATCATAATTATTCTCTAAAATTGTGGTTCCTACCAGCTGCTTTCATCCAGGTGGGTATTACACACAGGCAATATTATTAACACATTTTATTGTGTTTTTCAAGCATCTCATAAATACACCCATTCATTTTTCCCCCCCCGCTGTAGATTTCCGAATGCTAATCTTTTTCTCTTTAAATCCTCATGCACTGCATTTCCATACATTGTGTTCCTGATTTGATCCCTTGGCTTTTATGGCCCTTTTGCACCTCTCTTTACTTTGTGCATTGGAAAGAAGACGAAAAACAAGCGAGAGGAAGACACGGAGACAGAGATAAAGAGGAAAGAAAGGAGAGAAGGATGGAGAGAGAGAGGGAGGGAAGGAGGGGTGGAGGTGAAGTGCTGGTCACAGTATCACAGGGTGAACATCAGCGCAGGGGGCCGAGGGTGAACCTCATTTTTCAGCCACTGTCTATTCTCTGTCTGTCCTCTCTCTCCCTCTCTCTCTTTCACACATACACAGAATATTTTGTAATTATTATAAAATTAATTTACAAACATTATACAAAAATAATTAACCACATAATGCCAGTATTTACCAACCAGAATAAAGTACTCGAGGCATCTGTGTAATAAACAATAATTAAGGAAAAAAAAAAAAAAAAAATGCAGGACAAAAAAAAAGAAAAAGAAAATATGAATACACAGAAGGAATTTAAATATTTTATTTTATATTTTGTTGTCATATGTTACTTAAAATATGATAAATAAAATATTTTATTATTAAATTATTTTATTTAAAATAAAGTAAAATAAAATAAAAAGAAAATAAAATGTGCTTCAGTTATACAAAATGTCTTTAATTTCAAACTTAACTAATTAAACAGTTTTAGAAGTTAAATTTCAACGTAAAGATTTAAACATTAATATTAATATAATTTAATACATATTAAATTCATAAACCAATTTTCTTAAATCATGTACATTTGTCAGTCACAAATGAATAAAAATGTTAAAAAAAAAAAAGGTTAAAACAAGATACATGGGGGGGGGGGGTGCATGATGATGGCTTTAAAATAAATAAATGATAAAGGTATATAATAGTATAAAACTATATGCAATATTCCAAGATAACTAACTAAATAATTTTAGAAGTTAAATGTTCTGATACACATCAGCAAAAAGGGTTTTAATGATTTCAATTCATGAATTTTTTTTTAATCCTGTTAATTTGTCAGTCACTGACGCATAGTGATAGTAAACTGTTCATGCCTTGTACATAATTCACACCTGTTTTATTCATCAAAAGGATATGGGTTTGATGCTAATTAGCAGAGATGGGAATAATTTCTCTGTGCCTGAGAGTCGAAATGTTTGACAGAATACAATAAAATGTGTAGATGAGAAAGAAGCACTTTATGACGACAGAGGAATCTCTGACCCACCTGCTTCACACACACACACACACACACACACACACACACACACACACACACACACACACACACCTCATGCAAGAATTGTAAATGAATTGATTATAATGAGAGAGACAGAGAGAGAAAGGAAAGGCAGCGTTTAGAGAATTGAGGAATTAAGCACTTCATTCATTCATTAGCAATTGTGACTTCATTAGATTCCTAATATCACACCAGTATAATTACGCCTGAAGCCATAATAGAGATGGAGGTAAAGAGAGATACAGAGAAAGAGAGAGAGAGAGAGAGGTGATGATGATTGAGACAAAAGAATGGAACAGACCAAATGGAAATGTGATCTTGATTATATATGTGTGCATGTATATCCATGTTAAGCATTGTTGTATATACCGTACACATAAGTATAAGCAAATTTGTTTGTTTGTTAGCATGTCTTTGTGTTGTTTTTCTCTGTTACTTGCATGTATGTTTGTGGTTATTATGTATGTGTGTGTATGATTCTTGTGGAAACAATCTCTTATTTATCTTTCCGTCACAGAATTAAAAAAAAAAAGGTAATTGCAACCTTTTATCTTGCAATATCTTTTTTCCTCACAAATGCAAGTTTATATCTCACAATTCTGACTTTTTACACACATACACACTTATCTATATTCATATTCATCAGCTTTGCAAACATTCACTTCAAATTTGTCTGTTATATTACATACAAATATGTTTGATTTGAATATGATTTGTATTTGTTATTATAATACTGGATTTGTTAATGTTTTTGTGAAACTGTTTGAATGATACCATCTTATTATCATTCCTGTTTTATGTTGTGTGTCTCTCTTTTTTCTTCTTCTTCTAACATATGAACATTTTGCTGAAAAGCCTCAACCGGCACATTTACAGAGAAGTTTATTAATGTGCACTGTCCCTGTAAATCTAAACTTGTCCCTGTAAATGTAAACCGATTAAAGTAAAGTTTGGTGGGCGTGATGCCGGGTTTGTGAAGTTGCGGATGGATCTAGTTTTTGTTCACATTAAGAATGAGGATTAACACACACGCTGCTGTCAGCTGCTAACCAGATGCTCCACAATGCAACACACATGTGATAATGTAATGGGTGTGAGTGATGACTACGTGTGTGTGTGTGTTTGTGTGTGTGTGTGTGTGTGTGTGTTTGTGTGTGTGTGTGCGTGTGTGTGTTTGTAAGGGTGATAGAAATGGAGAAAGCCAAAGCTTTAGATCCTCTATAGTAATTTCACACATATTTAATATAAACGCCCTTACAAACGCACACCCGCTCACATCACTAGATATAGGCACATGTGAGTAAGTATGAAAACCTCTCTGCGAGATAGAAACATCCATCAAATAGCGAGGAGAAAGTGACTGATGAGGGGAAAACGAGAAGAAAGACTGAAAAATGAAAAAGATGTGCTTTCTCTCTCTGATAGCATATGGATAACATTCTCACCAGCCGAATGTTAGCTATACGAGCTGCCATGAAATACACTCTCACACACACTCTCTGTCCGACAGGGACGTGAAAACACAGGTGTTTGCCATCCTGTAGGTTATCACACACAGGAATGCTTTGGACTGACACACACAGGGCCGCCGCTAGCGGGGCGAAAGGTGGCGACTATTCTAGGGGCCCCCGGCCTTAGGGGGGGCCTATGATTTCAACTGAAATCAACAACCTGCACCGGGGCCCTGAATACCCCAGCTACGGCCCTGGACACACACCAAAGTAGACAAACGTACGGAGGCCCTAAAGCCAGTATTCCTTCAAATATCACAGACACAAGTAGAAGCAATGTTAGAAGTTAAAACTGAATGTAAGAATAAATACTACTAATCATAGACATTGCAATTTAGACTAGAACACACACATAGACAACACAGCAGGTGTGACTCGTCTCAACACCTAATGTTTGCCCTCCGCTTGTCCTGACTTTGACCCCTACATGACCCGACCCCTAACCTTGAGGATGATGGCATGAAGAAGCATCAGTTTCTGGATGGTTCTAAATGCTGCTATTAATGCTATTATAAGTTCCTTCTCACCTTTCTTCTGTTGAACATAAAAAGATATTTTGAAAAATGTTCTTTTTTGTCATCTCAATTTAATTATGGAGTTGTATGATGAACTTACTTTAATTGAGTAAACTTAAACATGTCCAAATAACTTGATTCAATCAAGTTCATCCTACCTGAAGTATTTGAGTAGAAATAACATGTTTCAATCACATGGAACCGCTGTCCATGCTTTAATTGCATCAATTTAAAATAAGATATTTTTGATTGTAGCCGGTAATAACAACACATACTAACAAGCTAATCATAGCTTTTCTTGTCAGGAGTTGCATCATGGATACATCCATGGCATTTTCATTGTAATTACTTTTTTATTAAAATAATTAAAGTTCTTGTTAGCAGGTCCTCAAACCAAGCACTTGCTCTATACTTCACCACAATGGTAACCCCCCAAAAACACCAACATAACAGAAACTCTTTTTAAATATCAGCATAACAGAACATTAAACATGAACAAGTCTCACCATTTTATCATCTTGATAAAAACTGCATAAAATAACACTTAATTGGGGGACTTCCAGGTTGAAGATGGAGTAGTTCTTCTTCCCTGGAGAGGAAAATTGATGATTGATAATTGAGGAAAGTTTGAAGCAATGCAGTTAATGATAAATGACCACAGTACAACTCTCGAACATCCTGAACAGGCCTCTACAGTCTACAGAATTAACAAGTCCGTTCTAAGAGGCAAAATATCAGAATCGAGGGAGTCAGAAAAGGAATGGAAAATGGACAAGGTGCTAGAGAATTTGTTGCTTGGGGTGCAACTTGGCCATGTCATGGGCCAAAGTGTCTTCACAAAGAAAGCTAACCTTTAATGGTCACTCCATCCAGAATTTAGGAGACTACCCTTCAGCTGTGGTCAAACGTCGGGCAGCCTTTGCCAAAGTAAGACAGATCCTTCAGGATAAACCCACTGTGAAGTTTGGTATTTTATATCCAGTGACATACAGCAAGGGAGAGAAGCTTGTCACCGATGCGAACGAATCATGAAAATTTGCAATCAAACAGTTTGGTTCAGATAAGAAGGTGCTGAGCATTAACGCTGAGATGAGCACCTGTTGTTTTGTTGAAGTTTCTTTTATTTAGCGGACTCAATGTTAGACTTTTGTGAAGTCTCTAAAAGAATTTAAGTTTCATTTGTTTGCAGTAAAAAAAAAAAAAAAAAAAATTGTAGTATCTTCTGCTGAAATTCCAAGTAACAATACTTAAATACAAAAATGACACTATTTCATAATTTGCTTTCCCTATCCAGCACCGTGCAAAGCATGATGGGAAGAGGAAATTCTATTCCTAGTTTCTATAATGCTACTTTAACAATTAAACTCATTCATTTAGTCTCAACACCAATGGATTAAGCAAAGTGGTTAATTTTTAACCTACTTGATTGAAACATTCTTTCAAAATTAATTTTTTATCCAAAAGTAACTGTTGCAAGACAGTATAACAGGATGTAATCGAGAAATCTAATACAATGGATTTAAATTAAAATGAACTGTTTAAATAAAGTTAACAGTATCGTAATTTTTTTTTTTTTTTGATTGTTTGGTTTTTTTGTTATTGATGAGTGTACAAAGGAAGTAAATGGGATCCAATGTTGTTTGGTTCCCAACATTTTTCAAAATATCTTGTTTTTTTTCTGTTCTGCAAAAAATAGAATGTCACGGAAGTTTGAATGAAATCTATCATGAGTAAAGTGAGTAAATGATGACAGAATTATAATTATTGGTTGGACTACTCTTTTTAAGACATTAGTGGACAGATACAGAATAAATAGTAGTGCTAAAGTAAATACCATCTCAAGACTCAGACCAGAAATTGACAAGTTTGAGACTAGACCAAAACCATGCTGCAGCATGAAAAACAGAAGACTGCAAAGTCTAGCTAAAGTGCGTCTAACTAGAGTTAAGGACACCATAAACATGAAAGTAAATATTAGCAGTATGGTATGACAATGTTAATATCAGTACCGTGTAAATTTTATTTGAACATTCTCCAACAAGTCAACCATTAAACATGTTAGTAGTCTGGATTTTTTTTTTTTTTTTTAACTCGAAATGTTAATTATACTAAGCTTGACAGCTATTTGGCAATATCCAGTCTGACATTCATTTACATGTTCTGATATGATGCAGACATTAAACGCCTCAAGATTATTTATAGGAAAAAAACATTCCCTTCCAAACACATCCATGATTAGTACAAACTAAAAAGTTTTTTTGATGTTTTTTTTTTTTCATGAAATATTTGTGGTTGATATGTATGAGATTAATCAACATCACAGATAAATTATCAACAGTAAGAAACAAAATTCCAACCATTAGAAAATATGTATCAACAGTTAGAAATATTATATGTATATATATAGCTTCCACAAGGAAGTACTAAAAACAAAATGCTATTTTTATGATGCTCTTATGTTGTAAAAATGATAAACATCTGGCAGATCTTGCAAGGGGAATGCAAACTTATAAGCAGAAATGTATCTTTGAACGTGCCCAGACTGACCTACTAACTCACTTTTTGGTAATTGCTAAAAGTTTAAAATAACTCAAGGGCATGTTTAGTCTCCCATAATGCTGTTCACCCAGTAGCCTAATACAGCTAGAAAGAGAGAGCGAGAGCGAGACAGTACGGCTGAGTTATGGCCGATGTTCCGGTGTTTCCCCTGACACATCTGCGTTGTATAAACACTAGCGGTGGACCAGTGACCCCCTACCACAGACGCCTGTATCCGTTCCTCCTCCATCCTCGCTAAAAGCAGTCATTCAGATTAGGAAGCCCTCACACCACTTTATTTTTCATTTATTTTCATTTGCAGGTGGCCTGTGTGTGTGTGCTAGCAAAGCTCTTCATCTCTGTGTGTGTCGCTGTGCTTGTTTAGATCATGCTCAGGCTCTCATGTATACGGTAAGTGTTAGCCAGAGCACATTGTGTGTGTGTGTGTGTGTGTGTGTGTGTGTCATGGATATTCTTCTCATTCTGTCCATGTGTGCACTGTGGTGTCCACGACCGCAATGCAACCTCAGTTAAATTCCTCCTTTTACCCACACTCCATCAATACGTCCAGCACAAACAGCGGACTGAAAGCTCCCTCTGCGCATCTCGCAACCACTGCCACCAGTCCCCTTCAAGCCATCAAGCGCTCACATTAACCTTCAGCTACAATTGCTTCAGGCTGCTCCTCAGAGAACACAGGATGTATTCAGCCTCAAACTACTCTTGAACATCTGCAACTTCGACAGGGTCAGAAACTCTGATTGGATGAGCTATTTTTCATCCTCCAATCAACATACAAGATGCTGAAAGGCAGGCCGGCTGATGTTCGGTAACATGCACAAAAGATTGTTAAAGATTCAATATTTCTGTTAAATAACACAAATTTTGAGTTAAATATTGAGGGTAGTTTTACTGTAAAATGTTTTATGCTAGCACAGCTCTTGTATACTCTAGCCTATTTCCACCTAATTGTGAGATAAAGTATATATTAGGGTTGTCAAAAATAACACTAATTTCTGCTACTAAGATTTTCTTAAAAATATTTAACGCAATTAACCCAGCATCCATTTTTTTCCTTGCATCCTTTGAGTAGCATTACAGTATGTGATCACGCAATCTGGGTTCGCTCACCAGAACCGCAAAGCGTGTGAGAGAGAGTGGCGGACCAAGGATGGTCCGCATGTAGGCCTATCTTATGATAAGCCAGTCATTAATTCAAATACTTTTAAACCATTCAAGTGTGACAAGATTAAAAAAGAGAACTCAATTCGGTACTGGCATGCTGTCTGTGAAATGCGCACACAGAAAGCCGCTTCTCAGATTTGAGTTCTCTTTTGTGCCTTATCAAGCTTGAACGGACAATAACACACAAAATTATGTCAAACTGCTGTGTATCCTCGTAAGCACAGTCTTGATTTTGTTCATGGGGAATTGATTGGATGGTTGTGGTTTGCTATTGCTGTGATGTCATGTGAGTGACAGGTTGTCCCTGGGGGGAGGGGGGGGCCTTCACATGTCACTTTCACTTTTTACTTCACATACAGATACACATATGCACACACACACATATATATATATATATATATATATACACACACACACACATATATATACAAACACACACACAGACACAGATATACGGTTCGGTACAGGTTCGGGGGGGAGAAAACTGAACATATAGCTGCTTTTTTTATTAAACATTGGTTTACTGAACAAATTGTATGCAAACATGTAAACTGCACACAAGGCAGTTTTTGTGTTAACTTCTATATCTAATTATAAAATCATGTTTTTACTCCAATTTGTTGAAATAATCAAGACATGACTAACTGTTACAGCTATGGTTGTAAGTATACGCACAACGAGGAAGATGAAGGAATAACAGTCTTTAATAAATCCACAGGCAAGGAAATCCACAAACTGGCAAACACCAAACACAACCATACATAGAACGATACCGGACAATACTGAACTGAGAACACAAGACTTAAATACACAAACAAACAAGGTGGGTAATAGAACACAGCTGAATGTGATGATGAAGGTGATCAGAAACTATGGTGACAGACTAGTGGCGGGAAATGGTTCAACACAGAAATCCAAACAGGGTGAACATGTGACACTAACAGGTTAAGTAAAATATAATGAATAGGCTAATATAGTGCATATATTTAACAGAAGAGTTCATTTCTCTAGCGAACTAACAAGTTGTTGACACTGAATGACTTGCCTGAGGTAGATGTGATGCTACGTGACATATTGTTTACAAGCTATTTTACTGATGTCTTTCTGCTGTTGAAACACTGATTGAGCGATTACACGAGATATGATATGTTTCAGTAAGTTGTACTGTATCTTTTTTAACATACCTTCAGATGATCATTCATGTTTATTCTGTAACTAGTATTAAAGCGGAAGAGATGATCGTGTTCACTCGTGCTCCGCGCTGCCACTTGAACTGAGGTGCCTATACAGCGATCTGTCACACCACATCAAAAAGCATCAAAACGGCATTTACTGTTTGAATTTCATTATAAAATGGACAAAATTTGAAAGATGACACACTGTTTCTTATTGAAAGTAACAAAACACAGAGCTTATTGCGATTATTGGTGATTAATGGTGGTTAGGCAACAATGCTGTATTCGTCATGTACACATACCGTACCGTAAGACATGCACGTTCCGAAAATTCACGGGACAAATATGTGTACCGTTACACCCCTAATATATATGCAAATATATATAGTAACAATTGTGAGATAGGTATTCTGCAAAATAGTCGTAATTATAACATGGAGTCACAATGACAAGAAATTGTTGCGAAAACAAGAAATAAATTTGCAGGTGTGAGATATATACATACATATACATATATATACATATACATATATACATACACATTATATATATATATATATATACACACACAGTATCTCACAGAAGTGAGTACACCGCTCACATTTTTGTAAATATTTTATTATATCTTTTCATGTGACAACACTGAAGAAATGACACTTTGCTACAATGTAAAGTAGTGAGTGTACAGCTTGTATAACAGTGTAAATTTGCTGTCCCCTCAAAATAATTCAACACACAGCCATTAATGTCTAAACCGCTGGCCACAAAAGTGAGTACACCCCTAAGTGAAAATGTCCAAATTGGGCCCATAGTGTCAATATTTTGTGTGGCCACCATTATTTTCCAGCACTGCCTTAACCCTCTTGGGCATGGAGTTCACCAGAGATTCACAGGTTGCCACTGGAGTCCTCTTCCACTCCTCCATGACGACATCACGGAGCTGGTGGATGTTAGAGACCTTGCGCTCCTCCACCTTCCGTTTGAGGATGCCCCACAGATGCTCAATAGGGTTTTGGTACCCTCAGCTTCTTTAGCAAGGCAGTGGTCGTCTTGGAGGTGTGTTTGGGGTCGTTATCATGTTGGAATACTGCCCTGCGGCCCAGTCTCCGAAGGGAGGGGATCATGTTCTGCTTCAGTATGTCACAGTACATGTTGGCATTCATGGTTCCCTCAATGAACTGTAGGTCCCCAGTGCCGGCAGAACTCATGCAGCCACAGACCGTGACACTCCCACCACCATGTTTGACTGTAGGCAAGACACACTTGTCTTTGTACTCCTCACCTGGTTGCTGCCACACACGCTTGACACCATCTGAACCAAATAAGTTTATCTTGGTCTCATCAGACCACAGGACATGGTTCCAGTAATCCATGTCCTTAGTCTGCTTGTCTTCAGCAAACTGTTTGCGGGCTTTCTGGTGCATCATCTTTAGAAGAGGCTTCCTTCTGGGACGACAGCCATGCAGACCAATTTGATGCAGTGTGCGGCGTATGGTCTGAGCACTGACAGGCTGACCCCCCACCCCTTCAACCTCTGCAGCAATGCTGGCAGCACTCATACGTCTATTTCCCAAATACAACCTCTGGATATGACGCTGAGCACGTGCACTCAACTTCTTTGGTCGACCATGGCGAGGCCTGTTCTGGGTGGAACCTGTCCTGTTAAACCGCTGTATGGTCTTGGTCACCGTGCTGCAGCTCAGTTTCAGGGTCTTGGCAATCTTCTTATAGCCTACGCCATCTTTACATAGAGCAACAATTATTTTTTTCAGATCCTCAGAGAGTTCTTTGCCATGAGGTGCCATGTTGAACTTCCAGTGACCAGTATGAGAGAGTGAGAGCGATAACACCAAATTTAACACACCTGCTCCCCATTCACACCTGAGACCTTGTAACACTAACAAGTCACATGACACCGGGGAGAGAAAATGGCTAATTGGGCCCAATTTGGACATTTTTACTTAGGGGTGTACTCACTTTTGTGGCCAGCGGTTTAGACATTAATGGCTGTGTGTTGAGTTATTTTGAGGGGACAGCAAATTTACACTGTTATACAAGCTGTACACTCACTACTTTACATTGTAGCAAAGTGTCATTTCTTCAGTGTTGTCACATGAAAAGATATAATAAAATATTTACAAAAATGTGAGCGGTGTACTCACTTCTGTGAGATACTGTAAGTCACACTGTGACATGTAAACTCACAATTATGAAAAATTGCAAATAAGAGAATCAAAATTCAGATATGAAGTCACATAAGAGCAATTTTGCGAAAGTCATAAATGTAACATGAAATCACAATTACAAGGTCAATCATGAGAAATAAAATTGCAAGTGTGACAAAGTCAAATTTTGTGATGCAAATGCACAATTATGAGAAAAAGTCACAATTATGAGAAAAAGTCACAAATATGAGATGAAATTTTGAGGTATCAAGTCACAGTTATGAGAAATATAGTTGCAGCAGTGAGATATAAAGTCCTAACGGTGAGATAGTTACAGTACATTGTGAGATATGGTCACAGTTACAAGAAATAGCAACAATTGAAAGAAATAAAAGAGCAATTCTGCAAAATAGTTGTAAATCCAACTGTAACATTGAAAGTCGCAAAAAAGAGAATGTTGAAATTGAGATATTAAATCGCAATTATGAGAAAGATAGTTGCAGGTGCGGAATATATAGTACATCTGAGAGGAATAGTCACAATTACCATTTTATTCCATACAAATCTGTGTCAGGAGTCAACAAACTTGCAGAGCAAAAGAAAACAGTAATTTGACAAGCTTTCACAAGTCCATTCTTCAAGTATTTTTGATTGTTGAAAGTCTTGAAACACAGCCAACAACTTAATCTTGCCCTTTTATTCAGCAAGACACTATGAAGACACAAAGAACCTTGTGTTTGTTTACGGCTATGTGTGTCAAAACTCCTGTAACATTCCAAGCGAGGTCACGGCTGGGTTAAGGAGGGGTCAGAGGTTCTCTGTGAGTGTGTGTGTTCAGCAGAAGAATGTCAGAGGCCCACTGCCCATCAGTCTGCTGGGTAAGGAGGAACAGACTGGAGGGGAGCGGAGGTGAAGGATGGGAGTATGGGGTGAAGGGGAGGTGAGGGGGCACTCGGGGAAGGTCAAACAGCGGTCAAATACAAAACATACACACAGTCGAACCAGTCGGCCCAGCTCGCCCTACATTCCGACTCACCAGAAGACCATTTCCTTTCCACAGACCCTCTCCTCTCAGAAAGCACACACGCATACAGAGCTAGAGGCTATTTTTAGTGTTCATACAGGAAGAAAACCAGAACGCATGGGTATGTGGGTGGCAACTCCCACGGTGCCCCGCGCATCCCTCCGCCTCGTCCTGCACAATGGCAGTGCCTGAATCCCCATGAATGAGCAGTCAGAACACGGGACACACATCCTAAACTGGGATCAATGCACAAAGCATCGTCTTCTCCTCCAGACTGGCACCTACCAGAAGACCCCCACTGTCCTTAACACCCCCAACCACCCATAATCTGACCCCCCCACCTCTGATGGCTAAAAAATGAGACCGACCTTTGACCTGAAGTCGTTCTCTCTCTCCATGGACGCAAATGACAGATCACAAATCAGGCATGTCGTACCAAGCGTGCGTAGGAGATTCCACTTCACCAGAGCGCTCGGTATCTGTGCCATGTTAATCTGGATTAAGTGTACCTGAATACAGTGTTCACACTTAATACCTGTGTGTACACACATTTGTCAATTGTTACGGCTGACTGAGAAAGCAACTATTCTGAAAATGAAAGCTATTCAAGTACACTACGTTGTAAAAAATTATTGTAATGAATGGTACAATACTGTACAAATGCTAATGTAAAAATCTGTTAATTGGTTAAGGCCCGGGTATACTTCATTTTCCGCGTTCCGCTCTGTCTCACGCGCAGCCATGTCCCCACAGCTTTCGAAGTATACTCAATCGCGGATGAGCGAGTTCAACACATGTGAAGTACTGCGTATTGCCACCTATGGACTCTTCTTTCTCAACATTCAACTTACGCATGCACTCCATTCAATTATTCCATCCGCACAGACACATAAATTGGGCTGCATGCAGATGTTGAGTGCAGACATCCACGGACCCTCCTGATGACAAAAATTACGTCACACAGACAAGTGTGCGGACTGTCGCGGAATGCGGACAGCCGAAATATACTTCAACAGAAAGGTCCTTTATATGGTGAAAAACTGTAATAAGTCTAATGGGCTATTTAATGCAATTTTACAGTAACACTTTTTGAAAGTCAAAAAGAACAAGTCATCATATAATTTACAGTGAAAAACTGTAAATTGACATTCCCAGAATTCCCTGTGACACTTCATATTTGATGTTTTTTCACTGAAATAACATTTGGGTTTTTTGTTACATCTTATGTTGTTAAATGTATGTTTATTGCAATATTTTAGCGTCAAGTGTGTTATCAGGGCAACACAAAGAGTGTAAACCGCATAAAACATTTTTCTAGAATTTTTTATAGCAAAAACCATTTGCAGGAGAAGAACAGTTTTACAACCATTAAGCAATTCATTTACCTGACGAACAACACTTTTACGCTTATAAATAATAATAATAAGTCTATAATAAGAATGACATTTATAAAATCAATTCAAATTCAACTATAAATAATAAACTGACACAATACAAAATTTCTGGCAACCACAGCTGCTGTTTTTTTTTTTTACTGTAAGTTTAACAGATTTTTTTAGTGTACCACACAAAAAAATGTAATAAAAACCTGAAATTAAAGAATGTAACTCAGTTTGTCCCATAACAACTTGCTGAGTTGATATTTCTGCCAGCACTGGATGAGTTATGTTTTTTTATTTCTGTGTTAGACAGTAAAAATAAAAGTCTTTTATTGTTCTAGTCTACAAGGAGCAATAGCTTTGTCATTTCTAATGCTTGGTGCACACCGACTATGACACAAAATGTCTTTGGAGAAACAGAGGGAAATTTCCACTCCACGTTCACTAATAGTTGTTTACCTCTCGCTTTCTCCTGCTCTAATACATATCTGTCAGGTGGTGTGTGTACAAATGTTATAGGAGGTTCTCGTCACCAGCCTACGTGTGCCGTGTGGATGATTATATAAAGTGCACCCACACACTCCTCTGCAGGTGGTCTGTTATGCCAGCAATGGGGAGTACACAAACCTGTTGTGTTCCCACTCTGTTATGGCAACATGGCTAGAAAACAAAAGGATTTTCATCACAGAAGCTCTCTCCGGCTCAAAGATGCACACCTTCATATATTTGCGAGGGGCACACACACGCCCTCCCAACCAGACACACAGGAGCCAGTCACACCGTGTATGAAGAAACCCGTTCCACGCCATATAACCTAGACCTGAATCCTCAAACATCTATTGTATTGACACTCAATCCCATAATCCACTTTTTCTGCTCTATTGCCTCATTTTAAGGAGCTAATTTTGAGACCAATGCTGAAAATGGACAGAAGATAATATAAACACAATGACTGCACTAATTTGCACACCCCCCAAAAAATCATCCTCATCATCATCATCATCATCAGTTTGACACAGACAGGGAAAACCAAACCACAGTGCTAATAGATTTAAACAGCGCAGAGAAAGTTTGAGGTGCTTTATTATCAGAGAATGAGCCCCCTGCTGTTCAACCAGGAGCGGAATTACAGGTTGGTGTAAATTTAACTTGGACTAATTTGCTGTCGGTGTTGTCATGTTTACATTTTACATTTGAGTGAGAAAGGAAGCTAACAGAGCAGTTCGGAAGAGTTTTTGTGCCGGAAACAAACATGTAAAAATTTAACCCACAGGCCTATACTTCTCAAACGTAGTCTACTTAGCCTTTATATGTGTTGTTATTGCACATTTCTTAAAAAAATGACAAGGATAAGCATATTTTTATGTATATCAGACTGTCATTATTTATTGAAAAAATATATTATAAAAATTATATCTCTATATGTCGCGTTTGTTTTCAGTCTATATTTATATAATCCACATACAAAAACGAGACTTGTACAGATCTAATTCTTACATGCAAATATCGTTGAATTATTCATTAAAATGTGTCGGAGTCAACAATTAGATTACAAGTTGATCAAAATACTTTATAAAGATGATTTTGCATTCTCACTAACGCGCTCGAACGCCTAATGTAACTTAAAACAAATTAATAACTATTTTAAAACAAGACAAAAACAACGAGAGAAACACGGTTATTTTACAAACACATACAAACTGAATAAAACATTTTGTAGACGTTTTTCTAGCAAAACTATTTGCAGGAGAACAACAGTTTTACAACCACGAGTAGCCTATTTTTTACCTCATGAACATAATACTTTCGCGCTTATAAACAATAAGCTAATAAGAATGACGCATAAGTCAATGCAAATTCAACTATAAATAATACATCAATTCAATAATTATTTTATGATTTTATACATTATATAAAATCATATTTTAAACTGAAAATGATAAAGGTCACTTTGTATAGGCTATCATTATTCAAGGATACATAACTTGCAAAGATGTGTAATTGGTAGCCTAACAAAAAAAACAAACAAAAAACAAAAAAAACAAAAAACAAAAAAACATTAAATTAGCTAACTGCTAACTATAAAAAGTAGTATCTTTATTTAGGCTATAATAAAAACAACAACAACAATAATAATAAGATCATCAATCATTATCATCATAACCCCAAAAACCTCCCGTTCCGATTTATTAAAATTAATTTACATGCCCTTGAACCGCATTATTTACACGCAGTGAAGCCGGAGAATTAGCCTATTTTCCAAAACGCGGACAATTATAGAAGGGATTACAGACTTTTTACGACCCGATGATATGTGGAAGACTAAACAAGTGAAAGGAGACGTCTATTTCTAATTTTGAGTAGCTAATTCAGGCCTGCTTATGCTTTTCAGTTACTTCGCGTGGTCGACAATCACCGAAAAAAATGAAACAATCTCTTAGTAATTCTCTGCCGATTGCTTTTGAAAAATCTGGTATGCAGAATTCTCTTATTTTCATTGTGTCAGAATCTCACAAGTGTCATTTCCCAAGGGAAAGACGGCATCCATGTGGTGTTTCAGAGCTGGTGTCCTCCAATATCAACACTGCATGGTCTCAACTGCGCCACCTGCTGTTCAATCAGTTCTACAACAAACGCATCATGAACAGACAACCTCTTAGCCAACAAATCAACCACCGATCGATAAAATTAATTATTTCCTATCTCCAGAAGAACGAAGAAGACATTCAAAATTGGACTTTTTATAATCCCCAACGTTGTTTGAAGCAAAGTTGATGCTCTGCCATGAACACACTCCAAAACATATTTTACCCTTCGGGTTCATTAGAGACTCATAAATATTTCAGCCCTCAGAAATCTGGAATGTCAATTCATCAGGAGTGACAGACCTCTCTTAGCTCTTCTTTTTTGATATTCCCTAATTATCACCCAGACACGATGCTGATTTATTGTTTCCGACAAATGTCACGCGTCCGGACCGTTTCGGCTGTTGATCGACGACGTTATAAATAAGTCTTTCTGAATTACAGTAGGCCTCTTACTGTCTGTGTTTGATCACTCGTTTCCTCGCGATATCTTCTCACCTTCACAATGAATTACAGTCAATGACGACAACGAAACTTTTCCTCTTAAATCGTCGTAAATTCATTTATCTGCGGTTTACATATAGCCTACTGTATAAGGACAGGCCTTGAAGCTGAGGAAACTTTTTAATGTCTTATTTTAAATGACTACGGGGTCTAACTATTGCAGATTTATAGATCATGAGCTTGACTTAACGGATAGTTCAGACAGATTAAAAGTTGAAGCTGCGTCGTTTATTTTAGGCATATTTGGATCCTATCAAATCGAAATCTTAAAGGCCTATTTGCTTTTTCATGGTTTAAAGGAAATTTTAATACGTTTAAATTGTGGAAAAATAATTCTAAAACAATCTAAATTAAATTGCAATTAAACATCACAAATGAAAATTAAACAGCAATTAAACAGCACAAATGAAAGAAACAAATGTAAAGTGTTTTCAGGTGACAAAAAAAAAAAACTTTATCACCACCATCTTTTAGTGAGTCTCTGTGAGTGACACCGAACTGCAAATTGCAGAATTACTTCATCATTTTACAAGCTTTAATTAAGACATCGCATAGACAGATATAGGCCTAAAGTGAAGCCAAAACTTTATTTCGGAATTGCTTATCCGTCACAGCTACGTCTCGATTAGTGTTATCATATATAATTTGAAGTATTTACCCTCACTATTTAACACACATCCGGACTGAAATATCAAGCATAACAGAAGCGCAAAAACGATATAAAAACCGATCAGTCTACTTTATAGTGGGAATTATCTTTAAACGTGTGTCTCATAAAACTAAAAGACTGGCTAATTATTGCCCAAACGGTGATAGAGAGTGCATAACGTTCAATTATTGTCAGACAAAGCACTTACAGCACGGGATTTTTGTTGAAATGAGGCTAGAATTTACACTTGTCATTCTCCTAACTGCCGTACATGTTCATTTAAAACCCCTCGCAAATACAAATACCATTATTGCTTGTTTGACGTTGTTTCAAAGTCACGCGAGATAATAAAATCAATTTTCCGAAATTATCCTGCAATTTTATTTACATATCTTTATAAGTGAGACTTGATTAAATGTCTGTATCTTTTGGTAAAATCAATCAACTGTTAAAAGACACGGAATGCATTTTATTAGTATTAATAGGCTAAATGTATTTTCTCAAAACAAACAAATTCGTGTTGGCTATACCAATCAAGTTACTAAATACATATAGGCTATTGTATGATAAACAAAATATTTATGTTTGTTTATTTTTTAATTAAAAATAAATGAGATTTTCATTCTCTTAAAGTAAAAGACGAGGGTGTAACGGAACAGACTGTAAAAGTTAAAGGCATACAATTATTGAAAAAAAAAGTTGTTTGGCATAATCTATCATTATTATTACATCTCAAAAAATAAGCAGTGGATCAGTTGTACTACTGTAAAATATTATAGCCTACTTGAAAAAGGTTTCCCCATCAAATCAAAGTAATTCTAGCATAACCGCGGAGCCATTTTGTTGTCATGTGACAAGAAAACCATAAAATATAGAAGACCCTGTTACGCAATCGTGACTTTTTTAGGCAGATATTCCGAGATCAAACTGGACCAGTGGCACAAGGAAAAGAATTTTAGTAACCTTTATACTGTTACAACACAGGTAAAGGCCCAAGTTTTTTTTAATGTTCAACATGATATTCTAATATTTGACCCTTATACGTTAGCAAGAGAAAACGGCATCATTGGAAATCAAGACTTGCTAACAAATAAATCTCGTGCACATCCTACAATTATAACTACTTATAACTATATACATAAATGCAATTATTGTCAACAAGAAAAGAAAAGAAGAGAAAAGAAAAGAAAAGAAAAAAGAAAAGAAAAAAGAAAAGGAGGTAGAAGACCAATGCCCTAAACCTGCTGATTTGATAGCGTCCAACAAAAATAGAAACAGGGAACCGAAGGCCAGAGACACTTGAAGTGAAGTCGTGATTTCCGCGAGGAGGGGGGCTCAAGAGGGGCGCTGAGAGACCGCGGATGAGGGGACTGGATGTCAAGGATTTTTTTCCCTCCTTACCGGGAAAGTGAACAACACCCGCGAGCGTCGAGCTACTGTTGAAAAAAGTTTCTGCGTGTCTCGAGTCTGATGCGCGCGCCTTCCCAGTGTTCTGAATGCGGGTGGAAAAAAAGAAGAGAATAAATCGATCACCTTGTACGCGTTGCCGAGGTCGCGTTTCACCGAAGGAGCAAAGTGCTTTTGTTGTTTGGTAAGTGTGGTCCGTCATCCCTCTATAGCTCGCCTTGGAAAGGACATTAACAACTTAAAATCACCACAGTTGCAAGCAGGACTGACTCAGCTATACTTTATGATTGGTGAGGTCTGTTTATTCAATATGACGATATATAATCCTGTTAGTGAGAGAGATAATTCACGAGTAGTAATGTGTAATTTGTTTCTTGACAGGAAATCTTTGCTGATCCTCTTTCATGTAAGGTTTGGTGTTTATGGCCTGCTGATTAGTGAAGCCTGTGTCCCCAAATTATGTCTCAAACTCATAATTAATATTAGACATTGTATTATAAATTATGAAAGGCTGCTTTTATTTATTTATTTTAGAGTTTTGTCTTTAACCTTTAGCAATAATAAGAGACTGGACTACCATAAAAGTCACATCTTTTCCTTATTTGTAAAACTGTTTTAAAAATCATCTTTTCAATGAGAATAAGAAAAAAGATTTCATTTTATGTAATTTCTGTATTTTTGTGTTTTGGTCTCATATAGGCTGATTTAAATGCTATGTGGTTACATAATGATTCAAATATATGAAAATAATAAAGAAAAATATTCAAATTACTTAAAGTGGAAGTTAAAATTAAAATTGGTTCATCAAAAAGTCACAGTGTATTTGTATTGAATGTGTATGTCTACAGTCATTTACTTTTGTGTTATACTCAAACTGTATTTTTTCCCCCTTTTTATGTAAAGTTTAAAGAAGACAAGGTAATCAAAGACGCCGACCATCTTTCTAAAACACATTTCTCTTTAATGTTTATATATAAACATCTCTGTAAGTCACTGTGTATGGCGCTTGTTCTTTCACAAAGTTCAATAATACAGAAGTCAAACAGTCTTGTGATTTATAATGCTGACAATGAAAAAGAAAGCTGAATTTCAGGAGTGTATCTTTCGACTCCAGGCAGGTACGGGCAAGTGATAGATCTTTTTCCTCCAACTTAACTTAACTGGTATTAGCAACATGAATAACAGTAAAATATTCTCAGAGCAAAGACTACAATCCCTCTGTAAAAACCAAATGTTACTGAAAAGCCTTCTAAAAATGTTCCTGTTCCACAAAGGACTGAGTCGGTCTTTGAGATCCGAGATTACTTTTGGCTTAATTTCTGGGGTGCAGCTCTCGAGAGCCAGCTGAAAGCAGAACTGAATCAAAGATATACGGCCTGCACCCTTTTGTGAAGCGTTTGGAAACCGTCAGCCTTGTGGCTCAGACTACAGAGCGCTGATATTCAGACAGCCGTGGACATTCACTGCACAATGTGACTGTTGGCTTCTCTGAATGGCATTAGAGCTGATAAGAGCTCGGCTCAATGACTGACAGTATTTTACTGGGTTAGCTTGATGCATGGTACCATGGAGAGCAACAATCTTCAACTGAGATCACATTTAAGGTATGGATGGCCCATTAGGGTGGATTCTCACTAATGTAAACACATATTCCAGACCTTAGGAACAGACAGTTTTGCGAATGTGTATCGTGCACAAGAGAGTGTTCACAGGGCGATATACAGTATATCCAAGTGTTTCAGCTTTTTGTAGTTAAACATTTCAGTTAACACAAAAAGTAATATACAAACACACACAGACATATATATATATATATATATATATATATATACACACACACATACATATATATACATACATACACACACACACATATATATATATAAATATATACACATACATACATATACACATACATATATAAACAAACATGTTTATGTATGTGTATATATGTGTGTGTGTGTGTGTGTATATATATATATATATAATGTGTGCTTATATATAGTTTTTATAAATATATATATATATACACACACACACAAATTATTTAGAATACTCATGATATATTTATATACAATATAATACATGTGATATTTAAGATCTAATATATATATATTATTAAAATCATATATTATTAAGATATCAATAAAATATGATGTAAATACAAATAAGATCTAAAATGTATACACACACATTATATATATATATAAATAAATAATACATATATATATATATATATATTACACACACACACACACACACACATTTAAAGTATAAAATATAAATATAAAATATTGTACACACACACACACACACACACATATACATATATATATATATATATACATACATACACATACATACATACATACATACAGTCAAACCAAAAATTATTCAGCTATTTTTGATATATTTTTACTAGTGGGTGCAGGACACTATAGTTCATTTATGTAAGTGAGGATAGCAAAATAAAGTAAACTGTGACACATTATACCCAAAAAATCTTCATACAGTGGACTACCAGTAAAATTGATAAAAATGTGGGACCAAATATTATTCAGACACTTTGACCTGACCATGTTTTGCTTAAGTGTTATCTGACATAATTAAGATTAATATTTTCTGACACAGTTCTGAGATCTTGTCATATTTTATTACCATTTTTTTAAACTATAGTGAATAAACTGCAATAATGAATGAAATGTTCAAGGTGTCCGAATAAATTTTGGTTTGACTGTATATTATATATACATATATACATACATTATTTATTAGTATCTACTTTAGTCCTGGAAATGTAGCACATTTGCATTTATACAAGTGTTTTTCGGGTTAGTTGTTTTGACTGCAATTATTTGTTTATGTTTCTAAACTGTATGGTAATGTCGGTTTCAGTTTCAGACATTTGATATCTACATTGCTAATTCGATTTACATGAAGTTCAACTCATACTTCAAAAGGACATCAGCCACACCCCTCAGACAAAAAGACAATAAAAAAAAAAAATAGTTCCACCTGCTTTCAGACAATAACTTCAATTAGCTCACCTTCTGTCACCACTCTCAACAAATAAAACCAAAAAGAAGGCAAACAAAGAGAGGCTCTGTGGTCATATTAAATCAGATGATTCAGTTAGCCCCCCGCCATCTCCCCTTGAAATGGTGCGATTCCACCTGAGAGTGTGGTGATTTGGGTCTAATTACCCACCTATGATGAGAGGGGGGGTCAACATCTGTGCTATAGTCTACGCTGAGCTACAGCCACCGACATCTTGGCGCTTTATGGTTCCGCTCACGTCTGTTTACGAGTATTTTTCATGAGTCTTTCACCCCAGCTGTGAACTTCTCATCTCACTTCGTCAAAGCTGATTTTCCTCTCTCACGCGTCGTATTTTTCACCTTGCTCTTCATCGAGCTGCTTGAGAGGAAGGAGGAAGTCTCATATGTGCATTAGCTGTGATGAAGCCATTAGCAGAAGCTCACACTGTTTCCACGCAGACACATAAAGTCATCACGGATACCAGAGATAAATCGTGTAAACCCATTCATTGTTTTATAGACAATTTTTCCCCATAATAATCTCATTAACACATCGAACATACAATTTGCCCCAATAAACGTTCCCTTATTTGTGGATTTCAACTTTTGTGGTCACAATTTTGCTATCCATAAACACATTACTTCCATTTCACTTTGATTCCTCGGATGTGAGAGTTGCCTATTATTAAATCAAAAGCTTTGTTTCCTAAATTTTCCTGAAAGAATGAATCTCAGCATCACATATATACATACATAATACCCCAGTATTTAATATTCCACACGTTTCTAACACAATGATAAAAAATAAAGACATTATTTGACATGTAAAAAGGGTTCACTAACTTTTTTGCATTGCCTTTGTTATACAAAGTTAGAAAGTGGTTAGCGCAGTGGCTTAGCCAAACAGTGTCAGACTCAAAATGACATGCTATTATGAAGCTTCGAGAGCTAGGCTCACATTTGGGCGTTTCATCTTTATGACCATCTAGGGAGTAAGTGCAAGAAAAAGACAGACAGATTAAGCTGTGCACTTTCCTTTTGGGTTCTGGGTGTGTTCTGGAAATGGACGGAAAGCATGTGTTGGTGTAAATGAGAGAGAGAAAGAGAGTGAGTCAGACAGACAGAGGAGAAGAAACGGCACGGCGTGATGAAATGTTTGTGTCTTGGCTTGGTAATTACGCCTTGCCGAGAAAAACTTTCCGCTGTTGTCCTTTCAGCGCCCGACTCTGCCCGAAACCATTCCTGGCCAAATGAGTTTCCACACACTTGGTAATTTAAGGCTGATTTCAACATTTTTTTTTGTTTTGTTTTGTTTAAACTATGGAAAACCAAGCTCTCTTTTCACACACTGCTAATTTCCCCATGCCGTACTTTCCACAAAGGCCCTTTCAAAATCCAAAGAGGAATAAAATGTCCCCACACGTATAAATTAGACTGCATCGCCCCTGCAGATCTCAGCCTTCTGCTGTTCCCAGAGTGTAAATACATCCCCACAGCATTGTGCCTCCTGATCCAAAATGAGGGATTTTGACGTAAACAGTTAAAAATAAACGTGAAGAAAGGATTTATTGTGATTTGACATGTTGTAATATTCCATTTTAGAACACCACTATGATAATGAAGTTCAACCTCTTTAGCTTCAAAAACATAAACAGTGCCTTTATGAGGACGGAAGAGTTCAAGACCACCATGCAGTACCACTGAAATTGTAATTCGCTATTACCACCTTTGCACAGTCTGTAAAAACAATTTCAATGCCCATAAACACAAGAGAGGTCTACAGTTCCAAGGTGAAAAGGATGAACTATGACAATGGTCTACTTGTTGCGAGAGCGATTGTCTCTTTACCTTCCATAATGACTTTACATCATCCAATTATACTATTATATCGTCTTCAAATATTGGTTGACCAAAGTGGAATGTAATCAAGGTGACCAGAAGAAGAGTATATGAACAGTGGGGTCTAAATATATGCCTTCACTTATTCATTTCTGGATTATTTATGGTCAGACATGACACTAGCAACTATGTGATGTCTAAAGAATGGATACATAATATGTTTAGATATCTTCAATCTTAAAAAATAAAGGTTCCAAAAAGTGTTTTGACCATTTTTGGTTCCCCAAAGAACCTGTCATGAAACGGTTCTTAAAAGAACTATTTTTTTCTTAGTGTGAAGAACTTAATAATCTGAAGAACCCATTTCCACTACAAAGACCTTTTGTGGAATTAAAAGTTTCCAAAAGGGGGTTTTCTCAGCGATGCCATAGAAGAACCATTTTGGGTTCTCCAAAGAACCATTCAGTGAAGAGTTCTTAAAAGAACCATGTTTCTTAGTGTGAAGAACATTTAGCATCTAACCTTTTTTTCACTATAAAGAACATTTGTGCAATGGAAAAGTTCCATGTATGTTCAAGGTTCTTCATGGAACCATTAATGCCAATATAGAACATTTATTTTTAAGAGTGTTGTTGGGACAAAACATATCTAAATTTCCCTTGAAGAAACCAAAATCTCCATGTGGAGAGGTTTGTACAAGAAAAAAAAAATCTAAATGGACATAAAAATGTCTTAAAAATCTAAATTTTAAATCTAAAAATACCAATCAAGTGTTTGTAAAGAAGGTAAACTAATTATAAACTGAATGTATCCCAACAAGGATCTGTATACGTGTGTGCGTGTGTGTGTGTGTAAAACAACAGAGAGGAAGGAAAAGAGAGGGAGAGGAATTTACGATCACATATTGAAGCAGAGAAGGGGGAAGGAGAGTTTGCATCTCGATGCTGTGCTGTTGTCTTTTCCCTTCAGCCATTTTGAATCCGCCTGTTAGTGGCTGTTTTCCCAAAGTTCAGGAGAGGTGTGAGTTTGTGTGTGTGTGTGAGAGAGGCCTCAGTGGGGAGCCAATTAGACGATCTCGAAAGACGTGTGACATTGTCCAGCAAAAGGAAGTACAGCTGCCTGACTTCTGACCTCAGACTGGGTCATTTTGCAACGAAAGCATTCCCTGCGGACAACGGCACCTTCGGCCACACTTTTTCAAATATAAGCTATTATTAAAAGCATAATGTCTACAAATTTCTACTTATTAAATAGTGTGTTGTTCCTATTACACTGTGTAAAATCAGTAATTTAGGATCAATCTGATGCCATTTTAGATGCTTTTTCTACAAAAACGGCTCCAAATGCTCACTAACCAGCTGTAAGCTCAATGCTAAACTTCAGCATAAGCATAATAAATGTTAAATTTGAAAGGGATGTTTTAAAATAGCAACAATTTTACATTACATCCACAATTGCATATCTATACAGTAAGAAACTATGTAATTACATTAGATAATAAAAATAGGTATCCATGATATATCACTACCATATTGGTTATCTGCAAATATTAAACATTATTTAATTTATCAGTATAGGCAAAAAATTCCATGATCTAACATTTGAAATTAATCTTTAAAAGAGTAAATAAGACTTTAAAAACCATTAAATGTATTTTTTTTTTTTTTTTTTTTTTTTTTTTTTGCACATTTCAAAATAAATATTCTTTTTACATACTCTACTTTACAATGTTGCAATGCTAAAATTCACTCAGCATTTAAAATTATTTAGTTTGTAGATTTTTATTGTTTCTGTATTTAGAGCAAACACTATAGAATTTTATTACTGGCAATTTATCAGTTATTGGCAATAATAATGAAAATAATTAGCCACCAGAATTTAAACATCAGTGCATCCAATTACATTTGTTCATTTAGCAACTTAAAACTGAGCATCCTTATCAAAGACCAGAACCACAGTGAACAAACAAACATGTATAAACTAATGTCATATCACAGCCAGTGTTCAAAACAAATCATAAAAGTCTCTAGTATGCGGTGTCACATGGTAAAATACAGTAAAATAAATAAACAATACGGAGGACGACTCTTGCGCCAGGTGAGCAATGTCTGTTCAGCAGCTGATCTCAGTGAGACTGCCTCTGGTCTTTCAAGCACTATTGATGTATTTTTACAATCGTTTCAAATGAAGAGGCGCACAGACGTCTGAGAGTAATTGCTGCAATAAATAACATGGAGTAATTTGGATAGAAATGCTCCATTTCAGTTCTTATCCTCCTTTCATGCGTTCCTGATTCTTTCTTCCAACCACACATGGTGCGAGTGTGTGTGCAAGTCGGAGTGATTTAGTGTGTTTGTGTGTGCTTTTTTAATTCCTCCTGAATAGTTGATTCAGCTGAGGCGAGCTCAGCATCAGCTGGCTGCTGTGTGTGTGTGTGTGTGTGTAGGCTGATGGTGATTGTGATAGTGATTGTGTTTCTGGTTACTCGTGTGAATGGGATGACCATAAATCTGTAGGCAGAGATTTAGGGAGCTCTCGGACCAGTGCCGAGCATAGTCAGAAGGGAGCTTTTTCTCTTACACACACACACACACACACACACACACACACTCTCCCAACCGACACCCAATCCGCCAGGCCGTAAATTCTTTTCAGTGTCCCGATCAAACGTAGCAAGCTTGGCTAAACTCCAATTCTCTTTCTTTCTTCACATTCTCCGCCTCCCATTTCTTATGCCATGCTAAAATACAGTTTGAACATGTGTATACAGTTTTTACTCCAATATGTTACAAACACCACGAAGTAAAGCCCATCCACCAAGTTTATGCACTTACAGCACATTCACAGCTTATTAAACTTTACATTTCATCATATTCTATAACAAAAAAGTCCACCACTGTTGAAGTACTGATTTAAATATAAATAATGGGCTTGTCCTATGTGTATTTATTCATTTTAGACATTTAGGGCATTGGTTTTCTAATGAACTGATTTGTGGCCTTTTTGTGTTAAGCAGACACTGAAAAACAAAATTTCAGTTTAGCCGCTTCTTTACTTTTCTAAAGCAAACTGAAAGCAAAAGTTGTAAACTCAAGAACCAAGATTTAACTAAATATTGGATGAATAATTACTGTTAAAAATATTCATTTGAGTAATATTTTGTGCCAAGTTTTTCAATTGTAAACTACTATTGTAATTGAAAACCAAGGCCGTCTGTATTCTCCCATAGTCATCAGGAGTGTGACCTGTATAATTATTGATCACGTTCGGAGAGGGAAGACCAAGTGACCTCTGCTTCAATCTGATTACATGGACACTTCATTTAAACTCAGAGTGTGGAATGATTTGGTTTTCTGTTTCCATTAGAAGAGACTAATGTCCTTTTTTGACATCCCACAATTTCTCATTGCTGCATCCTGGGGACACCCTTCCTAATTAATTAAATTTCCCCATTAAGATCTGTTACATACAGTATGGTCATTTTCAAAGGCACAAATTTAACTCCTTGCTACATAGAAAGTATATTAACTTGATTATTTTAGACTGCAAAAAAATGGGGTTTTGTACCTTTAATACAATTACTTACTACTAGATATTGTCTCTACGTCATAATGGATACACTAAAGTTATGATTTATGGCAAGTTATCACATAATTATAATGTAGGTTTTTGTTGCAAAAATGTAAACTGTATTATCGCTCAGTTCTATATATAAAGTTGGATATATAAATATGCTATATATAAACTTTTTTTCGCATACATACACGCATGTAAAGCGATATATACTATATAGCAAATGTCAACTAACTTATTTTTTATGTCATTGCAAAATGTAACTATATTATGACCCAGCTTTTTATATAAAGTTGGATATAAAAGCATGTCCAACTTTAACCACATACATACTGTATACTCACATAATAAAACTCTTAAGCTTAATCTCAAGCTTAATCGCTTGTATCGTCACAAAATGTAAACTAGTTTATTGGTCAGCTCTAATATTTAATAATAATTATTGTTATTAATCATAATAACGCTAATTATAAGAAATTCAAATCAATAATTTGAACAAAACAAAAACATTTTAAAAAATAAATAATTGTTTCTAAGCATAACAACAACAACAACAACAGTAAAAAGATCATAAATTCAAATAAGTAATTCATTTAATAAACTAAATAAATACTATTGGAAAATAAATATTTAATAGTTATTATTATTATTATTAATATTAATAAATTCAAATAAATAAATTGAATAATAAATAAAATAAATAATATTAAATCATAAATTTAATCAAGCAATTCAAGTATTATTGAATTTATTTTATTATTTAAATTTATAATTAAAATACTATTCAAATCAATAGCAGTTCTGATACGTTTTTAGAACATAATTCCACGTGTTTGCAAACACACTAGCACTGAGCGTCTGCCCAAGGCATACATTTATATGTTCAGAACTGATATTCCAGCATTACAGCACTAAAACTCTTTATTTTTCACTTTCGTTTTGTTTCTTTGCACATCCTCTCCTTTGTTGTTTTACAAATCCTTCTCCATGTTGTTATCCACAAATCACCCATTTCCAAAGCACCGCCCTCTTCTCAACCGAAGCCCCCATATTTGCCCGATACTCCCTACAGTGTTTCCTCTGATAGCGTTTTGTGTGTATCTGTGCGCGTATGACAGCAGCCACCTCCATTAATGAGGAGAGATGTGTGTGGGGTGGAACTCTGGAGTCCACGGAGGCCCCATCAGGCGGATCACATGTCCCTAACGAGCAACCTGGCGACGGCAGCGGCACTCACTCTCTGTCTCAGACTCACCCCCACTCGCTCAGCCCCGCACGGCCTTCTGTTTCACCTCACCAGCAGAGTTCATCCAGGGGTCACGGCCCTGCCTTGCACTTCCTGTGAGCGTGGACAGAGAAAGCGACCAGCTATCTAAAGGCATAGCTATAGCTGGTGGAAGACAGATAGAGAAAGACCGAAAGAGAGAGATAAGCTTACTAACCCCGGGGCTGGGTTTGAAATTAAAAAAGTGAAGGGAGAGTGAAAACAGGAGAGAAGGAATGGTTTAAAGAGATAAGAAAGAGGCTCACGGATCAAGGATGAAAAAGAAGGAAGCCTTAAGTGGGAGTGAAAGATCTGATCTGTAAAAATGAGGGTACAAAGAGGCTAGTATGAAAGAGGGGGGTTTCCACATCCTCTCCTTAAACTGTAAATCACGTCCCGTGTACACATACTGTACATGCACACAAATGCACCATATTTTACAGTTTACGCTGCTGCACACACTCCTGAGCTTTTCTTTTGGAGAATGTTTTTTTGCTCCTACATCTGCTGTCTAAGAAATGGAGCACCACCTGTGGACATTTATTGCTCTTTTATCAGAAAAGACAAATTTTAAATACTAAGGTAGGAAAGGTCCTGGATTCCAACTGGTTAATAGAACTGTGCAAAAAACTCAATATTGTAACATAACTGTGCATCACTACAGAGAAGTTTACATATCTAGAATACCAACCTAATGGACGAACTTCTTGCAAATATATAATCACAAACATATGCATCTTTCTGTGAGTCACAGTGGAGAGAAAGTCACTGCCAGGACCAGAAATGTAAATAAATGTACTATAATACCTAATTTACTGCAATATAATACTAAAAGTGTAACATATTGACATGAAATATTTTACAGAGTACTTCATTAAAACTTACTATTCTTATCCTTTCTTAGAGTTGCCACACTGAATTCCGTTGCATGTTATAAAATGACAACTTATGTGCGCATACAGAAAGTACCCCATAAAATTGATATGCTGTTGATAGTGTAGACAACAAATTTTTGAAATTCTAATAGCTAGAATAGTTAACTTTGCAACACAAAAATGAAGCCTTCATGAAGCTTGGCAAAAAAACAAAAACAAAGTATAGATAATAACAGACTGCAAGTAATATTTTGGTCAATATAATACAACTTTTCTTTTTATAATCTCTCCTAAGCACCATCACAAAACGGCTCATTTCCAAAGATAAACATCCATTGAAACTCGTTTTCCAGCCTCAATATTAGGTCTACAGACTTTGTAGAAAATCCTTACAAATTAACCGTGGTAACCTCAGTTTCTGTCCAAATATCATAGTTTCTACAGATATTGCTACTCCTGTAAAATCATAACCATTTGTATTGCATGTTTTTGAAGTAGTGTAAAAAGCTTCCTAAATCACTGTTTAATTTCCTTTTTTGGATGGCAAGAGAACAGTATATTGCTAATAGTATTTTGACAAAAACTGGTAAAATGGTAAATTTGTGTAAAAAAAAAAAAAAAAAAAAAAAAGCGCTGGCAAAGAAATGTAATTTTTATGTTCATACTACTTAATATTATTACTACTACATTCTATTAATATCTTAAATTAAAACTGAAGAGTAAGAAGCTTTCTGAATCAGTGTTTAACATGAACTAACAACAAACAATAGTTCTACAGTATCTTTGTTAATGACAATTTTTACATTTACTAATACATTTTTAAAACCAAAAGTTGTTAACATTAGCTAATGCACTGTGAACTAACACAATGAGCAACTGTATTTTTATTTTTATAACTAACATTAACAAAGATTAATAAAAGTTATAAAAAAATACTGCTCACTGTTAGTTCATGTTAGTTAATGCATTTACTAATATTAAAAAATGAGACCTTATTGTAAAGTGTTACCTTAAAGTATATACTATTTTTATTAGAAATATTCTAAAAAATAAAATGATAAACATTAAAATTAATAATTTTAAATGTTACAAGTGAATTTAGGCATGACCGCATTGCATTTAATGCATTTTAAAGATTACATTTAACAGTGTTATTGAATTGTGTTAATGAAAAATTGTTTTAAAGATGAACTTTGAGTATTAGATGCCAACAAAGTTATTCCAATCTATTGAAAAGGAGGGGAAATGAGCATGCACAATTAAATATCCAAAATCGAATGATACCAACTGAAAATACAAACAAATATCAGCCATTAACCGATATAGTACAGTTTATGACTAAAACTGCTATGGAAACTGGTAAACCTATGTAGCCCCTAAAGGGACAAGGTGATGGAAAAAATATGAGATGGGAGGAAAAAAATTTGTAAATGTTTTGTGTTCCTCATAGAAACTTTGCATTAGCTTACAAAATGTTTTACATTCCCCTGAGAAACTTTGCATTTGCTCGCAAAATGTTTTGCGTTCCCTCAAGAAACTTTGCACTCACTCGCGAAATGTTTGCGTTCCCCCTAGAAACCATGCGTTCGCTCAAAAAATGTTTTACATTCCCCCTAGAAACTTTGCATTAGCTCTCAAAATGTTTTACATTGCCCCTAGAAACTTTGTGTTCACTCAGAAAATGTTTTACGTTCCCCCTAGAAACTTTGCGCACACTCACTAAATGTTTGCTTTCTGCCAAGAAACATTGCGTTCTCTCGCAAAATGTTTTGCGTTCCCCCTAGAAACCACGCGTTCGCTCAAAAAAATGTTTTACGCTCCTCCTAGAAACTTTGCGTTAGCTCAGAAAATGTTTTACGTTCCCCCTAGAAACTTCGCATTAGCTCGCAAAATGTTTTACCTTCCCCCTAGAAACCATGCGTTCGCTCAAAAAATGTTTTACGTTCCCCCTAGAAACTTTGCATTAGTTCGCAAAATGTTTTACATTCCCCCAAGAAACTTTGCGTTTGCTCGCAAAATGTTTTGAGTTTCCCTCAAGAAACTTTGCGCTCGCTAGCTAAATGTTTGCGTTGCGCCAACATTGTTTGCTCGCAAAATATTTGCATTCCCCCGAGAAACATTGCGTTCTCACAAAATGTTTTGCGTTCCCCCTAGAAACTTTGCATTTGCTCACAAAATGTTTTGCGTTCCCCCTAGAAACTTTGCATTTGCTCACAAAATGTTTTGCGTTCCCCCTAGAAACTTTGCGTTAGCTCTTAAAATGTTTTACATTGCCAAGAAACTTTGCGTTCGCTCAAAAAATGTTTTACGTTCCCCCTAGAAACTTCGCATTAGCTCGCAAAATGTTTTACGCTCCTCCTAGAAACTTTGCGTTAACTCACAGTGTTTTACGTTTCCCCTAGAAACTTCACGTTACCTCTCAAAATGTTTTACATTGCCCCTAGAAACCTTGCGTTCGCTCACAACGTTTTACGTTCTCCCTAGAAACTTTGCGCACGCTCGCTAAATGTTTTGTGTTCCCCCTAGAAACCATGCGTTCACTCAAAAAATGTTTTACGCTCCTCCTAGAAACTTTGCGTTAGCTCACAAAATGTATTACATTCCCCCAAGAAACTTTGCATTCTCTCGCAAAATGTTTTGCGTTCCCCCTAGAAACCATGCGTTCGCTCAAAAAATGTTTTACGTTCCCCCTAGAAACTTTGCATTAGCTCTCAAAATGTTTTACATTGCCCCTAGAAACTTTGCGTTCACTCAGAAAATGTTTTACGTTCCCCCTAGAAACTTTGCGCACACTCACTAAATGTTTGCTTTCCGCCAAGAAACATTGCGTTCTCTCGCAAAATGTTTTGCGTTCCCCCTAGAAACCACACGTTCGCTCAAAAAATGTTTTACGTTTCCCATAGAAACTTCGCATTAGCTTGCAAAATGTTCTATGCTCCTCCTAGAAACTTTGCGTTAGCTCACAAAATGTTTTACGTTTCCCCTAGAAACTTCGCGTTACCTCTCAAAATGTTTAACATTGCCCCTAGAAACCTTGCGTTCGCTCACAACGTTTTAAGTTCGCCCTAGAAACTTTGCACACGCTCGCTAAATGTTTGTGTTCCGCCAAGAAACATTGCGTTCACTCACAAAGAAAGTTTCGCGGGGGAACGCAAACATTTTGCGAGTGACCGCAAAGTTTCAAAGTTCAATGGAACGCAAAATATTTGCAAGAGAACGCAAAAGCACTGACATAATTTTTCCTCCTATCATATATATTTTCCCATCACCATGTCCCTTTAGGGGCTCCGTATAAACCTGTACCTCAGTGTTACCCCACAAAAAATGAGTTCTAAATATTACAGGTTAATTCAACTACAAAAATGAGAATTTACTACATCACAAAACCACAAAACAATCAGTTCACTTTTAAGGGAAGGGGGCGAGTAACGCATTACGCTATGCTACGCTATGCTAATGCAGTCATCCCTCACAGTTCCTCCTGTGCAGCTCACATACCTCCGTCTTCCCCGTCCAAACATGACTACCTCCCCACTGCTTCTCTCTCTCACATACACTTCCTTCAGCTGAATTTAAATTGGGTGGAACAGCTGAATTTGTAACAGCGGCGACAGTAATGCTAATGGCGGGTAATAATGGCCGCCTCGGACACGTCAGCATTAGTGAGGGCGCTAGCTGAAATATAGCCAGCGACGAAGATCTAAATCTGCTTAGCATTGATTTTGCTGTTTTGATGAAAATGCACACTGGACCTAGAGGGCTCTCTTAAATCAATTGCGCTCCTCAGAGTGGGACCCCGCGGCAATTTGACGGACAGGCGGCGCACAGAGTCTCCAGACGGCCTAATCGCGGCCGGGAGCGCTTAACGACGCCAGCGGTGTTCATGTTACACGCAGATATTGTGTATGTATTGAACGCCACGCGTTTACCTGGTCTAAGTGATGAGTGTGAGAAGGTAGAGAGAGTTGGGACTCAGCGTTTTGGTTTGGGGGAAGCGAAACGGCAGGAAGACGGGCCGACTGAGAGGTCGTCTGCGAGCGAGAGAGAGTGCCCACAATTATCTGACCATGGGAGTTGTACAATTATGAGTGAAATATGGTAATTGCCCGCCCCGAAAGCGATTTCCAGTGATTTATTTTTATGGAAAGCATTTTTTTTTTTTTTTTTTGGTTTAAAATGATTCAGACATTTGAGCGCCCATATGCCGTGAGTGCTAAGGGTTTATTTGTACCCCAGTACGAGCGACGGTAGAGAAACAGGCTCGTGACCTTGCAGTTACCCTTCCATTTCGGCGACCTCCGGGTGACCCCCGCGGGAGGATAGATGAGCTTCCGTGAAAAAAGGGGAGTGAGAGGAACGTCAAAAAGAGGAGCGTGTAACGCCGCAGAGACGCCATTGTCTCCATACCTCCCCTCTCACCCACTTTATCTCACTCCACACACACTTACACACACTTTTACAGTTTATACCTGAAGACATTTAACCAGCTCATTAATTTTAACTAGAGTTGTAAAGGGCAGATTTTTAGTGTCTAGTGTTACAAAAAGACATACGCTGCCTACTGTCTAAATATTGTATCAAATGGCTGGCAGACACACTGGGGAATTATACAGCCCAGCTAAAAGTACAAAACGTGGAAATCTGTCTGACACACACACACACACTGTATTTAGTGTGTTACAGTAGCTTTGTGTAGGAGATAAACTTCTATGGGAGACTGTTAAGGTTTGTTGCTCATGTGGTAGCAATAGTTTGGCTTGTTACAAAAACTACAAAAAGTCACAGGTACAATGTAATCACGGCCGGGAGCGCTTACAAATACTTAAAAACTGAGACAAAATTGATTACTACAAAATAGCAACTATATTTTCCTTTAGTTAATTTGTCACATACAAATGTGAAATGTGTTTTAAAGCACACCAAATAAAAGTTTTTTCTTCCTCTTTTCTCTATTTCTTTCAAAACACAAATGTTTACTTTGGTTTATACTTTTTAAATAAAATTTGACAATTGGATGTTGATATTTTTAAGACACCATTTTCTGCTCCTGTGCTGATAAACAGTGCTATTTTAAAGTCGTCTGACTCTGTGGTTGTGGCTAACCGTGATGTTAAATCACTTCACGTCCCCTGACTAGCTTCTGATTGACTTGAAGCTCAATTAGAGACGATGCCGTTAGTCCCCTGAGTGGGTTTATGTAAATCAGAGCCTCAGATGCTGACAGCACACTATGTGTGTGTGTGGGTTGAGTAGGTGTGCAAATCAAGTGGTGTGCCAGCAGGAGTGGTCTAATTAATCAGGGATTGTATGTGCATGTGTGAACCTCACTGACATCTCAGTATATATATTGTATGTATGTGTGCAAGAGCAGGCAATGTTTTTTTTTTTTTTTTTTTTTTAATATGAACATCCTAATTATTTTTGTCCTCGACTTCTGTGTGTCTAAGTGTGCATGTGTATGTGGGTTTGTTTTCTTGTTCAGTGTGTAGTCGCTTTTATTGCAGATGTGTCTGCTCAGTGATTGCTCCTGTTGTTAATGTGGAATATTAATTTAAAATTTTAATTTCATAAAATGTTTTATATATAGTATGAGGGGCCAAACATGAAATAATTATATGTAAATCATATAGATAGATAGACAGACAGACAGACAGATAGATAGATAGATAGATAGATATTTGCAGTGCGTTTCTGTATTAAATTAATTGCATTGTGAGTATTTGCAGCACATGCGTTGTCAAACTGATGAAGTTTTTTTTTTTTAAATTTGCTGGTGTTTTTTCTATTTGCATGTGTTTTCTTCAGTTGCAGCGCGTTGAGCTCTCTTGGCCATCGTAGTATTGACTAGTTGCATGATTTTTAAGTGTAGCCCATGAGGACAACTCAACAGAAAGATGTTTCATGCCATTATTTCATGGTACACTGTCTTTTTATTGCATCACATGCAATACAGACCACAAACTCACATTCATAACTATGATTTCTTTTGCCGTGGTGCTGAAGATTCAGCAGCGGTAGCTGAGAAACACTGTGCTACAAAACACTAAAATTGGCATCCACACTTCATTCAACATATCCACAAAACTCATTACTTGATATTGACTAGGATTCATCAAATAAACACAACTGCTTTTCTCTGACCTGCTCCAACCAGTTGCTCAATTTATGAAGGACTTCTGTTATTATGAGCACACCACTGACTCCAAGTTAAGCAACAAGATTAGAGGCAAAGAGGTGAAAGTTTCTCATTTATTATAGTAACAAGATTATAATGATTCTAATATTTGTTGCAAAGTCATTTTAACACTCCATATCAAATTAGGACACAACATTCTAAATGTTTGCAGTTAAAGGATTAGTTCACTTTCAAATGAAAATTAGCCCAAGCTTTACTCACCCTCAAGCCATCCTAGGTGTATATGACTTTCTTCTTTCTGATAAACAATCTCGGAGATATTTTAATAAATATCCTGGCGCATCAGAGCTTTATAATGGCAGTGAACAGGACCCATGAGTATGAGCTACTGAAAGTGCTTCCATCTACATCCATCTATCATAAACGTACTCCACACAGCTCCGGGGGGTTAATAAGGGCTTTCTGAAGCGAAGCGATGCGTTTGTGTAAAAAATATCCATATTTAACAAGTTATGAAGTAAAATATCTAGCTTCCGCCAGACCGCCTTCCGTATTCAACATACGAATAAAGTGTAAAACTCTCGCAGTTCACAAAGCTTACGCTACATCCTACACCTTCCCTATTCAACTTACAGAAAAAGTGTAACTGACGCGGCGCCAGTTTTATACGTAACTTGAATACGGAAGGCGGTCTGGCGGAAGCTAGATATTTTACTTCATAACTTGTTAAATATGGATTTTTTTTTTTACACAAACGCATCGCTTCGCTTCAGAAGGCCTTTATTAACCCCCCGGAGCTGGATGTGGATGGATGTGGATGGAGACACTTTCTTCAGCTCATACTCATGGGTCCCGTTCACTGCCATTATAAAGCTCGGATGCGTCAGGATATTTATTAATATAACTCCGATTGTGTTCATCAGAAAGAAGAAAGTCATATACACCTAGGATGGCTTGAGGGTGAATAAAGCTTGGGCTAATTTTCATTTGAAAGTAAACTAATCCTTTAACATGAGGGTCACCATGAATTTGCCAAGACAGACATGTTCCTGGATCAACATATTTTGTTGATCCTGGAACAACATTCCTGTCGAAAATTTAGTCCTAACCCTAACCATACCCATAACTTATGCCTAAAAGCAGAGGGAAATAACAGGTGAATAACACATCGATGTAGAAGCACCTAACCCTGGTTGTAAGCCTAAAATTGACCTAAGCCTCAAATCTGATTGGTTGATTGGAATGTTTTTCCAGGATCAACAAAGATGTTGATCCGGGAACATGTTGTACTTGATGAAATCAGTTTCACCGAACATGAGGCTACAAACTTGCTAATTAAGCAGAGTTCAATTACCGCCCTCCACTGATGGTGGTCTAAACCGATGCAAAGAAAGTGTCTCCCATGATTCCGATGTTATAAAACTCATCAATGTTGATGCATGGAGAACATGCATACATTCTAAAGTCGGGATGAAACAGAAGTTGAGATAGTCTTTTCTTCCCTATTGTGATGTCCATTGTGAAGTCTTATGCACGTTAGTATTTTCATTAAAAAAATGGTTTTAAGCCAGTTATTTATATCTTTTGCTGTAGTGTGTCAGTAGGAAATATCAGTTTACATTTCCAAACATTTCCTTTTGCCATTAATTGTAATAATTTAGTGAGATTTTTGTATTCACAAGGAGTCTGACAACAGCCGGTATGCTCCACACGGAGATCTGATCTCACCATCATCGAGTCTATCTGGGATTACATGAAGAAACTGAGAATAAATCCAGAAGAACTGTGGCAACGTCTTCAGGATGCCTGAAGAAACCTACCTGCAAAGCTACCTGAAAAACTATGCACAAGTGTACCTAGGACAAAAGCTGTTTTAAATGCAAAGGGTGGTCACACCAAATATTGATTTGATTGAGTTAATAGACATTAACTGATAAATACCTGATAAAACTCTTCCTTTATACGGTTATAAATAGATAACATAAGAAATAAGGGTTTATTAAATTGTGTAGTGTTGCCATATTTAGAAGAGACTTTAAATGTTATGTTTTTATCTAGCAGCATTTTACATCACGTCTTGAAAAGCATGTTCACATGAAACTCCGTATCGGGGAGTGTCTAATGTTTTCAACGCAAACCATATTTCAGCAGCATTATGACTACTGGAACTAGTCTAAACAAATAGCCATATTACAGTGAAAATTGAAACCCCTGCAGAGCGCGCGCACACACCTGACACCTCGACACAAACCCACCTCACCAGTTAACACAGATAACCGGGCTGATTCCCCTGTTTTTTAATGCACTCTCTGAGACTGAAGTGCCTCCTGGCCTGCCAATTAAAAACCCAATAACAGCCTATTAAATAATACATGGGCATTATTTAGTGGCACAATTAAACAATGCGCAATGGTATAAATCCAGATGGGCAAAGCTGCCGACACCGCCAACCTTTCATTTAGATAGCGGAGCTGGAGCTCAGGGTCCTAAAGCTGCCCTCACAGCTGAATGCCAATGGTGACCAGACATATGCCCGTTTAAAACGCTGTAAAACTGCGGCCCTTTTTAATGGGGCGTTCCGGGGCCCGAATGATAGATGGAGAGAGAGATGATTAATCTTTTTTTTCTCCTCGCTTTTATTTTACAGGGGCCAATAAAGGTGTCTGTCATAAATTGTTTGGAGATCCTGCGCTCTCGGATGCTAGGCAATAATGAAGCACCAGAGTACAAGTGGAATAAATCTCACCCACACGCGCACAAACAGACCCCCAAAGTCCCGCCGTGATGTAACAGCGGCGAGATATGAGCCAGCATATTTACACATTAATTTAGCTGCTGAATGAAGCTGTAGACTGACAACAGATTTACACAGTAACACAAAGTTTATCATCAAACGGCCCAGTTTTGATTCTGTGCGTCTCTGTGTACAGAGTACAGACGCAAAAACTATTTTCAAACACTAACACATATTCTCAATAAAGACTTCTGCATGGCCTCAACCACACACACCCCCTCATGAATCAATCACATCTTACTCTGTAATCAAGTGTGTTTGTATGTTCAACAAAATTGCTAATAACTATCAAAACTGTCATGCAAAGGTAAAATGCAGTAGCATCTGCAGTAATGCATTTAGAAAAAAATGAGACTCAACTGTGATCAGATTCATGGGAAACAGAATGTGAAAATTAATATTAAATTGATCAAGTCACAATCACAAAACTTTAAAGCCATTTTTATCAGTTTCAGTGATGCCTACACTTTGCCTTTGTAGTGCAGTGTAATAACCCAGTTCAAGGGTTTACATGCAAATCAATAAATCAGTAATGCAAGAAAACCATGTTTGCATGAGAAATGATTGGGTTTTTCCTCAGTGAAGGATGTAATGAACAGCTGTGCTTGATATTATCAGTCTTTGGGCTTATAGATAATCACATATAAACAGCTATACTGGTAGAAGCCATTTCTTCACCCAACACACTCTCTTACTGCTCCAGTGAAAGTGAGGGGGTGGAGGGCGAGAGGTCAGCTGGGGTCACAGGTGAAAGTGTGGAGGTCAAAGTTCTGACAGGTCACACTGGTCTGTATCTACTAGCACATGTCTCCTTCCAAAAGCCGCATCAATACATGGACACAACCTAAAGTCTTTCATGTTCTGAAATGAACTCATGCCTCTCTGTCCACCATCTCTGAATTCTCCAATCATCATCATGGTTGTCATGTTATCCGTATTTTGTTTCTATATATACGTTTTGTGTTTTTCAGAAGCCTACTGGATGGAGGTTAACTGGATGTCCTGTTCCCATTCGATCATCAAAAACTCACTTCCTGTTTGACCATTTAAGACAAATTACAACGAGGGACCAACGATTGCTACCATTTCCCATTGTTGTTGTTGCTTGCGATTCTCTTATTCTGTGTTTGGAGCCTTACATGAGAACCTCAACTATAATCTTGCTATAAATGTTATATTTTGTACATAACAATGCACACTTTTTTTCCTCTAAATAGGGAGTACAGCAGCATTTTCTTTAAATCAGGTATATAGACTGGGAATGGTTCAAGCTGGATTCAAACTCATAACTCCCACATGAGCGCACATAAAAACAAAAAGTGTTTAAACAGTCTTTATGTGGTCACATCTAAATTAAAAGGTTTTATTCAAGACAAAATATATATGATAAGAGTTCAGATGCAAAAGCCACTAAATGAAAAATGAAAATAAATGAAATAATGATATTGAGCAAATGCTCTCCGCACATATTATACGTTCATCAAATAATTTTGCTTCAAATCCGCTAAATCCCAGAGTCAGCCCATTCAGAAATACTGGTTTGTTGGCAGAAACTGCTAAACACCACTTCCCTTAGTCAGCAAAAGCCTCTAAGTACACAGAAGAACCAATCGGAAGACGCAAATTGAATCATATTATTTCAAGATGAATGGCGGTGTGCATATGAGCCGGCTTTCAATTGCCGAGCTGCAAAGTTTTTATGATGTTTTGTCCATCGTTACAGTGGCAATGACAGGATTTAGTGAGTAGCAAGTAAACACAACAGTGTTCCTTTTGCTGCTGTCAAGCTGATAGAAACAGACATTTTACTATGTCTTGTTGTCCAAAGAGGTGGACTTAAGAGGTTTTTGCAAAAAAAAAAAAGCATACATGGACTTAGCTGGTTTTGCAGCAAAAGACAGTCAAATTTCTTAAATACCAATGAATTGACTAGTGACATTTTTGAAAATAAGGCATTTCAATAACCAACTAATAACCTTTTCATTGCCATCAAAGTGAAATTACTGAACCTAAACATAGGAGCCTCATAAAAAAAATGCTCATTTAAATGAAATCATGTCATACGGACTTAGAGGTTTTTGCATCTGAACTCTTCATTAGGGTGACCAGACGTCCCAGTCCTGTATTTCAGCTCTATTTTTAGTGTCCCGACTTAAGAAAAAAATCATGTTTTGTCCCGTATTTCATCTTTCCTAAAATTTCGTTATGACTGATAGAACGAGTAGTAGTAGTATTAGTGTTCTGTCACGCAAGAACAGCCCAGTCAAATCCGTCGTAGAACAAAATTACCATCGAGTCACAATTCGTTATTGATTAACTTGCCGTTAGTGTAGGCAGGATAGGCGAAATAACGTTGAATGACACACACCAGAAGCGCTCTCTCTCGCGCACGCTCTCTCTCTTTCCTTGTGCACGATCCAGTTGACAGCACGCGATCAGTTCTCATTGCGCCAGAATGGTCAAATGCACACATAGTTGCCAAAATGTCCATCGTGTGGAATATCTCATGTAAATACAGTCGGTTATGGCTTAAGTGGACATAAACAGATGGGTGAAAACAGGATATGTGTCAGTATCATGAATTACCATGAATTCAGTCTTAAAGGGACAGTAGCCTAATTAAATATTTGTTTACAACAAAATGTTAAATAAATGTAAACATGGTAAATAAACCTACTGTATGAAAAACAAGTTTATTAATTTGTATCTTTATTGTATTGGTCGTATTAAAATTTCTCATATTACAAATAAAATGGTCATATTGTCCACCCCTTCCTCACCTGTCCCGTATTCCACCATGAGAAATATGGTCACCCTACTCTTCATATATATATATATATATATATAAAACATGACTAAATAAACAGAAGTCATTTTTAAGGGTCAGATGAAGCAGAAATAGGTCCCTAAAGTAAGAAAAAAAAAAAATTAATAAAAATAAAAATAAATTATATATATATATATATATATATATTTGAATATATAATATTATTTGAATATATAAGGGAAAGTGAATATCGTCACCATTTATTTTACCATCTTCTGCCTTCAACATGTTCATCTGAAATGCTCCTGCAGTGTGACATAAATATTCCACTGAGTCAATCAATTAATATGAGCTCATAAAAGCTGCATGCATAATAATTATAAAATAATGAACGAAATGCTGGTTGAAATATCTTACGATGGAACAAAAAATGTCACACCACATATAACCATTTTTATGAAATCTTATCTCACGTATAAACTCAACCAGTGACACACATACAAACCAGTCTCCTCATGGGTCTAAGCCTCCCTTGACACTTTAATCGATGGTGAAGCTTGTCCGCACTTTGACACAAATCAGGGAAATTAAGTTTAGAGGCTGTTGAGGAGCTAATGGCAGAACAATGTGGCATTATGGTGTGGCCTCAGACACCGAGGTAAATCATGCTGGGCTGTATGTGTGTGTGTGGGCTTGTGTTGGGGGATGACAAATGTTAGCGTGGCCATTCATCCAGTGGTTTGCGCTCAGGCCAATTTCACAACAGCCTTTCCTGTCTTAATACTCCTGTCTCACAAGTTTTACATTATGCAAATGATGTATTCTGTATAATGTTGACACATATTGATTTGCTCTGGTGGCGAGCCCCTGAGTCAGGGCCTTATAAAACATGGCTGAAGTATTTATGATGACGCAATGTATTCTGGCCTGCACACGTGTGTATGATAGGCAATTAATGCCAAGCACAACTGTGATTTCTGTTTATGTGACCTGGCAGACCCACAACAACTGACGGGACAATATGATCGTTTTTACCCTGCTCTCATTTACCTACAGTTGTGTTTGAGTCATGTCTGATTTCCCTGCCAGTCGCTGTTTCTGTGAACTCATTTCTGTAGCCAAACCAGAAGCAGCAAGAGGAGAGAGGGAGTTTCTCAAAATGGTTTTGCAGTGCACTTTAGGAATAAATTGGTAAAACTTCATAATAACTTTTATTAATGTCATTAACAAACATGATTCTAACAGAATCTGCACTGAATGTGGAGGAAAATCTGTGTGTGTGTGTGTGTGTGTGTGTGTGTGTGTGTGTGTGTTATTTTTGTTTTGTTTTTGCGCACAAAAAGTATTTTCGTTGCTTCATAACATTAAGGTTGAACCACTGCAGTCACGTCAACTGTTGTAACGATGTTTTTACTACCTTTCTGGACCTTGAAAGTGGTGGTTAAATTGCTGTCTATGGACGAGTCATATACCTCTCAGATTTCATCAAAAATATCTTAATTTGTGTTCCGAAGATGAACGAAGGTCTTACGGGTGTGGAACGACATGAGGGTGAGTAATTAATGACAGAATTTTCATTTTTGGGTGAACTAACCCTTTAACATTATACTGAATCCATGGTATCACATATGTTTGTTAATGATTCATTGAGGAAGTTATTAAAAGTGTTCCCCTGAAGTTTTGGAATGAAACGGCTACTGTGTGCAGACATCAGTAGCTAATACTAAATAAAGAGACACCACTGCTGTGACCTTAAATTATCCATTCCCTCCTCCTCATACTTTCTTGTGCTTCAGCCGGAGAAAACCGAAGTAATCTCTTCCTCTCGCCCTTATCTAAAGGGCTTCCCCATTGCTTGTGTCTTCTGAGAGGCCTTTGAGTACTGAGCTGATAAGCGTTTTTAAACATAAGAACACACTCATCTATTAAACTCAAGAACAAACCTCAGATAGCGCCATGGACGTGCAGAAGCCGTATTATTACTGAACCTAGCATGTCTGGCTCTTTGGACACTAGCTATCTGTGGGATTCAAGACGAAAGCTGTGGCGAATTGGTATGCAAAAGCTGTCTGACTCTCAACAATGACTTGAAAAGGCTCCGAAGGCATTTAAAGAAGAGAGGCCTTTCATTTTATGTCACACAACAATGCAGTTTTTAAGCACAGATACTTGCTACCAGTTTGCTGTAACAGCATTCGACACATTTGACCTTGAAATATCACATTTAAACACAATTATTACACCATGAATGCACACGTACACACTTGGCGGTCTCCTTAGCCCCCTAGTGTAAGGCATATAGAAGGACAGGTAATGTGACTACCTGAAAGAAGTTTCACAGCCTCATGAATATTTAAACAAAGAGGATGTGTTTCCAGCAGGAAATAAATAATGTATTTATAAGGAGGAGGAGAAAGAAGGAATGAACTGTGGGGGTGGGGTGAGCGTGTGAACATCAAAACTGAGCCGACACTGCTATCCTGTGGTGGACTTCTAGAATGCAGACACTGAGCACATGGATCTATGTGACGCTGTTCAAAAGAAGCACCATTCTTTTCAGTGGCAGACAAACAGATTCAAGGTCATCGATCTGTTTGTCAATTACCTCTCTGAATCGTTATCTGCTCGGCACATCTGGAACAAACACCATTAATATTGTCTCTGCTAGGTCCTCTATGAGAACTGCATCCTACAATTATGGAATTATATGAAATATTTGCACATTTTTTGTTTCAATAATGCTACAATGATTGTACAGAAAACGTTTTTTGAGGCAATTGCTTAATTTCGGCAAATTTGGACTGTTCATTGACGAGATTTCCCCACTTCACATTCATTGAAAAATAAATCAGAGTTAAAGCTGCAATCATATTTACAATACATATTATGATAAATTAAACAGGTTTAAAATGAAAAATAAAATAAAATAAATAAAATAGACAATTACATTTAAATAAATAAAAAAATATATATAAAAAAACAATAAAATAGAAACTATATCAAAAATAAAGACAAAAGAAAAAAAATCTGAAAAGTGACATTTCTTTAGAATGTGAAATTTTAAATCAATTCATGTTTAAAAAAAAAAAAAAAATGTTTTCTTAATTATATTTTCCTATCCTAGGATTCACTGTGCCTCCACGTATTAAAATTAAATAAAAACAACAAATATATAAATAATAAATAAAAATGATATTTTATATATATATATATATATATATACACACACACACACACATACATATTATATATACACACACATACATATATACATACATAGATGTGTATGTATATGTGTGTGTGTGTATTTATATATTGAATTATTTATATATATGACATTTTAAATCAATTCATGTTTAAAAAAAAATGTTTTCTTAATTATATTTTCCTATCCTAGGATTCACTGTGCCTCCACATATTAAAAATAAATAAAAATAACAAATATATGAATAATAAATAAAAATTATATATATATATATATATATATATATATATATATATACACACACACACACACACACACACATTCATATTATATGGGGGGAAGCAGTCAACACATGATAGGGCACATACTTCCAAACAAGGGCACATACTTCCATTCATTTTATTTCAGTTTTGATGAATTGATGACTTTTATTCTACAATGTGGAAAACAGTAATAATAAAGAATAAAGAAGTTTTTGTGCCCAAACTTGTTTAAAGATGCTTGTTAAAATCTAAAACTTGTTAAAATCTTGGTCACCCTCACCTGTGGAGACTGTTCAAGGCCTTTTTCAACACCCAACATTTGTCCTTCAGTTAAGAAATTAAACTTTTTGTGTTCTTATTAAGGTGACTCTTAAACACGGAGGATGATGCAAATCCCCTAGGGTTTTCAAAAGTCACCTGAGGAGCCAAGTCTGCAATTAGACCTCCATTCAGGAAACACATAAATAACAGGGACTCGCGAAGCTAGAGACATAACAGTGATTAATAGAACCATTAATTCAGGCAGATTTTCATCCCAAAACCTTACTCATCTTTTCCCTAATAATGGATAATTACAATCTATGGATATTGTCAAAGGTGGAGAGCAGATTAAATGGTTTTGCTTGAAGAAATTACGGCATCAGTTTTACAATAGTTTCAGAGGGGAAAGATAAGCCTTAAGCTCAAAGGCTAAGATCATGAAAAACAAATTCACGCAAGTCAATATAATATAATATAATATAATATAATATTGACAAAAGTTCCTAAAGGTGGATGAGTCTGCAGATCAGCCTGCAGTTCTGGATGAAAACAGCAGGGGGCGTAGTGCTATATCAGGCTGAGTATTACTACTGACTGCATATGAATGCACAAAACCCAGTAGGATAAAAAGACAAGAGAGATTAACAACATCCTCCTGAGCCAGAGATCATAAAAAGGAGTTGTGCTTTCCAACAAGTATTGGGTCAACAATTTGATGCTTTTAGAGCAGCCCTCATAACTACAAATTCATTAGAATAAAAAGTTACACATCCTATAACACACAAGAATGTACAGGGCAGAATGAATGATATTCCACTTTCAGCTTTTGAGTGAACACTCTCAAAGTGAGCAGATACTAAATGACATCTGGGACGCAGCCAGAGCCTGAAACCCGCCAACAAAGAAAGACGGATAGAAACAATTAGATAGAATCTCCTCCTTACCAATCCACCAGAGATCTATTTCACCCGGTGGAAATAAAGGCCATCAGATCATCTCTGGCAAACGAAGCAACTAGAAACAAAGAATAAAATTGACATTTAAGACAGGTTTGTTGCGTTGGGAGGATGATGATGTACCGCGCCAAAGAAGCTCAGTTTTAACGTCCCTGTGAGAAGCCCGGATTATCCTATTGGAACAGAAAACACAGAGTTCCCTCAGTTCCCGTTTGCCGCTTTCATCTCGACAAACCATATGAGATTATGTCTTCATCCACTTTCAGAGGTGACAAAGATCACATGCAGAATTTACAGAGAGAGAGTGAGATGCTAATATTTACATAAGTGCAGGTGTTAATATTTGCCGCCATTAATTCCAGGCCTCTCTGCTTCAAACGGGCTAAGCAGGCTTTGAGCAGATGCAGGCCTTGCTCTATGCCCAGGCCTCTTTCAAGAGTGCCGCGGTGTGTTTGGACAATACTAATCCTGCCATTGGTTAGCCTGACACTCAGGGTCTTAGTAAGATGGGCTTTCATGATAAAGAGCAGGAAATGAGAACGGCATCAGGAAAAAAGGGGCTTTGTTTCCTTTATAAAAATAATCATTTAACCAGTCATGTACATATTTAAGAAAATGTAACTTGCCCATGCAAAAGTTTAGACTGTTGTGGGTGTTCTGTGACACAAAAAAAAAAAAAAAAATGTTGTAAAAAAACACATTGTGTATATATATATAATTTTTTTAACTGTTGCCTTGTTTTACAGTAAGAGAATATAATTATCAAGATGCAAAGACTTATTTTGTAACCATGTATCTGGAATTAAGTTAATATAATTCAGGACTATATTATTTTGAATAACATAACGTAACATAACAGTTACTAAGCTTACCAAGTTACCTATTTTGCAAGCATGTATCTTGAAATTAGGATTATATTATTTTGAATTATAATTTAATATAATAATTTGTTATCATTATTTTTTTTCCCCCTTGTTTCAATCATAAACCTCACTGGATATTAAATTAATGCTTAAAAAACTATTTTTTTGTCATATTAAATATTAGTTTAATATTTGTCTTGTTTACTATAAAATATATATATAATTATTAAAATACATCTACTAAGATAAAGACTTAATTTGCAAGCGTGAATTAAGTCAATATAATTCAGCATTATATTATTTTGAATTAATAATATAATATAATATAATATAATATAAAACCATTAGTTTTTTCCCCTTATTTCAAGCATAAACCTTGGTGGGTGTTATTAGATTGATGCTTATAAAAAGAAAAAGAAAAAAACACTAAGTAAGAAATGTATTTATTTATTTATTTATTTATTTTTGCGTAGTTAAATATTTTGGATTAGTGGTTTGTTTCAAACAAGATAAACAAGATATTATAAAAATATAATATAATACACCATAGTTGTTTTTTCACCATAGTTATTTCAAGCCTAAACCTTGCTGTATATTATTAGATGTATGCTAACAAAAAAGAAAAGAGGGGAAAAAACAGTTGACAGTTTCATATTTAGGATTAGGAGTTTCAAATCCTGCAATAGTAGTGATGCTTGTCAGTAGCAATTACATCATCATAAATTCTATGATGTTGTTACAGTTTACGGTGAGGCGTATTCTAAACTCTAGGCTTTATTTTCTGAATGAAAGATGATTTTCTGTCAGATATCATTTTCAGTCCAGTGCTAAATTGAATCTGGGTTTGAGAAATGATCCCTTCGAAGCTGAATCAGTACTTAAGACGGACAAGACAGACAGATCTCGTCATCTCATTTATCTCAAGGCATTGTGTAAGCGAAAGTAGCACGCCGTAGTGTCTTGACATCAAACAATAACCCCTGTTGCCACTACAATAAAAGAGCCACCCTCGGGAGGGATGACGCTTTGGGTCAAAGGTCACCGATAGGAACCTCAGCTCTCCTCTCGCACACAAACACAAACAAGCACACGTACAAATACGTACATTTTCTCATTCACGTAGCCGCCTGAGGCGCAGTGGAAGCGGTAATATTTATATCGTTCCTCTCTGCTGTTTTACGCCCGGAGCAGACGCAGGCTGAGTCTCTCCACCGCTCTGATGACTGCCATAAAATCAGCTGCCATAAAAATTGATTTGAAGCGAAAGAAAGAAAATGGAGACATACTCCAAAATAATTATACACATGAACGCTTAAATGCCACCGCGGTGACGCTGCGTGAGTTATGGCACATATTTACCCACAACGCACCGCTGTGACAGAGTACACAAATTTTTAAAGCCTTTGTTATTGCGTTCATCTGTCTTCATGTTCTAAGATCAGCTTGATTCTCCTGTTTTTCTGACACAAAGTTTGTGCTACTATGGGTATATTTTAATGTTACGTATTTCTATGTAGTTTCCGTTGTGCATGCTGTTTGTTATGATCTGTGTGTGTTTGTCTATGAGACAGGCCCGTGATGGCTCTATCCACAGGGGCTCACAGTGAGGACGATATTGCTCACAGTCAGTAAAGCCCATATACTTTGCTAACAAACACAGCAGCAGTTCAAAGGGAATGGCGATTTGTTCGGATCTGCTACTCAAGGAAAGGGGGAGAAAATGAAAGAGGAAATCTATGTTTATAAACCTGCAGTAAGATTATCAAATTCAGATAAAACTTCCTTCACACAACCAAACAGGATTTTGCAAAACAGCTCTAAAATCTAAAAAAAAGCTGATAGATAGATAGATAGATAGATAGATAGTAAAATCACCTGCTTTATTAAATGAACTGATGTTGAGAGTGTATTTCTCTTCTTCTCTTTCACTTCTACTGACATCCTGCAGAATTAGTCCTGTTTTTTACGTCTCTCTTTAGTCTTCCCTCACTTCCTTTCTTCAGATCATATGTAATGTGTTTCATCACTCATTTGACTGTGGCCTCTATGTGACCCTGCACAGAGTTCAGGTAAACCAGAGCATGTCCTTGATCCAACTCCCTTCACTCATTTATCAGTCTCTACAATTCCTCATTCAGTCACATATTCTTTTTTCCCTTTCTATCGCTCGATTACACACTTTTTCTGTTCCTATCTGTATCTATCACACATATATACACAATGCAGGCATAAATACACAGAAAAACACCTTCTCTTTCACAGTGTCATCAAACATTTTCATTAGGTGTGTATATGTGTAGGTTGGTTGGCCCTGGGATACAGTAGTTCTGAAAAATAAATAAATAAAAAAAAATTAAAAAAAACATTTTTTTTTTTTTTTGGTCCATACAATGAAAGTCAATAGGGTTGATCTGAATCAATGTTGTTCTAAACTAGGCTTCACAATATATCAAACAAAATTGATATTGTGTTATTTACTATTTAATTAAATATATGAGCTACAAAACCAAGTGCGAACACCAACATTTTTATTTTTTTGCACTCAAAAAGTCCTCAAAGTAAAAGGCAATAGGTAAATAAAAAAATGTTTTTTTGTTGTTGTTTTTTTTTGTTTTTTTTATGCAGATGCACTGAAATCCCCACTCCCCCTCCAAAAAAAAAAAAAAAAAAAAAAAAAAAAAAAATATCACCACACTCACTCAAGAATAATTTTTTTCCAAAATCATATGGTGAAAATCCTGTATCTTTTCAAAAAGACTTTCTGTGTTCCATAGAAAAAAGAAAGTCACATGGATTAAAAAGATAGAGAGTAAATAACGACAGAATTTGGGGTGAAATATCCCTTTAACAAGAGGTGGATTATTTACTTGAGGTACCTCATTTGTATTCCCTGCCTTCACCATCATCCAATCAAGGGCCAGAAACGCTCCTTAAAGGGTTTGTTCACCCAAAAATGAAAATTCTGTCATTGATTACTCACCCTCACATTGTTCCAAACCCGTAAGACCTTCGTTCATTTTCGGAACACAAAATAACGACTTTATTCAGCAATATCTAGTGATGGGCGATTTCAAAACACTGCTTCATGAAGCTTCGAAGCTTTTGTTTCGAATCAGTGGTTCGGAGTGTGTATCAAACTGCCAAATCACGTGATTTCAGTAAATGAGGCTTCGTTATGTCAACATTTCGAAATTTCAATGGTTCACGTGACTTTGGCAGTTTGATACACACTCTGAACCACTGATTCGAAACAAAAGATCCGTAAAGCTTCGAAGCTTCATGAAGCAGTGTTTTAAAATCGCCCATCACTAGATATTGCTGAATAAAGTCGTTATTTTGTTTTGTTGCACAAAAAGTATTCTCGTCGCTTCATAACATTAAGGTTGAACCACTGAAGTCACATGAGCTGTTTTAAATATGTCTTTAGTAGCTTTCTGGGCATCTGAAAGTGTTAATTATCTTGCTGGCAATGGAGGCCTCACTGAGCCATCGGATTTTATCAAAAATATCTTAATTTGTGTTCTGAAGATGAACGAAGGTCTTACGGGTTTGGAACGACATCAGGGTGAGTAATTAATGACAGAATATTAATTGTTTGGTGAACTAACCCTTTAAGCCCCTCCCTTCAAAGTTATTTTCTTATCCAAATCTTCTAGAACAACTTGAGCAGTTTCTTTCGTTTATCTCTGATTTACCTCTTTATTCTGAGTTATTAGTGTTTATCACAATGGCTCTGGTTATTCATTTTTGGCAACATAAATGGTTCGATAAAACAGATTTAACAGGTGTTACGTAGTGTAAAGAATTCATCCCTCCTCACTTCCAGTGACTGTTCCATAAATCTAAAACAGAGCCTGTCTGGTAGGTGTATCCATTCCAACCAGCACCTGACAAACACAGTGCCGAAAGACTGAGAGTCAACAGCACCTGTATCTCTGCTCTTATCCTGCCATCTTGGTCCTGTGTCCATCTCTCTTGTGTTATCTTGCCCTTTCCATTCATCCCACTGGATGGATGCCTCTAAAATCGAGGGGTGGTAGAGGCGCGGTTCACGGGGGATTGTCTGGTGTCACCGAGACAATAATGACCCCTTTACCATGGAGATGAATGATTGGCGGTTTACTGTGTGATTTGTAGGGGGCGGGAGAACAAGGTGCGACGGAGGCCACGGGTGGACGAGGCGCTAACGGATAGACTTTCTGTCTTTGCCTAGGACAAGACCTGTCCCGCCATCACCTAAGGCTAAACCTCAAATTCCTAGACGGAAAGAAGGGTTGATGATAGATGAACGTGGGGGAACAGGGAATGCTAATGAGATCTGACAGATCTGTCAAGTGAGGGTCTTTGTTCCATTCCCGCCACTTTGTTTTAGGAGTCCTGGCATGTGCAGACACACAAACAGGCGTTGAGAGGAAAGATGGCTGAAAACGTGGACCCAGACTCTTTCTTTTTGCTCTAATGTTGGTAAACAATCATTTGTGTAAAGTTCAGATTCTGTCATGTATCTTGTGTCTCTTCATCAAGACTTCCTTGTTCTCATTCTGGCTGTTTTTGATAATCTCTTTTTACCTCATTTACTCTCTTTTAACTGATGGTGAGGAAGTTGTGAATTTGAATTGAACTGGCCACACCTCACAGGAAACTGAATTGGAAGAAAGGAAGAGAAAATTACTGAACTGCAATTCAAAGTAATGCAACACTTGCATTCTGGAAAATTAAGTGTTCTAATCTATCCTTCTTTCTGTCTGTCTGTATGTCTATCTATCCATCCATCCATCTATCTATCCATCTATGTATCTATCCATCCATCCATCTGTCTTTCTGTCCATCCATCCATCCATCCATCTTTGTCTTTCTGTCTTTGTGTCCATCTATCTACTGTATATACAGTATCTATCTATATATCTATATATCCATCTATCCATCTATCTATCTATCCATCTATCCATCCATCTTTATCTATCTAATCGTCTGTCTATCTATCAGTCTATCTATCTACTTACATTTTTCATTTTAGTTGAAGTCTTTTAAGTTTTTTTTTCCCCTAAATATTTATATTTTATTTTATTTTATTTATAAATGACCAAAAAATATCTTAGATCTAGACATGTCTCTTAAAACTTCAGGCTTCTTAAACTTTTTTCAAAACTTTCAAACTACTTTCTTGACAAATTTCAGTTTTATTGCTAAAAAAAAAGGATTTATCTGAATCAATTCATTTAAATTCTACATCCTTGCATTCAAATTCAATTGCAATCTAAAACATTATTATTATTTTTTTTTTTTACTACTTATCCAGTTTTCTTCTCTCTTGAAAAGGCCATCTAGACTGTATTATGCTTATTTGGTGGAATACATGCTTATGAATACATATGCTTATGTTACGGAAAACACAAGGAATGCTGGTGACTGGTCTTGTTGGTCCAAGACCAGTTGTTTTGCACATTCTTTGCCCATCCAACATCTACTTGCAGTTTTGAAGTCAGTGCTGGACATTCAAAGTGAATGCCAGGTCACCCTATTAGCAGGAGGAGCTGCAGATGGAGGAAGAGATGAAAGGAAAAGTCTAACATCAGAGTTTTCATGTAGTGGGGTCATTCTGTGGGTAAAATTACCCTCTTCAAACCTTTCTGTTTGGTCAGAAGCAACTTTGAGGTCAGTCTGTTTCACCTTGACCAAATCTACTTCTCAAACAACTGAGGCTTCACACGCCACCTGCAGAAGTTAAACTGTAATTTTGCTGCAGGCAAATTTAGTCCTCTGAGAAACTCACTCACATGGTAATGATGCACCTGTTGCATAGCTCTGAGGTAATGCAACTACACAGTATGTGACCTGAAGCTATGTAATCCAATCTAAACTATGTGTGTAGTTTATATATTATATTATATTATATCTAGTTAAAATTACTATGTATAAAAATATAAATTTATTTATAAAACGGTTAGTTACTGTCCTTGATTCTGATTGGTCAATAGCTGTGTTTTATTCACGATAAAACACGGCTATGACCGCTTCACCCAACGGTTCTGTGTATCACTACACAACACCCTTAGCAACCACTCTTAGCAATGTAAACTGTATGTTCTCAATTGATATTGTTCATTGAAACGTACTGTATTACGTATAAGAGTATTGTGAGAAAGAGATCAAGTGAGCGAGTTTATTACCTGCATTCAGATTTAGCATTTTCAAATGCTTTGACTGACAGCGCTAGTCAAAGCATTGGTCAGTTGCGTCTTGTTCCGTGTTCACAGCAGTTTAGTCTTTTCAATGTAAAAGTCTTCGCTACTGACTGACACATTCATAAAGACAGTCTTTGCCGCCATCTAATGGCGTAATAATGTAACTTCTATTGCTGTTCACGGTCAGGGACTATTTTTTTCCGGCGGAAGGAAGGCTTTTAGTGACAGTTTACTTCATGAAAGTTGTAGTGATACATATTTTTGGCTTTAATATTTGTATTATGTGATAACCTTTTTATAAAAGCAATAAGGCACTTGAGGCGTTGTTACCCCTTCAGCCATGACTTATTCATGATACAGCACAGCCTCTGGTACCTTATTGCTTACATATACACGGGTCAAACCATGTGCACAGTAATTTATAGTAAATACTATAGTGTTTTTGAACCATACTATAGTAAAGTACTTGAATTAATTTGTTGTGGTAATTCTATAGTTGCTGTGGTAACATAACTATAGTAATAAACAAATTACTTTACCCAATACTGTACTAAGTTTTCTACAACTATAGGGTATAGTATACTACAATGAATACACTACAGTTTACTGTAGTAAAAACTAAAGTATACTACAGTATTTATTACAGTTGATCAGTTCACTATAGTTAATACTATAGTATGCTGTAGCATTCATTAACAATGTTGTAAATGAATGTGATTTCATGTTGTAAATACAATAATATATACAGTATATATATATATATATATAGTATGGTTCAAAAACACTATAGTATTTACAATAAATTACTATAGTATTTTTTCACCTGGGTCCTACACCATTGCTGAGTATTTTCTCCTTAAAAGTCCAGTGAACCAGAGAGTCGCTGGAGTCGCTGGAGTTTCTGACGTGAAAAACTACCTTGTAACCAATCACGTCAACGTATGACCGTCAATGAATGGATCTCTAAGCTGGTGCGAGTGAGTGGAGGCGGGGCTAATTTGCATATTCATAGAATCGCGTATACTAAATGAGTCAAGGTTGTAGAGTAGGGCTGGACGATTAATCGAAAGTAATCGAAACCGAAATTCAGAACCTCTAACCGACGTAATTTTCCCATGACGGTTATTTCGTTTTTTTAAACCTGTTAATACTTACCACTTAAAAACATACTACCGCGTGTGTAGCCACATGACTCAACAGCAGGTGAACGCCGAGTCAACACACAGAGGCGGTGCACGAGCGGTGAGCCTTGCGTCTTCACCAAACTTTGTCTGTAGTATGTGTTTTAAGGTTTGCCAGTTTGGACATTCAAGCGATTTAGATTTAGAGCTACCGTGCTCGCGCAGCTGCATTGTGGCACGAACACTCATACAAACAGTAGCTACACAAAACGTGAAGATCGCGCGCACTGAGATGAACAAAAACTAGTTGTCAGCGCTGTCCTGTGATTTATCACTAAAGAAGCTTAGAAACTCAAAAGTTATTATAGCACACATTTTTCTACTTTTGAAGTAACTATTTACAACCCACAGCTTCACAATTAATAGAGAAACGGTATGACTAATTCACACATGCAATCGCTCTCTTTACGTACTGGTAATGTACTAATTTATCTTTATCTGATTTACAACGAGCAGAAATCTGTAAGAAATGTTACGAACCATAAATAAAATTACTGCTGAAAGTGAGCTGTTATGTCAGATCACTCTTTCAATAGGAAAAAATATCCCACCTTTAATAGTCAAGCATATTTACAGTACAAACCTTGTAAGTGAACTATGAGGGCAAAAAAAAAAAAAAACAAACAAACAAAATAATCGTTCATTAATCGTAATCGAGGTAAAATGTTCAATTAATCGAGGTTTTGATTTTAGGTCATAATCGTCCAGCCCTAGTGTAGAGTTACATTCAAGCTATTTTAAGGCATGAAAAAAAAAAATAAAAGTAAAAAAAGTCCAAGTAAAAAACCGTTTAAATATGTCATTTTGGTGATCAAAGATGAGTTTTAAGGGTTAAAATTATTGACTACAGGGGGACTTTAAATGTTTTTGTCTTTTATGCTCACCAAGGCTGCATTTATTTGATAAAAAATACAGTAAAAACAGTAATACTGTGAAATATATAATAACTGTTTTCTATTTGAATATATATTAAACTGTAATTTATTCCTATGATGGCAAAGCTGAATTTTCAGCATCTTTACTCCAGTCTTCAGTGTCACATGATCCTTCAGAAAGCATTCTAATATGTTGATTTGCTGCTAAATCATTATTTGTGCTCAAATATTAATAGTAGTTATTATTATGGATGTTGAAAACAGTTTTTGTTTCACGGTTTCCAAAAAGATATTACGCAGCACAACTGTTTTCAACATTAATAATAATAATAATAAGAAAAATAAATAATAATAAGCAGCAAATCAGCATATTACACACGACACAACCAATCAAAAGTTTGGAATAATTAAGATAGTTTCATGTTTTTTATGTATTTGGTATATGGGGGTGTAATAAAGTCAGAAAGAGGTAAAATGTGTCAAAAAATTACAATAAAATTATGTTCAACACTGTAGCTATTCAATCATTGTTCATTCATTCCACAACAGTGCATAAGCTCATGGTATCATACTCTGCTATGGAAGGCACAAACAAACAACTGCTTTTCACTAGCAAATTAAAATTTCATAATTGCTACTAGGGGGCAAATTGATGTATCTAGAGGTCGCAAAGATTTAAAGGGTTCACCCTTTAGTTCACCCAAAAATGAAACCCTTTAAGCAGTGGTAGAAAAACATACAAGGATCTCACACAAAAACAGCATATCAAATAACATTTGCACTCACCCATTACACAAGCCTACCACAACTACAGAGCCATAGAGCCCTCATATGTATGCATTGTCACTGGTTTGCTTGAGTGACTCATTGTTCAACACCAGACTCCTTTCCGCCATCTGCACAGAGGCAGTCGCAGCGGAGATGGTCACATTTCAGTCTTTCAGTCTTTCACTTAAGTGATTCCTCTCTCAGTAACACACATACACAAACACATACAACTGATCCTCAAAAACTAGCGACATATCAGACATCATCACTGACAGCGTCTGATCTCCGTTAAGGGCCTTAATTCTTCCAACACAATCAGAGACGGCGAATAAATCTGATATTTAAGGGACTGTCAAAGAACCTTCATCTTCCTCTTTTGAGGATTTTTGACATTCTTCACTGAAGCTGATCGATCAGGAATCACAACACACAAAGTTCACACGATTCAAGATGCCAAACTGACATGGTTTCCATTTGTACTCTTAAAAAATAGCTACGAAATTGCAGATTTAGATTTACATGTTCTTGAAGGTAAACTGATAGAGCATGGCACTAATAATGCCTAGGTCATGAGTTTGACAGCCAGGAAAAACACATATTTAGGGATGCACAATATACAGTATGAAAATCATATAGGTTGCTCTACATTATTGGTGATTAATTTTAAGGTTTCTCTTATTTATTTTATTTTTAAATATTTTTGTTTATTAAGTTGTTTTTTATTTATACTTTTGTTTTTTGTTTTTTAGTATTGGCCAATATAGAATATTTATTCAATATTAAATAAAATCAATATTTATATAAAAAAAAAATAATAATAATAATAAAAAAACAGGTATTAGCTGATAAATGATTTTTAAAAAAAATGGATGTTTAAATTTTTTTGCACTATTTTAAGAATTAAAATAGTATTTTTTATATTAGAAATGTATTTATTTATTTATTTATTTATTTGTATTAATATTTCTGTATTGTTTTCAGTATTGGCCAATATTGGATATTTATTAAATATTAAATTATTAATAAATAAAATTATTAAATATTTAAAAAAAAAAAAAAACAGATAACTGATAAAAATATTAGATGTTTAATTGGTTTGTACTATTTTAAGAATTAGATAATCATTTAGCATTAACTTAAAGGGATAGGCCTAAATTATGACAAAGATCCATTAAAAAGCACAATCGCGAGTGATTTCCCTTTAAGAGTGCATGTTGCTTTTTAAGATAATTAAAAAAAAGTTGCAGCAGTATTCTGTCATTTTAATATCGTACACGTATCCTACACACAGTGATAAAATGTATACCTGCTAAAATGTATGCTGATTTTAATGAAATGAGTTATGTGCTGTGTGGTAGGAAAAAAGTACTGTGTAATGGCTGTATCAGAGTTACATTCACAAGACATTGTTGGGAAAATGTAGTTTCAGATATCTCATATTTTCCTCTTTTATCCATCTATTCTGCCTGTCTTTCTGTCAAGCATACAGCCTCTCTCTCCCTCTGCTCTGTTTGTTCAGTGGTCCCTCTGTACCTCTCTGCCTTTGTCAGAGCTAATGTTCTCAAATGGAGGGAAATTAAAGCAGGGAAGCCATGCGTGTCGCACACTAACTCTTCCCCCTGCGGGCCTATTGGTTCGCAGCATGCATACTGATGAAGGCACATGGTTCCTTAGCCTGCTTTGCGCCTCAACATCTCCTTCACACCTCTGAGAGGAACCAGCTTGCTCCACACAGTCACATGCATGAAATATACATGCAGAACAGAGAGGGAGAGACAACCTGAATTTATTGAGGTACTCATACATATGAACAAATGTACACACAGAAACACACACACCAGTATGTTCATAAAGAATGTCTGTTGCACATAAAATGCCACCTAAAACTTTAATATAAACTGATATTCAAAAGTCTGCTCTGAATATCCAGGATTCAAAATCTAATTTAAACCTGGAAATAAAGTTTGAGGATTTAAGGTCAGATGTTTTTGCTTCCACTGAAGCACAAGATGCTGCTGGATCATTTTCAGATCATGCTGGAGAACATGATCATCAGGTTTTACACAAACTTGTGGAGTTCATGCAGCTCGAGAACTGCTGACATTAAAGCAAAGGGAGGACAAATTAAATGTGTGAGTGTGTGTACATACAAACACATAAAATATGTTTTCTACTTCTTGACCTTTCTCTCCTCTACCTTCTCTTCACTTACATACAAATACAAAAACATAGACTGAATGTGGGGCTGCAGCGGGAGGTATGACAGTGTTGATTTGTGAGGTTTCCTGCTGCAGTGCTGTGAAGTTTGGGGACAAATCAATCTGATCCCTGCACAGACCTGTCTGCCTCTCCTACTGAAAAATGACCTCTCAGAACAGATCAACTGACATGGAGACAAGCTGTGTGTGCATGTGTGTGTGTTGAGTGTGAGAAAGCAAGAGAGACAGAGAGACAGAGAGAGAGAGCAAGAGAGATGTAAGATGATGTGAGAATGTGAGATCTAAGCAAGCATGTATGGGTGTTTGGGATAGCAGATGTGTCAGAACTACACAAAAATAACAATGCACCTTCCAGAAACCCTTTCCATTGTAAGGCAGTAAAGGTCTTTTTTCCCCCCCCCATTTTTAATTGTTTTTTCTTTTGCCGTTTTAATATTTTTTATTAATTATTAGTAATATTATTTTAAAAAGCACTGTTATATAAAAATTGTATAGAATGGTTTAAAAAAATAGTGTTGTGAAATAAATTAATTTAGTACAATGAATTATAAAAAATAAAAAAAAAGGATATGAAAAAATGGACAATTAATCATGCCCTTGATCTGTAAATAAATATGGTAATAAGGGACACTTTAATGAAGCTTAAAGGTGCTCTATGTAAGTTTTTGACTGTACTAAAGCATAAAAATACCATAATATGTTTGCAGGTATTCATTAAACATGCTGAGTTCACATACTCGTTTCTCTGAAAACCATTGCTACAGCCAGTTATTTTACTTTGAAATTTGCGTTCCGTGTCGGAATTTCTGTTTTTGTTTCCGTCTGTGCAAGACCGCACATTGCCAATTTACCCAATAGTATTTCGCCACCCCGGGTTGCCAGTTGGCGGAAAACACATGCAGCGAATTGCAGCCATGGAAGCCAGCGAACAAACTGGGTCAGAGATCGCAGATTCTACCCGACCTAAAAAGCCTCAGCATCCATCTAAAAATCTCTATGAACGGGAGCATATTAAAACACGATATCAACTCATCATAAATCAATAAATCAACTAATTATCTTACAGTGTGTAAGTCTCCTCGCCTTCCAATGTCAGCTGAGCTCGCTCCTGTTGCGTGTCTTCAAACTGGCAACCCGCAAGAGCACTGAGTCTGAGGAGGAGGGGGCGGGGCAAACAATATTTTGAATTTGGACTGCAGTACCCATTTCAACCACTAGCTGTCATTCTACATAGAGCACCTTTAAAGTTTTTATGCTTTTTCAAGTTCATTCCAAGTCAATTCGTTCCTTGATAAGATTAAAAAAAAAGTTTGAAATCCTTTACAGCAATATACTATTAGCAAACATCCAAACATGGTCTATGCGGTTGGGAGCGGTGTTTAGATTAAAACATAAGAATATGTAAATATGTGCTGTGGCAGTGGCAGTGGTGAGAAAACAGCAGTTAAGAAAGTATCCCATAGTGATGTGGATATGTTTGCATGAGCTCACGTTTATTTTTATAGCACTTTATACAACAGATTGCTGTAAAGGTGCTGCTGTATGTAATTTGTTTGACTGTACTAAAGCAAAAAAAAAAAAAAAAAAAAAAAAAAACAATGTTTACAAATATTTAGGAAACATGCCAAGTTCACGTTTTTACGAAAAACAATGCTACAACCAGTTATTCTACTTTGAAATGTGCGTTCCGTGTTGGAATGTCTCTTTTTGTTTTGGTCTGTGATCCTGCCCACTGCCAATTTATCCAATAGTATTCTGACACCCGAGTTGCCAGTTGGCAGAAAACAAAGCATATTGCAGTCATGGAAGCCAGCAAATGAACTGGGTGACAGATTCCACCCAACCTAAAAAGCCTCAGCATCCATCTAAAAAGCTCTATGACCAGATGCATATTAAAAAGAGAATAAACCAGGGGTGTCCAAACTTTTTTAAAAGGGGGCCAGATTTGATGTTGTGGACACATCTGGGGGGCCAGTTCCTTTTCTATTTTTTTTATATATATATATATATATAAAAAACATGACAGATTTGACAAAGGCTTGAGCTGACAGTAGAGTAGCTTGAGATGGGACAGCTATTTATTATTTATTACACAAACAATATCTGTAAAACTTTTAACAACCTCGTTTTTAAAGGGTGAAATTTAAATAATGTTACTGAGTTAGAACTCTACTCTTATTTAAATTAAAAAGTACTCTACTTAGATCACCACAGGTAAAACCACACATGGCACCTCACTACATGGTAAAAAGTAAAAATATTGTTTCTATGTTTAGAATGGCTTCATGGTATTTAGTCTATAAACACATTTAATATAAATACGAATGCACAAAACTGCAAGTTTATGACAAAAAATAGTCTATAATTTGGCCTTTATTACTCATTTAATACATGTCTACATTAAAAAATTTAAATAAAATGAGATATTAACCTACATTTCTGACAAAATACCACGGTTACAGTTAGTGTTACCACAGTAAATCAATGGCTCAATGTTTCTCCTGATTTGCACGTTAGTGTTGTTGATTAAGTCAGCGCTGTTTCAACTGGCTTTAAACTAAATTAAATCACAGAGAGATTTGCAGCTTGTACCCGAGACCTCTACGCCAAACTCTTCTCACTGGCTGTTTAGTGGTCATGTGATCGAGAAACTCAGCAAGTAAACACATTTGTGAGCTCGTGAGTCGCGCGCTGCGCAGTGCGCAAAAGTAGCGCTGTTTCGTTTCGTGTTGTTTCCCTGGCCTAAAATCTAGTACTGCCACCTTGTGTTGACATTGTGAAACTGCACGATTTGTAAATTATGCATGGCAGGCCACATATAATATATTTTAATAGACAAGCTGCGGGCAGTAGTTTGGACACCTCTGGGATAAACCAACTCATCAACTTACAGTTTAAAGGATTAGTTCACCCAAAAATGAAATTTTTGTCATTGATTACTCACTCTCATGTCGTTCCAAACCCGCAAGACCTTTGTTAATCTTCAGAACACAAATTAAGATATTTTGATGAAATCTGAGAGGTATTTTATCTCCCATAGAAAGCAAGGAAATTACCACATTCAAGGTCCAGAGAAGTAGTAAAGACATCGTTAAAATAGTCAGCTTGACTACAGCGGTTCAACCTTAATGTTATGAAGCGACGGCCAATACCGCTCTGCACTGCATTCACTGCAGTGTTCAACTGCATAGGAGACTGACAGAGAAGAGGAAAAATTGTTTTTGTTTTGTTTTTGAGCACAAAAGTATTATCGCTTCATAACATTAAGGTTGAACCACTGTAGTCACGTTGACTATTTTAACGATGTCTTTGCTACTTTTCTGGACCTTGAATGTGGTAATTTTGTTGCTTTCGATGGGAGATAAAAAAAACCTCTTGGATTTCATCAAAAATATCTTAATTTGTGTTCTGAAGATGAAGAAAGGTCTTGCAGGTTTGGAACAACATTAAGGCGAGTAATTAATGACAGAAATTTCATTTTTGGGTGAACTAACCCTTTAAGGCTTGTCGCCTTCCATTGTCAATTGCTCTCATTCCTGTTGCGTGTCGTCAATCTGGCAACCTGCGTGAGCATGGAGTCTGAGGAGGAGGGGGCCTGCGTGAGCATGGAGTCTGAGGAGGAGGGGGCAGGGGAAATAACTCTCTCCAATATTTTGAATTTGGACTGCAGTACCAATTTCAACCACTAACTGACAATATTACATACTGCACATTTAAAGCAAGCAGCTTTACATAATTAAACATGAAAAAACAGCATCAATGGCCCTCTCAGTTATACTTATAAGCAGCTCTCCTTTGAGTTCATGTTTTTCCTCACGAACGTCAGACCTTGACAGACTGAACAGAAGATATCAACCAGAGATGATTTCCATGTCAAAGAAGGCGGAGCCACAGAGCCACATTTACTTATTACCAGAGGTGTAAAGTATGTGAGTAAATGTAATTAGTTACTGTACTTAAGTATCTTTTTGGCTACTTTGTAGTTGTACTGAGTATCAAAGATATTAACAACTTTTACTCTCTACTTGACTACATTTTTGAACAAGTAAATGTACTTTTTACTCCAATACATTTGTGATGAGTAATGCAATAACACATTACATTTTTCTTGGCACCTAACTTTTTCTGCAGCAGTTTGTTTCTGCTATAAAGAAGTGATATCGCCATCTAAGGGCATTGAAGGTACTATTTTGTGCATTTTGCCTTTACTCACCCAAACTTGTCAACAAGGCTACTTTACATGAATACGAGCGCATTAGCAGGTAGTTGCTGAATTGCAGGTGTTTGATGATGTCATGATTGCAGCCGGTGATGAGCCCGAAACCAGCACATCCAGTGCAACTAGACTTTGACTATTTAAATTTTACTTAAAATTAATTCATTTATTCGCTATATTGACGAGACCTTTTTGAAGGATATTGGTTTACTTATGGCCTTTTTGTGCACTTGAGCTTAACTGAGAGTTTGTAGACGTTTAAGAGGCTGTTGTGTTGACCTTGATATATTGCAATATTGAGGTGTTCAGATTTATTTTGATTTTAGAAAATAAACATGATTTCTCATCTTACAAATCAATTGTTTCTTATTTTCACCGGCATGTCTCTCAGGTGTTGAGGACTAGTGCATCTTTGATCCTACATTCAGTATGAGTAAAATACTTAAGTACTGTTAAAATCAGACACTCTAAGACTTTTACTCAAGTTGTATTGGAATTGGTGACTTGTAACTTGTAATGGAGTCATTTTCGCTGTAAGGTATCTGTACTTTCACTTAATTATGGTTTTCAGGTACTCTTTACACATCTGCTTATTATCTCCACGAACCAAGGTGTTTACCAGCCAGAGTGAACTTTCTGGAAAATTCGTTTTGGCAAGCTGTTTCAAACTCCCAAATGAACTTCATTTTGGCCTGATTTTGTTCAAAATGACATTACACCAGTTCATTCTTCGATTTTGCTTTAAGTATATCAGGACCTTAAACCACACACTGATAACAGACAGTACAGAATGAACAGAACATTCAAAAACTACAAGACAGAGCACAAAGAAACCAAAAAGAATGCTGGTGTTAAAGTTGAACTATTTTAACTTGACACACCATACACTAAAAACAGGACTCATGGAGCGGGACACTATAAAACAAAATGAAGCGGCCCATCTATATGTGTACAACAATCTGTCTATATTAATCTGATTGATTGTAAAGTGTCACTGAGCTTGGGAAAGGCAATAGATAAAATTATTAAAACAAAAAAAAAATCTTGCAAACAGAATACAAGGTCACATCTTGTTCGAATGGCCCTTACATTTATAGACAGATTGACACACTTGATTGCAAAAATATTGCTGCGGATGATGTGGATATAAAACAAACAATATATGTTAACAATAACATATATCGCCTATGCATTGCTTTCAACTGGTGCAATAATTTAATGCCTTTAAATTACTTTCATTTTGGGAGTTTTCTCAGCAAATATTGATTTAGCAGTTCACTCAATTTTAGTGGATTGATAGCCCTACTTCAACACTACTATTCTGAACTCTTTTTAGCTATCAAAATTTATTGTTGCTGCCTTTTTAAAACCAGTAGAGATAGTGTTTAATAAGTGTTCCTGTTTTTATAAAAGCAAAACTGCTGCTTCTGAATTTCTTCTTTACATAACTGCCCACCCATAAAGCAGGTGACCTATAACTTCACAAACATCTCTGTATTAATAATCCATTTCTGATGCTGATCAACTCAAAACTAACAGACCTTCGACCCCTTAGGCTCTGCACGAGCTGGCCTTACTGCTAATCGCAAACTTTGCCATAAAACTTTTTTGACTAGTCACCCGCTCTGTTCCCCTCCAGCGGCCCATGGCCGACCTTGCGGCTACACTTGTCCTCTCGGGCCGCCGGGGTCGGCCACGTTGCTCCGGAGTGGGTCCAGTCGCCCGCCTCCCTGGTGCTCGGGTAATGGGCTGGCAGGAAACCGGCTTCCTCCAAGCGCTGGAGACACTGTAAAACGTTAATGGCTCACCGTGGGGATCCGCAGTTGAGCCGGGGCCCCCGAACCAACCCCATTATTCATTAGACGAGAACGTTATTTATTGCCTCCCGGCACAAACACAACAAGCCAATTAATAATTAAGCATTTCTATCCGCCTCTGTACCAGCTCGCACAGATGAGGAGGACAGGAGATACGAACGCAAGTATGAGATATGGGCGGTCGTGAGCTGCATAACTTCAGCACTATTAAGGAAAATGGCAGTTAAGACCCAACCGTTGTCTGGAGAGACTCTGAGCCAAATTCAAACGAAGTGAAGCGGAACCGCCGTTGTGGCTTTTGTCCAAAATCTAGCGCTCAAAATCCAGCCTCCTGTACATTTAGTAATGAACATCAATAAATAATGTCAATATAAATCTGATGAACAGGGCTGGATCTGAGGGTTTTTTTTATGATCTACAAGTCTTTCTGATTAAAAGAAAATATTACGTGCCCCCTGTATGGGCTTTGAATAGATGGAGAGTGTAATTTATCTCAGTTCAACCATCTAAGGAGATCTGGATGCCCAGAATAAAACTACAAACATCTGCACAGGTTTTACAAGATAACTCGCATGTAGGGCTACATTCATGCATACAACAGGGAAATACAGATACACAGAGCGGTCACATTGCTAGTTAAAGGTCACAATTGAAGGTCACACAACTAAAACGCATTAGTGTCCACAAAAAGGAGACTAAACCTCAAATTCCAGACTTTAAACTGTGTCATCGCATGGATTCAGTCAGATTTTCTTAACAGAAATTGTTTATGTACCTCTCACTGCATGTTTAACTTGAAACTCAACCAGTGTCTTTTTCCTGGGTGAGTACCTCACTTATTTTTTTTTTTTATGTTGCTTCATACAAGCCTATATTGAAAAAGATTGTGTTGATAAATGGTGTATAATACATTTTCGGCTAAGTTTAACATGTGCTTTGCGCAGACCTACATTTGTGCTACAAAAAAAAGCGGTACACAATTCATGCAGCTAGTCCGAATGCTAGTCCGAATGCTCTGACTGCTTTCTTTACTGTACAAAAACTACAATAGTTAAAAACCCTTCATTACAACCAACCAAACAAAAATTCTGCAAAGAAAAATCCTGCTAAGAAAAACCCTGCAAACACAATAAATGTTCAACATGTTCATGACCGTTCACATCTAGTGAACGTTCTTCATCACAACCGGGAAAGTAAAATCCTGTAGAGAAAAATCCTGCGAGCACAAACTTATACAGTAGCTATAATGTCCTTAGTATGCTCTATTTACACATATTTACTAATAAAGCTACACATATCATGTCTGTCTATCTGCTGACCAGGCTGTTTTATTTGCAGATCTCCGAGACACGAGTGAAGACCTTCCACCCAAATATTTTATCAGTCTACTCTTACTGTAAGTGCATCAGCTGACCTGTATCTTCAACTCCAGTGGTATTGATCGGCTGTAGGCAGGCTGGGGAGGAACGGCGTGGGTTTAGCAGAGACGTTGTCCTGAGATCGAGCCGAGGTCTGTCTCTGCTTCACCACAGTCAACGGAATTCTGGATCAACTCCATATCTAAAGTTACAGAACATGTATTGTTAACCAAATTAACCAAATTCTTAATACAGGAAAGTCCCTCCCTATTACAGCATTTTCAAAATAAATTAATACTTTTATTCAGCAAGGATGCATTAAATTGATCAAAAGTAACAGTAAAGACTTTTATAATGTTACAAAAGATTTTCATTTAAAATAAATGCTGTTCTTTTGAACTTTCTATTCACCAAAGAATCCTAAAAGAACAAATGTATCATATGGTTTCCACTTAAATATTAAGCAGCATAACTGTTTTTAACATTGATAATAATGAAAAATGTTTCTTGAGCATCAAATCATCATATTAGAATGATTTCTGAAGGATCATGTGACACTGAAGACTGGAGTAATGATGCTGAAAATTCAGCTTTGACATCACAGGAATAAATTATATTTTAAAATTTATTCAAATAGAAAAAAAGTTATTTCTCACAATATTACTGTTTTTACAGTATTTTTGATCAAATAAATGCAGCTCTGGTAAGCATAAGAGACAAAGTGTATATAGGGAAAAACTGAAATTAAAACAAATATATAATTATATACATATAAAATATAATCAGTATATGAATAACCATAATTAATATTAATGTAGATTTTATTGTAATCTCTCTCTATTCAGTATTGCAGGTATTGAACTTGAGAGCCAAAAAAGTCATGAGAGTTTTACTCACAATAATCATGCAACTTAATTATCAAAGATACAAACAATTAAACACTTTGTTTGTTTTAAAAACCACCTTATCTCAAACATCTTCAGGGACACATTTCCCCCTCTTAGTTTTAAAGGGCATGACGCTTCTGAAAGTAGACATTCAATTTCATGGCATTTGAAGTTTACACTGATTTCAATGTATTATCTCATCATTGTAAAGGTTTTTGTGTGGAGTTAGGGCAGTACTCATTTTTGCCTATGTGTGCATGTGTGTGCGTTGCTCATTTGACTTTCTGCTCGATTGGTCAGCCTAATGTGGCCAGGCTCTGTCGCCCCTGGTAATTGTGCTCATTTCATTTTGGCAGCCTGCGAGGAGCCTGTCCATCACTACAAAGTATAATATATAACACTTATTCAGAAGAGTGTGTGTGCTCGTCTGTGAGAAAAGGGAAAAATAGGACACCAAATGCGTGTATGAAGACATAAGCATGTGGATGGATGTTAATCAATTACAGCAATTACACAAATGACATTAAAATAAATATATTTAAGAAGCTTGTGTGAGAATAACAAAACTGCCATTAGTGAGAATAACTGAAAGTAATGATGCTACATTCTAGATTTTATACAACCTACAGTAACTACAGACTAGCTTTTCCAGAGCTAGTGTTTCTAATGATTAGGAGTGTAGTACAACTAAAATCTACATTGCTAATGTTTATTTTGCACACGCCGCTTTACAGGCAAGAAAACTGAGGCAATGAATCAAACACAAAGGGGATTCTGATTCAAATTAGTGAATCAGTTCATTGGGATGATTCATTTAAATAAACCACTACAAAAACAATTAATTGTTTCCTTTTTTTGGCAAATAGCTAATATACTGCTCTGATTGAAGAAAACATCTGACATACTGGGAAAGGTAATAGCTTTTAACTTCACTTGAGACAGCTTCAACACTGCAGAAAGGCTACAGTGATGTCATCAACCATAATCATTATTATGAAATCTTTCCATTCGCTAAAAAAGAAACATCGCTTCCCTGACTTGGAGCAAAAAGGCTGGATAATTAAGTTTTAAGATGTGCCATAAATGTGTGTGTGAGCATGTGCATCTGTGCATGTGAGTGTGTGTTTGTGTGTGTTGTAGCTCATCTCTCCTGGCCATATGGGGCACAGGAGAGGAACCCTGCACACAGATGGCAGATCGTACAGCATTTTCTCTTTCATCTATCTCACGATCATCTCTTTTATCTCTCTCTCACTCTCTCACACTCTCCTACAGAGTCAACTTTCATACACACACACACTTTCTCACAAAGTCAACTTTCATGCACACACAATTCTCAATATTCTTACAATTACATACGTACACACACTATTAAACCCCCTCCTATTTCTACATCCACATATAAGGACAGCTGACATGAAATTTCAAGCAAATACTGTTGCACTTAATGTAAAACTATTTAATACTCCTAAAACATAATATAATTATTGGGGGGGGGGTATGATTATGTATTATGCAGGGTGTTGGGGGTAATGCATTACAAGTAACTTAACTTATGTAATCAGATTACTTTTTAAAGTAACAAATAAAGTAACGCATCACTTTTACAACAAAATATCTGAGTTACATTTTTTTTAAATAAGTAATGCAAGTTACTTTGTTTTCCCATTTATTGACCTCTACCATGCAGGCGTGAATTTGCATTTTCTTCAGCCAGATTATTCATTTCACTTTGGTGTCAAAGGGCCTTTATAATAGAACTTTTGTTTTTTTTTTAGATTTATTTTTGCCGTTTTTGCCTTTTTTATGATAGAACAGTAAGCAGACAAGAAGTGGAGTGGGAGAGAGAGAGGGGGACGGGATCGGTAAAGGTCTGCGAGCCGGGATTCGAACTCGGGTCGCCCGGTGCTATATGTCGGCGCGCTGCCACAAGGCTATCAGCACCGACGTTTTTTTTCTTTCTGTTATTAAAAAACAAATAAGCAAGCCCAGCCTAGGTGAGAAAAAGTAACGTAACGTTACTCTCCATAAAAAGTAACTAAGTAATGCAATTAGTTACTTTTTTGGGGAGTAATGCCATATTGTAAGATTACTTTTAAAATTAACTTTCCCCAACACTAATATCTTCTAGAGTTGTCAAAAGTACTGACTTCGGTACCAATGAGTACTGAAATTTTAAAAATGTGACGCTTTGAGCGCTGTTGAGCGGATTCGTAAACACTTCTGATTGGCCATTGTGTTGACGCGTTCATCAGAGACAGAAGTGTTTGAATCTGAAAGCGTTTTGAAAGCGGGTGTATCTGTGTAAGTGAAGAGCGTCACTGATGACTATTTACAACGTTTTTGAAGCGTTGATCATTGAAGCCAATCACAGACATATCCGATGAGTGCGTCAACACAATGGCCAATCAGAGGTGTTTACGAATCCACTCAACAGCGCTCAAAGCATCACATTTTTAAAATTTCAGTACCGACGTGGTACTGAAGTCGGTACTTTTGACAACTCTGATATCTTCTATTATATTTGTCTAATATGTCCACTTAACATATGATTTGTCTTATTAATAAAAAAATAATTTAATTTGATTTAAAAATGTAAATAAAATTTAGAATGTCTAAGTATTTAGTTTGAGCACCTTTTGCAGCACTCAAGTTGCATAAACTCCACAAGTTTGTGTAAAACCTGATGATCATGTTCTCCAGCATGATTTAAGATGATCCAAACAGCATCTTGAGCTTCAGTGGCAGCAAGAAAATCTAAACCGTCTGTAAAATGCAGTTCACATGTTACAAAACTGCTTTTTGTGATCTATAAAATTGCAAAATCTTATATAAAATACATTTTAATTCATCTTGATTTACAGGTTTAAATTAGAATGTGAATATTGACTTTTTGGACTCCACTGTACTTAGTAAATAAGTAAATAAAAAAATGTTAATTTTGTCTCTTGCAGTCAGAAAAAGCATTAATTTACAAGCTAATACTCTTCACCCACCTCTCAAAGAATGTCACATTTTTATGTATTAGCATTTACCACATAAGCCCATGTATAAACTACATGGTACAAATAATTTAGAATCTTTACACCAACAGTTATGAAGATCTATTGAATGTGACTAGCTAAATTACTTAAATTAATCAGTCTTAACTTACAAACATCATTAGAAATCTTTACCTATCAGCATCATGAAATTAAGCTGCAGATTCTGTAAGGTAAGAATAAGAATAAATTCCACCCAAAATCTGAACACATGCACACATGCAAATGTCACTATATTAATTTCATAGTGGCTCATCATTTTGATGAAGTAAAAGAGAAGGGGGAGAGGGAGGACAAAACAAGCTGTGCACAGCCGGGAGGGAGAAAAATATCACATTTTCCAGGTGATGAATTTTTCCAATTTCTCGCAGACAAGTACATAAACTCGTTCAATTAGGAGCAGAATCTGGAAATGAGGGACTGTGGACGGTTGGAGAGCCCGAGCCCTGATGGCTAATTTTATTGAGTGGAAAATTGAATCAAATTGTTTCATTGAAACAATCAGCCTGTACTCCTTATATTCCACTCAACACAGGCACAAACACATGCAAAAATAAATAAATAAATAAACAAATACCACTATACGGTTCACACTCTTTTGCCAGGCATTACTTAAATGGATCATTTGAGAGTTGAGAGCTCAAAGAGCCCAAACTTGCACAGCCTGTCACTTCCCTTTGACAAAACAAGACGCATATTCATTAGATTAAATTAAAACCAACAGATTTCTGACAGTAACTCCGGTCATTTCCATGCATGCATAGCCAACTCTGTCTCTGTCCTCAGCGGGACATTAGAGCGGGTCTTCGGTGCCCTTTAACTGTAAACTGTCCATCTGTTCTACAGCGTTAAGCTTGCCAACGCTTCCCTCCGAGGGTCACATATTGAAGCAGACATCAGAAGAGAACTCCTTGTGGTTTCACATGAATACATTTCACCAGTGAGATCACCTCTAATAATGAGAACACATTCTGTATTAGCAATAAGTCCAAAAGGAGTTGGTCTGTCTAACAGACCCTGCAGAAATAACTTATTTATGTGGTCATTATATATCTTATATAACATAATAGCAGTAGTGAGAGCTAATGTATTCACAGAGCTCATAGGCCTGCATCCAAATAAATATGCTGAGAAATTAAATATTAACCACATGAATACATTACATTTATTTAGTGCACTTCTGTTTTAAAAAAAACAGGGAACTTTTATTGAGCCTTTTATCATGGTCTTCTATAATATGCTTTCATGGTCTTGGCTTTAGAAACAGTTTCCCATAACGCATTAAGTCATAGTCATTAACATAATCATATATTGTTATTATTATTATTTTGATCATTTATCACAATTTCTACTGGTCAAAGATTAACCACACTCTTAAAAATAAAGGTTTCAAAAGGGGGGTTTCGCAGCAATGGATCCCCAAAAAACCTTTTCAGTGAACAGTTCTTAAAAGAACCATTTTTATTAGGGTGAAGAACATTTTAATAATCTAAAGAAACTTTCTCAACAATAAAGAACATTTTGTGCATTCAAAAGGTTCCATGGATGTTAAAAGTTCTTCTTGGAATTATTGATGCCAATAAAGAACCTTTCTTTTTAAGTGCAAGTGCATGCAAGTTTAAAAAGGTAAAAGTCAATTCTTCTGCTTTCAACATCTAGACTTAATCACATCATCGCCATATAAAAAATAAAAATAGAAAACTGTCAGTCATCGTCCTAGACAAGAGTTCTCAAAAGTAGTCTCAGCAATGAAGTGATTAACCCATGTAGTTTTTTGCCCAAGCGCTAGAAATCAATGCAGAACAATGAAAAAGAGCTGTTCATATATGTTTACATGTCAGAAATACATCAGTAAATCTCTAAATCCATGACTAATTAGTGACAAATCAATAACACAAATTGGTACATCTCTCCTAAGCTCATAAACCAACAAAGCAACCCACATAAACTGCTGTACGAGATGGTAAAGTAACAGCGTTCATAACTTAAAGAACCAATCAGTCGATTACAGAATCAGTAGAAACTACTGAAAGAAAGGTGGAGTTTTAAACTAGCACAGGATCTGCAGTGAAACTAAAACAACTTGGCCTACTACCGTTCCCTCTCAGTGGTTCCATGTATAGAAACCTCACAAATTATGAACATGTAGATTATATTGGTTTGCTTTAGACGGCTCTCGTTGAACAGTTACACAAAGCTGTACTGTTGAAATCTGAAAATGCCTGATTTTGAGAGGTGAACGGTGAAGGAGTTTGTGGCCTCTTCTGGATTCGCTCCAGATAGGCAATGCTCAGAAATGTGGCACCTAGAAAAACATACCAGCTGTTCAGATATGCAACATTAGAACAAAGTCAACATTGATGCAGGAGCTGGAATTATTTGTCGAAAGTACTTTCAGCATTGTATTGCTGCCCAGGGAGAAGCACCACTGGCCCTGGCCTGCTACCACACACACACACACACACACGCGCTCACACACACACACACACACATATATACATTTATATACATACACTACTATTCAAAAATTTGAGGTCAGTAGACTTTTTAAAGAAATTAATAGTTTTGTGCTCTTTTTCTAACTTTCTATTTAAAGAATCCTAAAACATAGCACGTTTTCCATATAGCATCACAATTGTTTTAAACATTGATAATAAGAAATGTTTTTGAGCAGCAAATCAGTATATTAGACTGTTTTCTGAAGGATCATGTGACACTGAAGACTAGAGTAATGATGCTGAAAATTCAGCTTCACAGGAATAAATTACATTTTAAAATATATTCAAACAGAAAACGCTTAAATAAATTGTTATAAACTTTCACAATATTACTGTTTTTACTGCATTTATGATCAAATCCAGCCTTGGTGAACATTAGATACTTAAAGAGTTAGTTCATCCAAAAATGAAAATTCTGTCATTAATTACTCACCCTCATGTCGTTCCAAACCTTTAAGAATTTTGTTCATCTTCAGAACACAAATGAAGACCTTTTTAATGAAATCTGAGAGCTTTCTGTCCCTCCATTGACAGCCTACGCAACTACCACTTTCAAGCCCCAGAAAGGTAGTAAAGATATCATAAAAGTAATCCATGTGACTCCAGAGGTTTAACCTCAATTTTATGAAGAGTGAGTGCATTGTTTGTGCATTGTCGCGTGAGTGCATTGTTTGCGCAAAAAAAAAAAAAATAATAACCCTCAGATTTCATTAAAAAGATCTTCATTTGTGTTCAGAAGATGAACAAATGAAGATGAAGAAATTTTGCATTTTTGGGTGAACTAATTCTTTAATCTTAACAACCACAAACTTTTAAAAAGTACACATTTATATGAAATAAGCTTGTATTTTTTTCTTTTTATTAAACAACAAAAAGTTCCATTAACTCAAATTTTTTTTTCAGGTATCAAATTCAGCTGCTTTTTCTTTTTATCTCTCAAGGTTTTCCATTCATCTACGGTTTATTCAAGTCCCATCATCATTAAACATGCCTGACATGCTAACATTTACCATTTCTAAACCACACTATGACATGTAGTAGACGTAGCAACACAACTAGGATAAATGCTATATGTAGTACCCATTTAAACAGAGAGGAAAGTTTATGAGACGTAATGAGAACGATTTAGTGGTGAAGCTGTCATTACAGACAAGCGTCTCATCATGTTTTATTGACAACACGCATCTTCAGTTAGCCAGCAGGGAGGCAGTAACCCAGAGGCTACAGATTGAACAGACGCAGGAAGCTAATGTGCTAATGCTGCCGCTTAATGACTCAGTGAGAGCTTAGCAAACTGTCCACTATAATAAGAAAGAACATCCTGTTCAAAAAAGCAACATAGCTGTAAGTGATGCCGTTCTCTGTTTATTGCCAATTACAGACATTATAACTTTAGTTTTTGGGGGTTATTTTCCATTTATTGGTTTGTTTATTTGTTTTAACTAACGTTAGCAGGTTTGGGTTGATTTAATGCTTGATAAATTGATGAAATAATGAGCGGTATCTTGCTGTATATGAGCATCTAACAGTAAATGTGTGAATCTAATGTGTTAGTAAGCGTGTGAGTGGTTTCACTTAGCTAAAATATGGGGGGGGGGGGGTTGTCCACAGAAGTTAAATGGAAGTTCAATTCTAAAAATGCAAAAGGTTTACTTTAATGTTTACTTTATAAGGCCTGTTCACACCAAATGTTAAGCACAAAAATTTGGTAAATTTCCGCATTAATCACATGCTAAAGCGAAAATGCAAAAAGGCAGACATGGGCTGAAAGAAAATAGAAAAAGCCAAACAACATTCACATGTTTTTAAATAGTCATTTAGATTTTTTTTTATTCGCTATGATGTTTGGTGAACGTGATTTCACAAAGCACATCTTTGTTGATTCTGGAACAAAATTCCAATCAACCAATTAGATTTGAGGGAGAAGTGTAGTTTGTGTCAAGTTTAGGCTTATAACCAGGGTTGTAACTTGATGATGATTATGATGTTTATCAAATAACATCAAATACAAGAGAATCAAGAAAACTCTGGATTCGTCCTCTCCTATTCACTGTTGCCTAATAAAACGACGTGTTCATGAGCGCCACCACGTCATAGTTTTATGTAACAACAGTGTCCAGAGTTTTCATTTTAGTATAGAGTTCCTGATATAATTTTTTATTAATATTTTTAATTAATTTTTTTTTTTTTTTTTTTTTTTTTTTTTTAAATATGCCTGTACCGTTTTTATTATTTTTTTATTTCAGTTTTAGTTTTTCAGTACATCAAGTTAAGCTAAACAAAAATGAGAAATGTTGTCTTGGCAACTATCTGAAATAAAAGGTCAAACAAAAGGGTCACACTTTAGTTTAGGGTCCAATTCTCACTATTAACTAAATATTAACTACAACATTTGCCTCAAACTCCTAATTACTGCTTATTAATAGTTAGTAAGGTAGCTGTTAAGTTTAGGTATTGGGGAGGATTGTGGGATGTAGAATATGGTCATGCAGATTAAGGCATTAATATGTGCTTTACAAGTGCTAATCATAGACTGTAAAAAAAATCTGGTCAACGCACTTCCACTCTCTTCCATTGTAGAAAAGTGAAACAGCAAATGTCCCAATATGGCGCTGATATCTTGTGCTGATTTGGGACCTGAGTCTGTGCAGAAGTGAACTTTGGATTCTGCGCAGTAGTGAGCATGAAGTGGAGCCGCAGAATCATTTAGTACAGTTTACTGCAGAACAACTCGTTATGTCGGTATGAAATTAATTTCTACATTTCTAGAACTGTTTAAGTTAAAGCTCCAATCTCCTCCTGAAAATCCTAAAAAAAAAAAGTCTGTTGGTGCCTCAGTGACTACTTCACTCAGAGAAGCTGTCAATCACAGCTGTCAATCATGATGCCACACCCCTGTTTTTATAGCATTAAATAACTAAACTTGTTAAAAAAAAAACAAACAAACAAAAAAAAAAAAACACTTGAACTTGCATAAGCATGATAAAAGCTTCACTTTTAAGGACTTGTGCAGCACGCTTGGTACTAATAAACAGCCAATATCCTAGTAATATGCATGCTAATGAGCAACTAGTTAATAGTGACAATTGGACTTAACTAAAGTGTTATCAAAATAAGGTTTTTGTTTGTTTTTTTACATTTTATTTAGTTTCTGTTAACATTTAATTTATTTCAGGGTTTGTTTTTTTTTTTTGTTTTTTTTAAGTTTTTAGGTTTAGTTAACTATAAAAGCGTGACTCTTATTGGCTGTGTTGGTTTGAACAGAAGTATTTACTGCCATTAATTCAATTTAAAATTTTTACTGCACCAAACACTGATATTGGTGTGAACAGGCCTTTAGCCTGTAGCAATTATCATTAGCTTTACATAAACTACAGGTTTATCAGTGGTTTGGTTTGTCCCTATTTAGATAGTAAACGGGCATGTGTGGTGTTTGAATTGGAAAGTCTGTTGGAAAACATATGTTTGAGGAAACCAGCTTTCCTAACCTAGAGGAAACAGCACAATCCCCGAAGACAGACAGGAAGTCCACACAGCGGGACACCATCTGACTGACATCACAACACACGTGCACGTACACATACATAACCAATGCCCCTTAAAGATTCTCAGGGGCCATTCGACTCCATAATTTAGTCCAAGGTGCACACATTCATTTTCTCAAGATGGCAGAGTGAGAGCTCAAGATTTTCCACCCCTCCCTCAAGGCCTGACTGGTTTCCTGCAGGCCATCCCACCCCCTGCGGTGCGGCACGCAGACAGATCGCTGACATTCAGGCGTTGGGCCGCAAGCTTGCAGGAATTCCCTGACAGAGACATAATGGCCTCCGGAGCACGGCGGCTCCTTTGGATTTGTTCCCTTGACTTCACACGTCTTCCCATCTCCTCCTGCGCACACGAAATGCCCTGTCAAAGAGGTCAGTGCTCAGGGTCATCAGTCACGTCACAGGGTCATTTCCCGTCGATATTCGGCTTGATGTGTGCATCCCCGACATGTGGATCGGCGCTCGCATTCGTACGGCTCTGGAACCCTGCCACTCTTCCTCTCTCCTCACCTGCAGCTCCACAGCGGGATTCCTCTGACATTCCCAGATCGTAAAACTCACAAGGATGTTGTTTCTGGTCCCACCCCCCCTCTACTGTAGCGTGTGAACTGGCCGTTCAGTCGGTGGACCCCATGCATCCTCTGAGGGTGCGCCCATTTTTTTCATGGTTGAGGGCCAGAGAGGGTAAACTGCTCCAAGCGTTTTAACGCCAAGACTTACAATAATGCAGTTCTTCTGGTGTGTTGTCAGAATTTCTTCCCACAGTTGTCAAATCTCCAAATATCTATATACTATAGAGCTGTTTAGTAAAGTGTAAGGCCTGTGTCTTCCTATGTATTCATCGCCATCACTCAGTAGCTATGTTTCCATCCAAAGTTGCGAAATTAATTTGCGCAAATTTAGAGTATCACATAAAACATTTCCGAATAAAGCACTGTTTCCATCCAATGAGTCAAATAGAACAAAATCGTCACTTTCTGATAAAATGGTGCTAAATATCACTAAGAAAAATGGAAGTTGCTGCAGTAGAAGCCACTGTATATAATAATTTTCGTATATATTAAATTACTTGTGCCTCAGAGCACGCAGATTGAAACATAATAAACGCTGTCATGTTATCTTGCATTCAGATGCCTGGTGTTTGGGAACGCTTCTGGGAGGGAATTATACTGAACCACTTTAACAATAGACTTTGCTCAGGCATTACAGAATGACCAAAACAGCATTTCAGATTTTGTGCAACGAGATCGGTTGGCTGGTCCAGTTATGCCATCCCATCTTAAAGTCACATGTCTTTTTTGATGTGCATCATGGAATTTATTCCGTAAAAGTGTTTCCATCGTAGTTTATGCGCATGTTTTCTTATCGCATAAAAATTGATCCTACTCAGTTGAGCGCATAAGTTTTTTATGAGCATTTTTAGAATTTATGCACATCTTGGCGTTTCCTTCCAGCAGTTTTTTATGCGATATCCAAAAATGCGCATAAAAATAGGTGGATGGAAACATAGCTAGTGTTAATATTGTTAATATAATATTGTCAATGTGTGCGTGGGCAATTATATATATATATATATATATATATATATATACATACACACACACACACACACACACACAAACACACAGTCAAACCAAAATTTATTCAGACACCTTGAACATTTCATTCATTAATACAGTTTATATGGTAATAAAATATAACAAGATCTCAGAGTTAAACTGTGTCAGAAAAAATTAATCTTAATTATGTCAGATAACACTTAAGCAAAACATGGTCAGGTCAAAGTGTCTGAATAATATTTGGTTCCAAATTTTTATCAATTTTACTCGAAGTCCACTGTATGAAGATTTTTTGGGTATAATATGTCACAGTTTACTTTATTTTGCTATCCTCACTTACATCAATAAACTATAGTGTCCTGCACCCACTAGTAAAAAAATGATATCTAGTGTCTGAATAATTTTTGGTTTGACTATATATACACAGTTCATATATACATACAGCAAGTCTTTGGCATGTTAGTATTTTCACCAAAAAAATGGTGTTAAGCTAATTAACTAATAATCCAGTGAGATTTTTGTATGAACAAGGAGTTTGACAACAGCCAGTATGCTCCACGTGGAGATCTGATCTCACCATCAGAGTCCATCTGGGATTACATGAAGAAACAGAAAAAACTGAGACAGACTAAATCCAAAAGGACTGCGGCAACATCTCCGAGATGTTTGAAGACCTGCAAAGCTACAGTACTGTGAAAAGTTTTAGGTACTTGTGCAAAAATGCTGTAAGTGAGGATGCTTTCAAGAATAATGTCATAAATAGATTTTATTTATCAGTTAACATCTATTAACTCAAATCAATATTCTGTGTGACCACCCTTTGCGTTTAAATCAGCATTTGTCCTAGGTACACTTTCTGAGTTTTTCAGGTAGCTTTGCAGATAGGTTTCTTTAAGTGATTTAGAGATGTTGCCACAGTTCTTCTGGAATAAGTCTGTCTCAGTTTTTTTCGGTAACACTTTAGTATGGGGAACAATTCTCACTTTTAACTAGTTGCTTATTAGCTTGTATATTGCCTGTTTATTAGTACTTATAAAGCACATATTAATGCCTTATTCTGCATGACCTTATTCTACATCCCTAAATCTTACCCCATACCTAAACTTAAACATTACAACAACTACCTTACTAACTATTAATAAGCAATAAATTAAGAGTTTACTAAGGCAAAAGTTGTAGTTAATAGTGAATATGTGTTCCCCATACCAAAGTGTTACTGTTTTTTCTGTTTCTTCATGTAATCCCAGGTGGACTCGATGATGGTAAAATCAGATCTTGAAGGTGCATACCGGCTGTTGTCAGACTCTTGATTTGAAAAAATCTCACTGGATTGTTACAATTAATGGCAAAAGGAATGTTTGGAAATGTAAACTGATATTTCCTACTGACACACTACAGCAAAAGATATAAATAACTGGCTTAAAACCATTTGTGTGTGTGTGTGTAAAAATACTTTTGCATGGTACAGTGTATAATATATATATATATATATATATATATATATATAATCATATAATATATTTATATAAAAAAGTAGACATGAAATATTCAATGGAGTTATTTTAAAATGTATATTTTCTTAAAGCTTAGAAGAAATTCCAAGAACAAATTAGTCTATTACAATGTACAAAACAATTGGCCTAGCAACAAGATGAACTCTGCAACAGTACAGTAATATTATTACAAATTAATTCATTTTCACATAACTGAGATGCAAGATGGTGCAAGTCAGTGGAGTGATACGGCAAGACATGAAAGTAGCTCCGGTTTCACAATGAGCAGTCTGATATACAGCATTGCCATGGATGAGGTTAAATATTAGGAAATATCTGACCAACTATCTAATCAGAATCACTCAGGCATCCCAGAGAGCCGTGTTATCAAACAGAATACTGAGAACATTTAAAGGATTGTCAAAAGACAGAAACTGACTAAAACTACAACAAAAAAATGAACACTGCAGTCACCTGCATATAACAAAGTATTGCCGCGTGCACCATGAAACAACACGTGCAATATGTAAAGCTCTTCAGCAAACAGCTCTAATTTGAGTCTTAATTACCTTTGACTGGCTCCAAGTACACTTAGGAGAGGCTCCCTACTGCCCAGAGTCCTCATTCTCCTTATTCAATAATAAACAAACATATGCACTCAAACCCAACCACATGCACACACACTCATTTAATACACTCCTCTGCAAGTAGATTTAAGACACTCTCTGCATAGTTTCCTGTTTACTACTGTTTACCACTCATTAGCTTTGGCGCTGGATGTTTGGATGCTCTCACAGGAAAGACTGGCTCTCTGTCGGACTGACTGTCTCTTTCATTTTATCCCCCTCGCTTTCTCTCTCCACCGTCTGGCCCGCATGAGTCTGTCACAAATGGATACACAGACAGGATGGTCTGCACAAGTGGCTGCCAGAAACACACAAAAGGAGTGAGAGAGAATAAGTGCTGATGTTAAGAGAAATGAACTTTTATTCCATAGTGCCGCAAGAGCTGAGAGGTCAACAACTGCTGACTACTAATATCATAACAGACTGAAAGAGGATTGATTTATCTTGTGTGGTGAAGAAACATCCATTTTATCCAAAGTAACATGCAGTGGCCACAAAAAAGTATTTGGACACTTAAATCACACTTACAAAATGCATGAATGTCATTGCATTTGCAAAATATCAAAGCAAGTGGCATTTATTTTATAGAAAGATAGCACAAGAACACTTTTGAAGCAAAACATTTTTAAAGTGAACTACACCTGTGTGAACTAGGGGTGTCAAGATACCATAAACATATTAAGTATCACGATACCGTGCAGTATTGTTAATTCATAATTCAAATCTACAAAATGGACCAAATTTTCATAAAAACATAGATGTAAATGAAAACTACTAGACTAGATTTCCCTCTGAATTATGAGAATGAATAACTGGCTATTGTTACCAATCAAATTAAATCAGTGTAAATCAATCCATGTTGACACTGCAGAAGTGGCACAGAAGCTGCATCGGAAGTGACATAGGCCGCATTTACACTGCAGGTCTTGATGCCCAATTCCGATTTGTTGACTATATCCGTTGACTATATTTTTTTGACGACCAGCTACATTTTCTATTAAAATGGACGCACATCCATTTACACTATACACTTGGAAAAACAACCAAATGTAGACATACTGACCCGATAAAGCTTAGGCCGAAAAGGAAGTAAAAACGGCGCAATATGCAATGGATGTAGATGAAAGGGAAATATCTGATCTGTCCGCTTACACGGCAGATGCAAATGCACATATCTGATTTATATATTTTCTGTGCCACATGCGAGGGAAGAAAATCGTAACTGGGTCACTTGAACCATGTAATGTAAATGCTGCCTTAGATGTTTTTATACTGACAGTTTAATGCTGCTCAGAGGTATTAAAACACTGGAATTACAATTGCATAAATAATGTTATGAGATTAATATTTCAAATATAAAATTCTGAATATAGAAATATGAAATTTTGGAGGGAATATATGAAATAATACGCCTACTTTTAAAATGAGAAACTAAAACCACCAGTAGGTGGCAGCAAGTCTTAATGATTGAGTCACTAAATTATTTATTCAAGTGATTCGTTCAAAATGGCTGATTCATTCAGGGACGAAGTAGGTGACTGGCTGTGTCTGAAATTGCCCCCTACACCCTTAAATAGGGCATTCTTTGAGGGAACAGTCATTTGTAGTGGTGGCCGAAACCATAGTGGACGTTATCGAGTGCACTCATTCAATCACACAATGCACCACAATAACGAGTGTACAGCCAATGTACGCTCAGTGACTATAGAATGCCCATAATGCGCTGTGAGAGTCACATGCCGAATGAATTCCCGCGTCTGATCAGATGGCGGCGCCCGCAGCTGAATCATCCATCTATCCATTTTCCAAACCGCTGGTCCAATGTGGCTACGACGTAATATCATACAGGTATAAATTCCTTTTTTTATTGATTATTAAAATGTTTAATTCATGTTTATACATAGTTTCCATGACAGAGTTCAAGATAAATCATTTTCATCTTACTACTGGAGCTGCCAGTTTGCCAAGTTTCAAATAATTATTAAACAGCAAGCACAAACCATGAGTGCGCCGGAAGACAAAAGTGTCCGAATTCACTCACTCGTTTGCATTCACTCCTTCAAGTGAACTATGTTAGTGGACTAATGTAGGGCATAGTAACTGAGGGTATAAAGGGTCAATTTCGAACACAGCCACTGTTTTTTTGAATGGCTCATTGAATCATTGACTCAAACTCAAAATCGTTCAAAAACACAGATTCATTCAGAAACTAAACACCCGCTGTGTTGTTCGGAGAAGCACAACTATTTTCATTGGCGAAATACAGTGAAAATATCAATATTGACGATGTTGTCTAAACTGTCATTTAAAGGGTTAGTTCACCCAAAAATTAAAATTCTGTCATTAATTACTCACCCTCATGTCGTTCCACACCCGTAAGACCTTCGTTCATCTTCAGAACACAAATTAAGATATTTTTGATGAAATTCGAGAGCTCTCTGACACCTCCATAGACAGCAATTTAACCACCACTTTAAAGGTCCAGAAAGGTAAAAATTATTGCTGTCTATGGCGAGTCATATACCTCTCGGTTTTCATCAAAAATATCTTAATTTGTGTTCCAAAGATGAACAAAGGTCTTACGTAGGGCTGGGCGATATGACCAAAATCTTATTTCACGATATGAGTAATTTTATATCACGATAACGATATATATCACGATATAGTTATTTTTGCTTTAAATAAGATTTTTATGAAATCAAAATTTTCCATATCATTGAAATTTCATAATTATCATCAATTTCAATATAATTTAAAAAATTTATACTAGCCTAAAAAACTCTCAAGCTTACTGAAGACAAATAAACTATGATAAAGAAAGAGCAAAGAAAACAAACTACAATAGAACAAAGACAGATGAAATAGACCTACCTGAAAAAACTTCAAGCACTAGAAAATGTATAAAATAATCAAAGGTATAAAAAACATTGCATAGTCTTTACTGTGTAAATTAAATATACATTTATACTTATTAAAGTTACAAAAGCAAGCAGTGAGAGATTTTCTCTCTTTTTTGTTTGATTAGCATTAATAATGACAGCAGGTAAATTTGGATGCTGTCCCTTTAAGACTGACTGCACCGATCCATTAACTCATGCCTTGTCTTTCTCAACCGTACCTTCACTTAAGAGATAAATGGCTCTGTTTACTTGCAAATATCTGGTCACTTTGACACATAGGTATGTGTGTTTAACCATTCAAGCCCAATTAGGCGTCAAAAAGCACTCAGTTCAGTCCTCACGCGCTCTATGAGCAGCGGCTTCATGTCGCGCGTCTCAGACGGCGCTGAGAAACAGTCTGCCAGAGAGCGCGTGCATATGCTTAAATGAGTTGTCCTTCGCTGCTAATTGCACTTAAACTGTTTAAAATCACTTGTTTAAAACAATGCTTAAAAACAATGCAAATTATAAGTTTTCGTGACTGCGCAGCATAGCAACCTCACGCGACAGAGACGATCGTTCAAAATCTCTACCAGTTGACAAATTTCTACCGGCTAATCGTGTCTACCAATATATCCCCCACCCCTACTTATTGTGCTTAATACACTTTAACATCGAGCACGTCTCTAATTCGCGATCGCCTTCTGACTGAGAGTGGCAGGTTTCATGCGCGCACTTTGGCAGTGTGCCAGTCAGCAAGAGCGCTGCACCGAGTTTCTTTTCAGGATATTTTCCGCTTATAACTCTTTTAACATCAAGCACGTCCCGCTCTTTATATTCTCATGCATGCATTTCATCACTCTGAAGTGTCAATAGTGCAATATATTTACATACTACGATATAGCAAAATCTAACGATAGACATTTTATTTCGTGGTAACGATATATATCGTCATATCGCACAGCCCTAGTCTTACAGGTTTGGAACGACATGAGGGGGAGTAATTAATGACAGAATTTTCATTTTTGGGTGAACTAATCCTTTAATAACTTTTTTGTTTATCGAACTGTTATAACATAAACTGCATTTGCAATAGTGCTGATATTCAGAAAAACAACATTCTTGTCATATTGCTAAACTATATTGTGTTATATATATATTTTTTTTTAAATCATACAGGAGCATTTTTTTGCCTCCATATTTGAAATTTCAAACTCTGACAGAATGACAGTATGTATGTTATAGAATAAAATTCATTTATAATGTTAAATACACATTATAAAGATTGAAATGATTGATAAGAACCGAGTGCAAATGTGCTACTGGATGTTGATAAATGGAATTGCGACATTTACCATTGATTTTTGCTAATGCTAACCAGCCAAACCTTGATCTCTTACTTGAGTTTGAAGCAAAGTCCCTTTCAAGGAAAGTCTGTTCACTCGGCGGCCATTATTGCACCGCTGCCGTGCAGCTATTTCGGGCATCCAAAACCAAGTCCTATCTATTTGGATGGGGGAATCCTGAAATCTCAAAAACTGCTTGCCGAACTCAATTAAATAACATATTTCAACAAAATCTGACGTGAACTGTCCCATTAATGTTGTTTCGTATAAGCTCAAATAGCGTTAAAAAGCTTATTTTTCAGGCTAGACCAGCCACTGCTCATGCGCAATCCTAAACGCGAGTCTCAGGTTTCTATGGGAACCGGAGCTTCTAACGGCAGCTGCAGTGACGCAATGACCTTACCAATCAGCGATTGGCTGTTTTATTTAGAAGGCGGGACATATTCCGCCATATTGCGTGTTGCAGTTTCTCCCATTCACAAGTAATAGGAGTGAACCGTCTTTCTATTTCTGTTCTATAGTCTTTGGTTTGAAGCCTGAAGGCAGAATGCTAATCTGGTATCAGATGTTTTAGCAAAATAATAATTCAGATGCTTCTATCTGATGTTCACCTACAACGTCTTACCTAAACTATATCAAGTTCTTCATCCTTTCACTTTCACACATTTGATTCTAAATCTGTCTTGTCTTTCCAGTGTCTTTCATTCTGTCTTTTTCCTGCACTCATTTGTTCTCTCAATCCTTTTTTCTCTCTCTCTGTGCTGACAGTAATGATGAGCTATGTTCAGTCAGGCTGGAGACACACTTTACATTTGATTTGTTTTCATTGGGCCAGAGTTCCACACCAAAGCTGTAGAAGAAGAGTGTGAAGAGAAAAATTTGAAGGTATAAAAGACTCATACAGCAACTGCTAAGCTTTCATGCATCAGAAACTTCATGTTCTCACTGTCACCCCAAAAGGGCAGTAGACCTTCATGTTACCTAGAGATTAGAGGAAAGAGAGATTCATTTCGAAGAACACATGGAATTCAGATGCATAATTTTCTTCTTTCATATTTCAGAAGCGTTTGTTTGTGCCTGTGAGGTTTTGTTGTACCACAGCTGTTGGTGTGTGTGTGTGTGTGGCCGCAGGCGGTGTGTTCTGCAGTAATGGGAACGGTGTTTGAGACTGAGACTGTATTAACAGGATAATTGAGTTGCTCGATCAGGCGGAGCCGAATTCTGTAAAGATTCGTAGAGTTGGGCAGACTAAACCACCTCCGCCTTTCTTTCCTTTTTTCTTTTTTGTTTTCCTTTCTTTCTTTCTTACAGTCCACCCATTCTCTCTCACATGACTTTGATGCTATATTAGTAAAGACCTCTCACAAACACAGTGGTTTTCACACTAAAATAATAATGTTTACAACACCAAACTCCTACCTCTAAACCTAACCCTGTCGGAAACCTGTTGACAAATATATTTCAATTGAGATATGTTGTGGCCAGTTTTTGAGCCTTTGAAATACTGAGATCAAGGACACAAGACACATTGGACAGGTTTCATTATATTAGCGACAACATTTTGGACTACTGAGGACATTTCATATAGTCAAACCTATAAACCCACACACATTTACTCGGAGAACTAGATTTAAATGAATCTGATTTAAATGAAGCATATACCTACAAATTGCTAGTATCAAAAAAAAAAAAAAATTCTAACAAGGCATTCAAATTCAAAGTTGACCTCATTCACTTATATTGTAAGTGCCTCACTGTATGCCAGATTTTTGCTTTTTTAAATGAAAAGGAGGAACAAGTCAAAATGATTTTTGTGATAATCAACAACATGCCACTGATGCAGAACTTGTACTGAACCCAAATTTTCCCTTTCAGAAAAAAACGGATTTCCCCCTGCGATGTGAACAGAACGGGATTACACACTCATCAGATGAGAGCGGCTCGGGTGTGAACGTGGCCTGTGAGACTTTACTGATGGTTGATATAAACTATACTGTCTCTCCTCTTCTCTCTCTCTCTTTCTCCAGATGGTAATGTTCTCTTTCTCGTCCCTGTGCAGACTCAGCTCCTGTATGGAAGGAGATTTATGGGGGCCCTTCGACTCAAAATCACCACTCTGAGTCCCCGCACACACCGGGGTGTGTGTGGGTGTGTTTGACGGCGTATCTCAGTGTTGCAGCTTGTGTGTGTGTACATTCTACCCTGCTGTGCATGTGCACGCACACACTCTAAAACACACTCGTAACCACACAAACATACTGCAAACAAACAGGGGTGTATGGCAAATAAGAGTGTGTGCGTCACAGGCAGGAGGTTTGCATGTGTGTGTGTGCTCATCTGCAACCTGCTTGCTCTCTCATTTTCAATCTCAGCCCAATTAATTTAGCAGAATTAATCTCTCGCTGTGCACAGCCGTTCCTACCACACACACACACACACACACTCCCCCCCCACGACACAAGGCACAGTCAAACATGAAATAGTGTCTCATGCCACCATCCATCTGGCATCTTAACACACACACACACACACACACACACGCATGCCCACACCCCGGTGACATTTGCAGATTGGGAGTGTGTGAGAGATGGGGGAATGATTTCCTCTCCTAATGAAGAACTTGCTGTGTTCTTGCGGGCGGAAAGCAAAGGGCGGAGGAGATGAGGACGTTTTTTAGACCCTCGTTTCACTGTTTCACTTGATGTGTCTGATAGCAAATACACTCACGTATGGCGATGGATGGATGGATGTTCACTCTCTATTCAATGATCAAAATTCTACATGCTGATTGGTTCATGTTTCATCAGCTGTCTGATTTCACTGGTCAGGGTCGAAGGTCAGGAAAGTACAGGCCTGGCACATAAAACCAAATCTCACAGTTTTCACAAAGAAACTGTCTACTAACTAAGACATGAATATAGGCCTAAAAGTAACTGTATATTAGGATGTCAGCGTCTGCCCGATGCTATTGGGTCATATGGAACGAGCAGCACAAACAAATTAGATAACACAAGTCGAGTTTCTAACAAAACATGTAGAACAATCAAAGGGAAATATGTTTTTTTATATGACTATATGTCGAATTAATCGGTTAGGAGGTGAACTGATTTTGTCCCAAACCATTTCTACAATGGTATGCTGCAAAAACAGGGATGTACAGTACCAACATTGAAATTCTGGCCAATATAATAAGCCAATAATTATTTTCATGTTAAGATTGAAAAAAATAGATAAAAGGCTGATATTATAAATCCATACTACGTTTCCTCTTTAAAAAAAAAAACTCAATTTAAATAGTTTTATGTTATATATGCTATGGTATTAATATTGTATAGCCTACAGTATAAAATAGCTTATTAAATTGTCCTTTTAAGTTAATTTTAATGATAATCTAAATCTTAAAAGATTTTAGGAAAAAATAGATATCCAATATTGACTAAACATATTCCCTACAGTTCGAAAGTTTGAAGTTAGTACGATTTTTTCAAATTAATATTTTTATTCAGCAAGGGTTGATTAATTTGATCTAAAAGTGACAGTAAATGCTTTTACATGGTTACAAAAAAATTTAAATTTCAAATGTCATTCTTTTGAACTCTACTCAAAGAATGCTGAAAAAAAATGTATGACCGTTTCCACAAAAATATTTAGCATCACAACAGTTTTTGACATTGATAATAATAAGTAAGTAAAATGTTTCTTGAGCATCAAATCATCATATTAGAATGATTTCTGAAGGATCATGTGACACTGAAGACTGGAGTAATGATGCTGAAAATTCAGCTTTGACATCAGAGGATTAAATTGTGTTTTATTTTATTTTATTTTACTTCTTTCAAAAACATTAAAAAAAAAAGTACAGACCCCAATCTTTTAAATGGAAGTTATTTTATAAAATTAAAGTAGTATAAAAAGAAACAAAAAACAAACAAACAAAAAAAACAACCACCATTATGATACTGACATATTACGCATCCCAACAAAAACCAAGAATTAACTAATCAAGTTATGTTCAAATCAGACTAATCTCCTGCCACATGGAACATGTGGTTCTGGCTCAACACAACATTCTGCTGTTACGATCCCTCCTCCAAATTAAATGTCTGAGGGGGTCTGCATGGCACCCAGCTGTCCTGCCCAATGTAGTCACTATGCCAGGCACAGTCTTGCCCGCTCACCATGCCAGCAGTTACCCTGGCAACCCCAGCCCAAAGCCTGCAAACGCTCCCTCACAGAGAATGAAGGTAAGGAAAATATAGGGGGGAAAAAAGAATGTTAAAATGTTATTTAAATGTAACGTTTAGGTATTGTGCCACTTATAAAAAGTCATGTAAATAATTGTTTTATTGGAAAATGTATTTAAATGGCTTCCAAATGAGCACCAAAGCTCTGGAGATCATTTGAAGCACGATCGCTAACTAGTAGGCCACAGGTCTGACACGTTTTAAAATTAATTACCTTAAATGTAAAATAATTCTGATCACCAGCAGTGGAAAGCAATGACGGACAATTCAAAAACATCCAATAAGCAATAAGAAGAAAAAAAAAAACAATGATCTGTATCAAGGGCCAAGAGAACTTTACATGGCCAAATCTGATGCTTACACATATTAAATCATAAAACCACCTTTAAGAAGTACAGAAGCCTACCGGTATGAGGATCCTGTAAAAATATAAGGCTCAATAAACATAATAACTTAATATGTCACAATATTACAAAACGTTTGTATGTGCTGGTCCTGTCCAGCAGAAATTTGTCTAGAGCATGAACAATACTAAATATAAAATGTTTTCACAACAGCTTATTTGTCTTTTTATTGTATTGAACTACCATGATACATTTTTTAAAATATATTGCCACTATAGTGCTTTTTAATTCATGGTTACAATTATCCCATATTTTCTTTACAATTACACATCCTGGGCGTTTATGAATATTACAAAAACATTTTAGTTTTAACTCTCTCCGACTCTACCTAATTATGTTATAAACTTACTTTAATTGACACAGGTAATGACTGCCATATCAATGATATCTGCTGTAAAATTTCAAAGCTTTAAGCTAAACAGAAACCAAAATGGTGGCTCAATCTGAATAAATGATCAGAAACCAAAGAGTGTCACAATTATCCCTGCTCTACTTTTACTTCAGCACTTGGCGAACCGAAAGAACTTCAATATTTCATCTCTGGTTGGGTAAGTCCAAGCAGAATTACTTTATTAAGCATAATAAATAAAAGGCAAACACTGACAACTATTGTCATATCACAAGAATTAGCAATGAATAAGAAGGGAAAGCTGATTTTCAAATCCCAACTGCCTTTCCAGTTACATTTAGCAATTTCAGCACACAAAACTAAAACCAAATGCAAAGCAGAGAGGCACTAGTGCTAATTTCATCAACGGTCCACCAGACACTGCTGACATCTAGAGTCCATACGCTGCTATTAACGTGCTGCCTTCATTTCTGATTAACAATCACTGGGGGCCAAAATTCTCCTGAGCTTTCATAGTCATTGAGCTGTTAAAACAAAGCACTGTGATTTTAATGCTGGGCAAATCTGGGTTTTTACTGAGATTCACTTGATTTAATTTGTAATTTGATTCTTTGAAGCAACTTAATTGGATTGTTTTTTAACTCAGTGCTCACACCGAAATAAATGCAAAGTGCGAATCAGAACGGATTAGCATTGAGCGCCACTCCAATCAGAACAACGTGTTCCCGTTACACCGTCCTAAAATATCCTCGCAGCAGTCCAGTGGCCTAGAAATTATGGACCGGGCATTACGGCCTCAGGATAACTTCCTCTTGCTTTCAAACTCTCCACGTTTGAAGTCACAGCACGCCCCGTTCACAAACATGTCTCGGGGGTGAATAAAAGCCAGATCACAGAGTTTCGGTTAATGAATAGAAGGAATACGAGGTTCAGCGGGTTTGCGGACGAAAATAGTTAACCTGTGTGGCGTCAGGCTTTCAAGAAGGGTCCCGAGGGTTGATCCCACCAGAGATCACAGCGCTGCCTAGTATGCACCATTCATCTTATTGTTCGGGCCACAAGAAAAAAAGCCAGCAAGGACATGTTTATATGTGAAAAACGAGTCTAGATTACGAGCTTCCGTCCTGCAATTTTCCAAACGCCATGTTTTAATGGGTATAACGGTATGGAGGGGATGTTAGGTTCTTCAGGGATGAACGGTTTCACCACGCGTCAGACCATAAATGCCTCTGTGCAGTAAGGACGGACCCGTTTAGCGTCAAATATGATGCTCGAAGTATCATGATTCATTCCAAATCAGCATCTCGACCCACACTTTCCCTTAAAACACCTCCAGGCCTCTGTTTAGAAACAAAAGGGATGATGGAAGATAGATGCGCAGGTGCATGCAGAGATGAGATAAGCCAGGAAAGACGGGCGGGAAACTAGCATGAAAGAGAGGAATTAAAGGAAAGCATTAGAGGAGGAACAAGAAAGAGCATTCCATCAGTAGGCACGGAAGGGCATTACACAGCGCTTCATTTTTCCTCCCGACCTCGCAACGACCCCGCCGCTGATGGGGTGAAGAGCAGGTGGAAAGAGAGAGAGGTATGAGGAATAGGGCTTTTAGGAAAAGCCAGCAGCATGCTAGTTAAAAATATCTCTAAGACGATGCCACATGGTGCGTCTGTGATGTCAGATGTTTACCAGCGGCTTCGCCAACATGCTCATTAATAAGTCGGAAAACTAAAAGGATAATGAGATAAGAGGAGAAATGCATCCGTTTCCTGGTCGTATTCTCTTTCTCTTATATAAGAATGGTGCTTTTTCTGCCCTTTTTCGTTTGCATTTATTCATGTATCCTACTTTTACTGGTGCTGGCAGCCTCACACGCATACAGCGTGCTGCATCGCATGCCCTCGGGGACCGAGTGTGATTGAGAATGGGGGGTCTGCCATTGCCCTGCCGTTGAACCCGCTTCGTTCCTCCTCCCGAAAACACACGCTATGAAACCTCATCAGAAATTGCAGCACCTTGCTGCAGCTCTCTCGATTTTGACCTCTCCTGCTGAGTCCCATGCGTACAGACGCGTCTCAATTGACACGCCGAGAGATGGTTCCACTGCTTATTCGTTCTTTACCTTCATCTTTCACTGCTTCTGAAAGGGACAAACACTCTGATGTGGCACCGCATGGGGTTGCAGGATTAATCGAAAACCGAAATTGCGATATGGCTTAATGTAGTGTTGTCAAAAGTACCGACTTCGGTACCAAGTCAGTACTGAAATTTGAATGCAATGCTTTTAGCGCTGTTGAGCGGATACGTGAACACATCTGATTGGCCACTGTGTTCACGTGCTCAACATATATGTCTGTGATTGGCTACAATGAGCAACGCACGGGAGCGTTGAGTTTGAAAGCGTTTTGAAAGCGGGAGCGGGTGTATCAGTGTAAGCGCTTAGTGAAGAGCGTCAAAGATGTCTATTTAGGCTACAACATGTTTTTGAAGCATTGATCATTGTAGCCAATCACAGACACAATGAATACGCGTGAACAATGGCCAATCAGAGGCGTTTACGAATCCACTCAACAGCACTCAAAGCGTCACATTTTTAAAATTTCAGTACCGACTTGGTGCAGAAGTCGGTACTTTGGACAACACTAGCTTTATGAGACTATCAAATCGCAAAGGTTGTGATTTCATTGAATAAATATATGCTTTGTGTTTCAGAGTGAAGCACAGCACTGTGTTCTCACACAAGAGCAGTAAATTCTGTGCCACACAAACTCCATCTCTGCATCCCCTCTGAGTTTGGGTCAATTTTAATGTACATTTGGAAATGCAACATGCACATTCTTCACATACTTCTAATGTGAAGCGCTCATTAACAAAAGAGAAGTTTAAGAACTCCCTGTGGTTTTTCGTCAAAGTAAAATTGATGGTTTAATGATTGAAAATGACGAAATTACGTAATATTATAATTGTAATTTTACAGTTGTTTTGGCCAAATTGTGCAACCCAACAAACCTGGATTTTTTTCGCATTTTAAAATCACATTCGCCATTTTTAAAAACTGCAATTTGATTTTTTTTTTCTTCTCCAAATCGTGCAGCCCTAGCACCGCATTCCTCATGTCAGTAGGCCGGGCATCACAGTGGTGTGGATGACAAAATTAGCCTGGCCCTGTCAACCCTGCACACTTAACTGATAGAAGACCATCTGAAAAGTACTTCATCCTTCGACGTCGCTCCCCAGGGAAGCGAGTTACAGATGCTTCTGTGAAGTCGTAACGGCGGTTTAAAGTGGACACGAGTGGCTGTGGCCTAATGATGCCTGTTTACGTCGCTGTCCTCCATCTGTAATGATTAGAGGCAGGATAGATGAGCCCTTGGGCACTGCCACCGAGCCAATCAAACCCCACGGATGCAACCAACACCCTACGGTGGCTCGGATGGGACACGAGGACTCTGACCGTCAGATGACCCTTGAATCTGACCGCTGGGCGACCCTGGTTACATGCAGGTCAGACGCAGGCCAAATACACACAGCCTACTAATTTGAATGATCAGACTAACTGATCACCACTTGTATGTCTTTTTAGGAACATTGTAGTGCTTTTAAGGGAAAGAAGCACCCCTATGCCTCTGACCGCCAGACGACCCGCATCGCGTTCCGGGTGAATTCGAGGTCACATGAATATTAATCGAAGTGTGTGAAAATTCTGAAGTATACGGTGGGAGCTATAGGGCAAAAATGACATACTCAAAAGAATCACATCCAAGAGTATCTAAAGATCAAAACCAAACCTAACTTGCAATGAAAATGTCTGGCTTGCATTCAAACAAACCAACAGGGATGCACAATATTAAAATTCTTGCTGATATCACAGGCCAATAATTAATTTTAAAAAAATGAATAAACCAATAAATATCATAAAAATTCTGTATTTTGCAAATGTTTGAAATTGTTTCAAATGCCACAGGTAAATTTAGTCATCAAAAATGTATATTCATATTAAGATTTGAAAAAAATAACCATTATCATTGTACAATTAATATTTTTTATTTTGTTTTACTAAAGTATTATTAAAAACTTTTATTATTTAAAATTGTCATTTTTAAGGCCATCTAAATGGCAAAATATGTGCATTAAAAAAAATTAAATATTGACAGTATTTGGACAGTATTTATTCAATATTGACCAACACTGATAAACTAAATAAATAAACAAATAAATAAACTTCAAATATAACCTGAGAACTGAAATTGCACCCATTTTATTATGCATCCTTAAATATTTTAGTAAATTATTATTAAATTTTTGCATTGGTTTCATTTTTTATTATTTAAAATGGTCATTTTTAAAGCCATAGGTGCATCCAAAATAAATATCCATTATCCAATACTTCAGTATTTATTCAATATTAACCAATACTGATAAAATCATAATTTCAGATTTCATCCAAGAACCAAAATGGTACCAACTTATTATTATGAATCTAAAGGATGTGTGGTTTCTGGAAGACTAGAGCACTAAGGTTAACATTAAATTTCTGACATATTCTTTTCTGATTAACCCAACTCTACATCATATGACGATCTTTGTTGACTGTCATTCTATTTGTAACAGGAGCTGCTGCATGCAAGATTAAGACGCATATTCTTAAGGAATTGTACAATTGTTGTGCCATGGAGCTGGAGGTGAAATATTCACACAAGCGCTTCTGTGCATCACATGGAGGTCAACAGTAATAATTTGGGTCAAGCCATTACACCTTATGAATGTTATCAAACGTTTGGGCTTTGCAGCATGGTGTTGACTACGGAGTGACATATGATGACAGACCGAAGCCATAGTGTTTAAAACCTTGCTGAATCATCCGGAGCGTTTTTGAACATACTCCAATGACTGCCGAATGACCCCAGGATCCAGGTCATGGCGGGGGCAGATATGTATTAGAATAGTGGAAACTAGGCAACATTGTCGATTTGCTACTGCTGCTTTGGGAAAATGCCTTGTAATTGACCGGTAGACGACCTCTGTGTTGATGTGGAACGAGAGGTTCATTTTAGGCTAGCAACCTGAATACTTTCTAAAGAAATAATCATTCTTTTCTTAACATTAACAGCATTTTCAGGCTTTCCAACTGTACATTAGAAATGAAATCGAACTAAGTCATCAAACAATGCAAAATAACACAAAAATAATCTCAAATCCAATCAACCTAGTTCAGAAATATGAGATAAAAGTATAATCTCACACACTGAAACACAAGACCTGCTCTTTGATGATACCGACCAACTGAACATCTTCGTGGCTTCAGGGTCTTGAACACACCACTGATGTTGACCAAAATGTGACCTGATGTTGACCGAGAGATGAACCGAGGCCGCAGACTGACCCCTCTGTCGCCATGGCCGCCAGCTGACCTCTGGAAAGGTCACAGAGATCACAGCCTGTGGTCAGATCAACGCTGGACACAAAGAGTCAGTGAGAAGAATGAGAAAAGAAACATAGGGAGCGAATAAGAGAGCAAAAGAGAAAAGGAAGACATGGGGTCAGAGGTCACTATCTAAGCTCTTCCTTTCTCCATTTCATCATCCTCTGTCCCTCCTTTCTCTCTTCTGTGCCCTCATTTTGATTGACCTCTGACTTCGACGTGTGTTTCGGGCAACGCTTGGGCTGACCTGACCATGAACGCATCCCAAACATTGCAAATAACACTACTCTTAAGCAGAGTTTTTGTATTCACTGTAAATTCGAACAAGTTTAGTTTACTGAACAAAATGTTTGGAAGCCGACAGCCTTATTTTTGCGAAACACACTTTAAAGGAAAATTTAAATTAAGTAATCAGCTGAAAGTAAAGAAAGCAAATTCTTCCTGAGTAAATTATTGATAAATATCAACTTAGTTTAATTTGTCAATTCCAGTTTTAAAAGCAAGATTACTGTGTTAATTTAATATAATTAAAATAGTTATATTTTGTACTACAAACAAATACCTACATACTATTATTCTCAACATGGATTTAATTTAAGCTATGGAGACTTAAAAAAAATTGAGTGCAATGATCGGTTTTCTTGAAGAAATGTTGGAAACAAGTTCAGGTTTAGTACAACTAGTACAGAAGGCAGTCAACACAAGTTTGAAATTCCCAACTGTATATTTTGTAATAAACAGCTAGACAACCATTTTGTTTCTAAAACATCTGTACGTGTTCTTATATAAGACTTATACGTTTACAGACCTCCTGATTAAACAGCAATACATTTGCACAATTAAACAGCATTACAACTCATCACAACAACATTAATTTTCCATCACAAATATTCCTAAAAACAAACAAAAAAATGACTAACTATTGGGTTTAATATATATATATATATATATATATATATATATATATGCCAGTGGGTGAGAAAAATTAACCTTAATACTAGATAAATTCTCTGAAATCCACACTTTCAAGTAAATTTGTGAACAATAAACACTGCAAATATTCAGTATTACAGTTTTGTATTATAAAACATGTTTTGTTATTATGTGTATACATATAAGCGTTAAAATATTCAAGCAATAAATAATATTAAAGCAATAATATTAAATAATAAAATTATAGAAATAATATTAAAGCAATAAAAAAAAATGCCAATGAATCAAAAAAAAAGTTATATTCTGTGAAAACAAATCTTAAATCTTTCAAGTAAAATTGTGTACAACAAATACGATGACAATTTAAACAAATTTCTTAATCAGTATTTTTGTATTGTTTTCCAGTGGCAATATCTAAATATCCTAAAAACAAGATACATCAACTAATGACTCAATAATGTCAAAGAAATCAAAAAATAACAAATTCAATATAAATTATCCTAAAACAAGTCTTAAATATTTCAAAATGTTGCTTTTAAGTAAATTTATTGTTTATCAAAAATATTAAGATGTTTTCCACTGAAATTCAGAAAAAAAAAAATGCTTAAGAAAATTATATATTTTAGTGAATGGCTGTTTCAAATCAATAAAGATTTTGTTTTATTTATTAAATATTTTCTCCATCATCAAACCTAAGCAGGATGCTATCACTGATAATAGTATAATCCAACTAGATCAACAAGAACATGCTGTAAAATATAAACCCAAAAGACGTAAAAGGCATTTCGACATCTCTATCTGTCACAAGTCTCTTTCACTGTCTAAATATCTGAACTCAAGCAACAAATCATGACAAGAACTGAAGGAATACAGAAAGATCTAATCTCAGGTTGTCTGTATGATTCAGTGCAGATGCAAAACATCACGGTAACCAAGCTGATTGCTTCTGCCGCTGCATCTAAAATAAACATGCTGTTTAAAACCTATATCAGGTTCAGATTATGGATGAAAAATATGAAAGAGACACAGAAGCAGGTATTCAAGATAGAAGATGGGCCCAGGAAGTAGAAAGCCGACCTCTGATCTCGAAAGCACAGCAAGAAGGCGATAGATAAAGAAGTCGTGTTTGATGTGTACGTGCAGTACAGTGCCAGCTTTGGCTTTCTGCAGAAGAATGTTAAAGACTTCAGCACACATGGGCTATGGATATATTACACCTCGCCTCACAGCAGGAGAAAGGGAGGAAGAGCAGGATGGACAGAGAGAGAGGTGAGGGGGCAGAAATAAAGCAAAAGAAAAGAAGATATTGTCAAGAGGACGAGATGGAGATGAGAAAAGAGTGGAACGTTATGAAGAGGATGGTTTAAATTGAGATGAAAGGCCCGGCGGAACAGAAGAACGCCGCTTCCCTCTGTGCCGCACTTATCACGGCCATTCCACACGCAGGTCTCGCAGGTCACGTATCTGTTACAGCGTCTGGGAATGGCCAGGCTGAGCCTATTAAACTTCTGCTATCTTCATAGGAGGTGACATTTAGGAATCCCAGTTAGGGCGCCCTCTGCTGTGCACACAGACAATGGCACATATTTCATTTAAACTAATCTACAGATACAATAAAACACACCTCTAACTAGACAATGAGTGTACAATAATGAAAAAAATATGACAGCATTAATGTGTATGGTATGACTGGAATTTAATTCCTTTTTAATCAATTCACAAGTAAATACCCAAGAACGTTTAAATGCAAACTAGCATACATGATACAATTGCATCTTTATGTCATCACTACAAAGTGAGAAAGTGTTAGTGAAAATTAAACTTTAGATATTCTGCAAATATCCATGACCTTTATAATGTAATATAAATATTTTAGGTTCTAATCTACAGGATCCATGACAAATAAGGGTTTCTGAGATAAAAGAAAAGTTTAAAACACATGCAACAAGTTCTTAAAAATGTCGTCAATGTATGTATGTTGGATCTGCACATCTTTGGAAAATGTTTAGTAATTTCTGGGAATATTTAATTTAACAACTTAAAAAAAATATCAAGTGGTGTAACCATTAAGTACTGAAATGCTTTCCTTGCACCTTGGAAAAGCACTGTTTTTCCATAAAAAAAAACAACAACTAGAAAATAGTTTCTTTTCTTTTTTTTCTTCTTATGTTAAATATCATGATTTTTTTATAGTGATGAATATCAAGAAATTTTCCTAGGGATACTCCATCTAACCTGAGCGAAACATTCCTTTTCATAAAAAGGTCAAGATGTGATTTTTTGGTTTGTTTGTTTTTTACTTGTTGTGACTTTGACACATATATGAATCACAAAATATTTATATTTGTATTAATATTAAGATTATGTTAACAATATATTTGACAATCTTAAGAATCAAATATTAAGAACATTTGAAAGATACATGATGCAGTTTCTCCACCTAGACATTTTGGTCTTTTTAGGCTAAAAGTATTTTTGAATAACAAATGAAACTTAATGAGTATCACACCAATGCCCATAAATATGTATTTTGTACATTTTACAATTTAACATCAAATTGTTTTAAAAATATAAAATGGATACATATAAGATAAAGTGTATATTTTAGGTCTTACAACTGTTTCAATCTTTTTTTATTTCACTATAAACTATCATGCAGCGTGACAAATATTTCCAAATATTATATACATTTCTCAAATATTATAAGTTCATAAAAACAGAATAAGTAATACTTATAAATGATTTAGGAAAATGTGTAAAAATAACACAAAGGCTACACTACAGCATATCCCACCAAAGAGAGGCTACTGCGAAAGCCGCGTTAAATTAATGCACTTCAACTATCGTAGGTTACTCCACACTTGCACAATTCTCCTTCATACGTCGTTCACCCCTCTTCAAAATAAACCATCTTTAATTCCACCGTAATAACCATCATTAGTTTTCATTTTAAACATTCCCTAATAACAAAAAATGCTAAATCTCACCAATAGTTCACGGGTTTACTCTCATATTACTCCCAAGCGCCATCTGGCAGTGAGAGGAGGAACTGCAGCCGAGGCGCAGCTCTGTCACTGTCTGCCCCAGCGGTAAATAAAACAGGCCGCAATGGACAGGCGGGATTTTCTATTTTACGGTATGAACGGCTCTATGGACGCATCTGACAAGCAGATGCTCTAGGCGGGATTACATTCCTCTGCCTCGATGATGGTGTATCGATTTTTATTTCCCCAGCAGGCAGTGTAGATAACTCAACGTTAGCCGACCTAGGCTTCATCTACATCAGAAAATAATTCAAATAGTTTCGACTAAGCTACCTGGAAATCTGAAGCATGTACCACTGAAATATTTCCTCTCTCTATCCCTGTGCACTTTGTGAAATCATCTCAATACAATAAGTGTCGTGATGCTAAATTGACGGCACGCTTAAGATATTAGGCGTCTGATTTCGTGTGAAATTTGACGCGAAGTGTATGAATATCATCAAATTCATCGTTTAATGTTCTTCATTTAGCATTATTTACATTATATGTTATTTGTCAAATCATTTTTGTGTTTTGCATTACCTTGTGATTCTGAACAGCAGGCAGTGTACATGTGCTTTCACACTCATGTGTTCAGGAAATGGGCAGTTACGTTTCACACCGGTAGGTGGCACAATAACACAGCTTTTCACCCGTTTGGTCACATTACACCCGACACAAGGGGGCAGCACGTCCTTAACATCAGTTCACATTAAGTGCAAAATGAAGTAAATAAAGTTCAGAAATAACTTACATTTATTAAAATAGGGGAAAAAAAATAAAAGAAAATGAATAAAAGTAGGCAAACAAAACTCATATGACAGTGGTTATATTAGAAAAAAATCACGTTAAAATGTAAATGTCAAATATGATACAACCACTGATCTATATAAATGACATTTATATAGATCAGTGGATACAACAGGCTTTTGAGGAACGTTTATTTGTCCATGTCTCAATCATCATTGTATTGCATTGAATGGTTTTGCCCCACAATAAAAACTACAGAGCGTTAATCATACAATTAAGTATTTAAATGTCATCTTAGATATATTATTTGGAAGATATAGAGTGACAATATTTATATGCCTTTTATGTAAGTTGTCTGCTATAATGTTATGTTAAAAAAAACTTATTGATTAACAGTATAAGAATATAAATGACCACATCTGCACCAAATGGCATATTTTTGCCCAGTTTGGGTCCCTAAAATGGGCTCTTGACTCAATTTTCAAAAACCGTGCCAAAAAGGTTCTATATAAGGAACGGTTGCATAATACTTTCATGTTTAACGTTTTTTGTTTGTTTGTTTGTTTGTTTTTCTAATGATAAAGTATTTTTACAAGAAGTTTAATTCATAAATTTTAATTAAACAAATTAAACATGAATTAAAACAAAATGAATTCATTAAAACTAAACTGATAGAATTGAAGGAGCCAGACAGAACCCTTTAAGGTTCTATATGGAACCTTTTCTTCTAAGATATGTTCAATAAATTTCATGTGATTTTTCTGATTATTATTTAAAATGTAAGACTTTCAGGGTAATTTCTTTCTGAAGAAATTTTTTAGAGCTGGCATAACTATGTATATTTATTTTAAAAATGCCCATTGCGTTTTTAGATTTTATAAATTTACATGACTTTTGCAGGTCTAGAAATCACACTTTTTTTTTTTTAAATTAGGCTTTTTCATATCCAAGTTTTCCAAGCTTTTTTCATAGTTGAGGGGATGAATTAAAATAAGAAGATCTTTATACTTAGTAGTTTCAGACTATTTTAATGCTTGTTTTGTCTTTTTTTTAAATGATTTTAAGTCCACGAGATTTAAATAGCTGAAAATTTTTAAATTGTTCAGCCAGTTGTTTGTGCAAAGCAGGCTAGTGGTTTTATCATGGCAGAAACCTGCAGTTCCCTCTTGCTTTCCTCCTCTTTTCATTTCTCACCCCTCACTCTGAGTCCTACAGATCGATAAGTGTGATGGATTCAATTCAATTGTAGGTTGTGTGTCCATGGTTACGAATGTCAACTGCTGCAGTGATGCAAAGACCTGGACATTACAGACAGCCAGTGAATGTACATTTCAGTGTTCCTAGTTTGGAAAATACTTGATTTACTTGATTTGAGTAATTTCCAAGTCTGGATAAGTATGGAACATCATTTGTGTTTCCAGACTATTGCTCATTCAGATTTCTTAAATTAAAATTTTCTAAAAATGTATTTCATAGAAGCAGAGTGATTTCATGGCAAAAGTTTAGTGATCATTTAGTGATTGTTGAACACGAATAAATGAATTTAAGGTGCAGATTTTCATTACCCAAAACTGCATAAGTGAGTCTCACTATAAGAATGTTCACTCAAATGCCACTCAAACCAGCAACAGAAAAGGATCAACAAACAATCATCTAAATCAGACTGTACTTTGCTGTTTGGTGGTCGTGCCACATCAAACCACACTTACAGTATCATCTGAAGTGTCAGAGGTGAATATATGAAGGTAATAAAGCATTTTAGGCTTCTCATCATGCAAACACATGTAACACTTTGAGAAAACCAATGAAAAAAAAAAAACAGAGGAAAAAAATACAGATTACTGTACTGTACATACCAAATATAATGCTGAAAATAATGCTGTATGAACCATTTATGTTAAATATGGTCTGAAAAAATGAAGTTTGGAAAACTTAAATTTTGACATGGAAAATGTGTAAGGAACCCTGAACTCAACATTAACGTACTATTCAAAAAGTTTATGGTCAGTAAGTTTCTTTGTTTTATTTTTGAAAGAAATCAATACTTTTATGAATCAAGGAAGCATCAAATTGATCGAAAGTGGCAGTAAAGACATGTATTATGTGAATTCTATTCACATTCTAATACTATAACATAAAAATGCTGTTATTTTAAAATGCATCATGGTTTCAAACAAAAAAATAAAGTATTTTGAGTGGACACTTACTAAATCACATAATGTATAAATGTCATTTATACATTAAGTTTTTCAAACTCAGTGAGACATTTATTAATGTGATAGTGTGACTTGAGCAGTTATTAAAAGTAATTCTCAGAAAAGTGTAGTTCTGAGAAAACTCAGGTCTAGCATCAGTATTTTGTTATCTATCCCGATATTTTAAGGTTTATGCATATTTTAAGGCCATTGTAAGTAAACTGTATTTCGCTGCAGCAAAATGACAAAAAATGTCAACAGATGATCATTGAGATATTAGCTATTGTAAAGTTGTCAATGAAATTAAGAGTAGAATAAAATCCTGGTCCTGTATGTTCCATGGGCGCCATCAGCCACATATTAAGAGTAAGTAGTTCATTATTAATTCTGATTTCTTATTAGCAGAATCTAGATTGACGGCCATTGTGCCACAACACCACGGTATGTATGAATTTTCAAATTCTTTTTGATAATTTTCTGGGTTTTTTTGCATCAATTTATAAATATCTTTTGGAGAGAAAGGACAGAAGAAGAGTTACAATTTCATATCCCCACCCTTGCAGACGCTGAATGAGACAATATAAATATCACCCTCTGTTTGCGGATGGTGTGGCTGGTTTGTTTGAGTAATGAGGTAATTAATTCAATCACGACACTCAGACAGATGATGAATTTTGTTAATGCTTCTCTTTTGTTCTCCACTCATTTCTGAGCAGGTCTTTTTCCTCTACATTAACCCGACATGTGCACACACACAGACACACACACACACACACACACACACACACACACACACACACACACACACACACACACACACAGCATCTTCTGCAAATGGGCCAGAGAGATGGAACTGCAACAGGACAAAACAAGATATAACAGAGGCTGTTTCTTATTCTCTGTGTTTACAAGGTCACATGCTCTTGTCCAGAGGGGCAAAGTGCACCACTGTGCAACAGTCTGGGATTCAATTGCAGATCTCTGACTCTATATTTACCTCAAACACTGAGATAATGACAGGCTTTCAGGCTGTTTTCACATGGTTCAATTGCTTGGTCTGAACCAGAATTCAGTTTCACTCCCATCCTTCAGCAGGTGTCTTTTCAAATTGCACTTTTGGGTTTGAACCACATCAACCTGAGCACCATTGCAGTTTATTACTGTAACTAAGACACAATTTAGGAGGAAAATGGCAGTTTCACTCAGTTATTTAAGTATTTGCCCTTGATTTATTTTAAAAAAAACTTATGCGCACAGAATGGCACATGCATTTATCTGTTAAGGAGTGCAATACAAATGCTGCAAGAACAGCAAGATGCTCTCTGAAAGCAATTTACACTATAGCAGCTATGAGAAATTCATAAGTGTGATGCTATATATGTCATCAATAGCAGTTTGAAATGATTGCAAACAGTAGGCTACCAAAGTTTAACATGAGCCATAATCCAGACGTGAAACATTCTGATGCCAAGGACCCTCAATGCTTTCAATACTTCTCACATACTGTTTAGAATATATTCAAAATCAGAATATAAGCACAGCCTTTATACAACTGAATGCCCATGTAGTTACCTGCATTTCCAACAGTCAACAGCTAATGAAATCTGGTCAGATCTCACAGGGATCTGAACCAACAGATGAGGGAGAAATAAACTCCACACTTTTCCTATTCCCTTTGAACACCAGCCACACAAATTTTCCTTTTTTTCTATGAAAACAGCAAACAAAAATTGTTCACACAGCCAACTACTTTTTTCAGATAAAATCTATAGTTATATCAATGTTCATAAATTCACTAAAATAACATTATATCCAGATTGTTCAGTCCCAAGAGCAAACTTCCTCAAACTTGAGGCATTGAGGTTCCCCTGGTGGAAAATCTTTAGGCAATTACAAAATTTCAGTTATCTGAAGAACCTAATGAATGACCCCACAAGTTCCTGCAAAATCTCTAAAGAATGTCACATTGGTTTTTCCAGTAGCCCATTATGAAGAAAAAAATGTTTTAAGCACTTAAATATTGAAATTCTTGAAGAAACATTAGGATATTTGAGGCATTTTCGAAGGGTACCGAAGAACAACAAACATCTGTTCATTTTTACACTGCGCACGTAAAACTACAACTCCCAGGATGCACCACCCGCTTACGTAGAGAATCACGTAACACGCTCAGTCGGAATTGGCGGGTTGCTGGAGCTTGCGTGTAGCGTTATCTTTTGTCTGACCATCCAAGGAATCTCGATAAAATAATTGCAAACTCTTTCCCCAGTCGACATATTTCAAACGTTTGTCGACACTTAAAGCCGCTCTATCTGCATTCAACCACCTCATTTGGTGTTATTTCGCCCTTAATTCCGTAATTCACAGGTAAGTGGCGCTGCATGCAGATTGTGATATAAACTATAGAACTAACTAACGTTATGTATTGAGCAGTGTGATTTATTTTTTATAATTAACAGGTAGATGTTTGAATACTTTAAACAACTAATTGCTCTTGAATGATATCTAGTCATATTTGAGATATTTTCGGTAGTTTTCTACACGGATCCAGGTCAACATGGAGAACTGAGCGACCATGCTTTTGCAGCATTAGCCACAAGGCTAGTCGGTGTCTCGTATTTTAGGGCCATTTTTGGGTTTAATCAGTTAAATATAATGTGCATTGTAACGTTTTATGCATCTGTTTATCGGACAGCATACATGTTGTTGGTGTCATGGTAGTTTTTAGACTCAAAATTGTACGAGCAAAAGGGTTAGTCTAGTCCACCATCTCCGCGCGAGACAGAAACGCCTTCCTCACGCACGCCTGGGGTTAAAAGAACTCGGGAACACTTTTTTTTTTTTCCCCTTTTCTTTCTTTCTTTCTTTCTTTAAAAAAAAAAACATCTACATGGTGTTCGCAGTTTCTACCTTAAAATGTGACTTCGCTTCACTGGTTTGTGGTTACTATTGCAGCAGGGGAAGTGGGCCGAACATTCTGGCAAGGCGTCTGCGCGTGCACGTCGGAAGTTGAATTGAACATTTTAACTTAATGCTGTTCCTCTCACACTGTTTATAAGAAGAAATAAAACAACGACGCGCACGATCTGCTTTCATTTAGAAGTGAAGAGATAAGATCAAGCGTTAAGAATAAAAAGGTGATTGCATTAATGTGATTTAAAAAATAAATAAATAAAAAAATCGAGGCTCTTGGAGCTTAATGGGTTAGTGAAATGAAATTTCTGTCATTAATTACTCACCCTCATGTCGTTCCAAACCCGTAAGACCTTCGTTCATCTTTGGAACACAAATTAAGATATTTTTGATGAAATCCAAGAGGTTTTAATTTTTCCTCAATAGAAAGCAACGAAATTACCACATTCAAGGTCCAGAAAAGTAGTAAAAACATCGTTAAAATTGTCAGCGTGACAACCTTAATGTTATGAAGTGACAAGAATACTTTTTGTGCGCAATAACAAAATAAAAATAAGTTTATTCAACAAATTTGTATCTCCCCTTTCATTGTTTGACGCTATTTTCATTGCAGCACTTCCAGGTTCTACGTCAGAACACCGGCTCAGTATTGGCTGGCTCTGGTCACGTGAGCAGCTTGCCAGTACTGAGCTGGCATTCGGACGTAAACACGGAAGCGCTGAACTGCGTCAACTGCGTACGAGTCTGACAGGGTGGAGAAGAAATTGTTGAATAAAGTCATCATTTTTGTTTTGTTTTTGTGCACAAAAAGTATTCTTGTCGCTTCATTACATAAAGGTTGAACCACTGTAATCACATTGACTATTTTAACGATGTCCTTAATACCTTTCTGGAACTTTAATGATGGTAATTACGTTGCTTTCTATGGGGGATAAAAATAAAAATCTTGGATTTCATCAAAAATATCTTAATTTGTTTTCCGAAGATGAACGAAGGACTTATGGGTGTGGAACGACATGAGGGTGAGTAATTAATGAGAGAAATTTCATTTTTGGGTGAACTAACCCTTTAAAGGTGCAGTAGGTGATCTGGGAAAATGCTAACTTTAACCTGCTAGCATTGAAAGCGTAGGTCCCACCCTCCCTGCAAATCGCCGTCCAAAGCCACGCCGCCTCCAAAACACATGAATGCGTACAGACCAGAAGCGAGATGACCGAAGACAATGTTATTGGGTTACATACATCATGTGTCATTTACTGGTGAGAAAACCTTACAGTACAGTGAATAACAGAATAATGTTAACAACTTTTTAAAAACGGAATTAGATGCAGCAAGGATATCTTGGACATTTCTAACGTGACAGCCGATGAATAACTAGCAGCATTGAGCACAAAATAAACCACATCACTGTCTTTATAACCAGAAAGGTGATAGTATTTCAGCAAAAATACAATGTAAACATCGTCAGATTATCAAGCGAAGGAACAACACACAACTATCTTTTGTGTTAAGGATGGCATGCACAATACGCTGAGACGCTGAGGGTATTTTAATTGGAGGAAACAAGATGTTTTACTGATTGTTTGTAGCAAGACTCAGAAACAATGGTCGACACATCTGGTGGTGGTGGTGGCCTTACGAATCCACCAAAGGTGTGGATGTTGTAGTTTGCTCGTTAACTTTAAAAACAAAAATAGTTCCCGATTAGACGCTTGGTGCTGCTGTTGTTGAGCTAATTAGTAAAGGTACACAAACTGCGTGTGCTACATTATACGTTACATCAGAATCGAATCATACCATGTACTTACCTGTTCAGACCGAACACAATGATTGAATGAACATTTTATGGTCCTACGCCTTTCACAGATGATATATAGTTATAAAAATACATTTACTTTTTAACAGTGATTGCTATCAGGATAAGAGGAGACTTTTAATCAGCATAACAAAAAATGTTTCTGAAGAGAATCACCTATTGCACCTTTAATTTGTTAGGATTTCTGTTTTTACGCCCTTTTTAGGTGATGCATCTCAGTACTTCAGCCTGGTGAGTGTTTACTGATAGCACCATAAAAGCAAAACACGCGTGTACTGTTTTTGTTAAACAAAATAAAACATTTAATTAAAATATAACATGGAAAAATTTGGTTTTCACTTTTGATTTGTTGGTGCTGGTTTGCCATCGATATGGTATGCAAACTTAAGAACATCAAGCCAGGCATTTGTGTTGGTTTTTATTTAGTTTTACATTTACAATGTTTATGTTATAACGTTACATTTACAACTGGTTGCTGTGTGAAATTTTTTTTTTTTTTCTTTCTTTCATGACATTGAGGCACAATTGAGTCCTTTTACCCTAAATTAACAAAAATGACCAAAAAAAAAAAAAACAAAACACCAAGGCCTGGTTTCACAGACAGGGCTTAGATTAAGCCAGGATTAGATTTTAGTTCAATTAGGACATTTAAGTAGCTTTTATAAATGTGCCTTTGAAAAAAAACCTTACTGGTGTGAGACAAAACAATAACAGTGACATTTTAAGATATGTCAGTACAAGTTGCTTTCAGTTAAAACAGCTCAAACATTCATTTTAGTCTGGGACTAGCTTAAGCCTTGTCTGTGAAACCGGGGGCAAAAGTATTCATGAGAACTAAGGGATCAGGATTTTGGGGGATAACCAATCACTGGAAGCAGTATTGTCCGATCACCGAAACCAATCACTGAAATAAATAATAGGTCATCTATTTAACAACAGTGTTTAAGTATAAATAAATTAAGAGATGTGAATGTATCATAAATTGACAACTCTCTATTTATTGGCAAGCAACATATTCCATTCCCTCTCTTAGAGGTGATTAGGAACAGCTTAGAGCTTAACAAATAAATAATAAAAATAAAAAACAGAACAGTCTTTATCAACATAAAGTAATCAAATGTAAAACAACACTGCATAGTCTTCTGTATAAGTTAAATATAGATTGATCCTACTAAATCTACTAAAGAGGAGTGAGTGATTTTTCTCTTTTCTTGTTTGATTAACATTAATGACACAGATGGCGGCAGGAATATTAGGATGCTGTTACTTTGAGATCGAATGCATGGATCCAATATACTGTTACACATGCGACTTATTTCCTAACAGTTTGTTCACTTAAGACATAGCCGACAGTGTTTAAGTGAATACTCACCAAGCCGAGTGTTTTGACATATTTCTGTCATATTCAGTTGGTGTCCACCTGAGTTGACGTCATTTGCCACCGGCGCTTTTTCAAAGACGTACAATTTGTATTGACCGGGGAATATCCATTCTGTCCGCTTACAGAGCAGACGCAAATGCATGTATCCAATTCATATCAGATTTATTTCCACTTATGAATGAGGCCTGAAACTGATCTGAGAGTATCGGAATTTGTGTGCTTTTTTTCTTGCTTACACGTTCGTCTTTCATATCCGATTTGTGCCACATGGGAGGAAAAATCAAAATTGGGTCACTTGAACCATGGAATGTAAAAGCGGCCTAAAAGATCAATTCTTGGGATTTAAGAATCAATATTGGTTCATCAAAATGAGAATCAAGAAAAATCGAGAAATCAATATTTTTAACTCAGCCCTAAAGAAAATGCCACAATGCACAAAACATCTTAATGGCAGGGCTCTACAGTGCGACAATTTCAGTCACATTTGCGACTGAAAATTACTGCGTGCAACTGTGAAAAAGTATTTAGGAGCACCAGTGTGACTGACCCGATCAGGCCCAGTTCTATGTGGGTGCTAGAGGGTGCACCCTCAATTGAAACTAATAACACCATATTGGCCAAACAGATTTTGCAAATGCACCAGTGCATATTTGTGTTTGCACTCTGGAGAGCGTGGAGAGAGAATGTATTTTTGCAGCGTTGAACAATGTAGACAATCGCAGACATATCTGTTGATTTTTTTTTTGAACACCATGGACAATCAGAGGCGTTCAAGTTAAAATCCACTCTTGTTCAAAACGCTGGAGTTTGTTCAGTGCTGAGTTATGCCAGCTCACGAATCCTCTCATTATAACAAACAGTACAGACACGATGTAAGTAAGAGATTCATTGTGCAGTGTAGACAACTTCATTGAATATAACGGAAGTTTGTGAGATTGCAATGAACTGAGACGAGTGACAGCTTTTTAATGATTATAAAGGGAGTTTGCAAATGTAATTGAACAAGTCAATAAACATGAAGTTAATATTAAGTGACATGCATTTTAGGTAGAGTATTGACAGATTTTGCTCCATTTCATATAACAAAAATAGTTTCAAACAAAATCACAGCTGAACCGCTGCGCATCTCCGAGCAAACACAGGTGTTTCATTTATGAATGAATCTGCAGTTTCAAGCGAACTAGTGAGTCAATGATTCAATGACCCATTCATAAAGACATTCGCTTGCTTTGCTCATGAATGAATCAGCTGTTTGAACTAATGGATTGAATGAATAATTCAGTGACTTGCCACCCCCTACTGGCGGTTTTAGTTTCATTTTTAAAGTATCATTTCAGTTATTTAAATAATTTAATATTTCTATATTCAAAACTTTCTATTTAAAACATTACTTATAACATTTATCATGAAACAGTCTGTAAATATAATCCACCTTTTTGTTCTTCTGTGCCACCTCCACAGTGCAAAGATGAATTTTGTTAATACTGATTTCGTTTAATTGGTAACTTATTCTTCCTGATTGTGTCTTATTATTCTAACTCAATTTATAAATACAAATTTATGAATTTGACAAAAGATGACACATTTAATAAGGTTAGAAAAAAGTGCCCTTGTAAAGATAAAAAAAAATGCCCCTGCAAGTATTTTAAGGATTCAAATATCGCCTCAATGGGAAGGTTAATTTCTGTCATTGATCAGAAGGTGCTCCTAAATTTTTTAAATTAGGAGAACAAGTGCTCCTAAAAATAAATGTAAGTGTAGAGCCCTGAATGGTCCTAAAATAGGTTTCATTACACAAGATATTTTCAGTGTGACCTGGGCGCGTTTTTGAGATTATTAACCCAAAATCCATACCTGTAATGTTTAACTGTAAAGCAATTCAAAGGGATCCGTGCTCCATGAAATGTGTTATTTAGAGCCACCAAACTGTTATCCGCAGTGCTGTGTAATTTTATTTCCTGCCTTGTGTTGTTCTTTCCCTGATATCACCTGACCCCCCCATCCCCTCTAATCCACACTTTCACTCTGTTCAGCACTGTTGACGTTGACAAGGAACCTGAAGGTTCCGCAGAGCCTCCCCCCTTCATGACGAGCATGAGCCAACCAACAGACACAGCCAGTGATGCTCCCAGCGTCACCGAAGGTGTCTCACAACTTTCTCCTTCACTGCTGTTTTTCTTTCAAATGTGTGTGGGGGGAGGGTTTTTTCCAGACATTCAGATCACCTTAATGTATAAACAAGCCTTGAAAAGATTTTTTTTTTTATCGAATCACGGGTTGTTGGTAACAATGTCTGTTTTCATGACTGCTGTTTCATCTGCCATGTGATCCATTATCTGTCACTGACTAATAGAGGTGCTTCTGCTGGTGATTTATAAGGTCAAGAGGCGTGATTCTGGTCTGATGCACAAAAAGGACAGAATGAGTGTTTCAAAGTGAAGAAATTTGGGAAGCATTTTATAATAAGGTCTCATTTGTTTGTAACAACATTTTTAAAATCAAGTTAATTATTAATTGTATAGTAGTATTGTAACTGGCAAGATGTATGTCGTAACTTGTATTTTTAGTAACTAACATTAACAGTGATTTATAAATGCTGTATATGTAAATTGCTCATTGTTAGTTCATGGCTATTAAGAAATGAGACCAAATTGTAAAATGTTACTGAAATTTTCCTGAACTGATGTGTAGGCTGTAGTACCCTCATTTGTGGTTGATTATTAGTTAAGCATTTGTTCTTCACACTAGCTGTTAGCTACTGTGGTGTATTCAATCATGTAATGGATGTTAATATTTAGGGAGTTGAATTGCCTCTGATACTGATATAATCCAGATATTAATGGTACAGTAGTTTAAAGATGAAGGATGAGATTGTTCACAAAATATACACTACTTGTTCAAGAGTTTGAGGTCAGTAAGATTTGTTGATTTGTTTAAAGAAATTAATGCTTTTATTCAGCAGGGATTGATTTAAATTGATCAAAACTGACAGTAAAGACATTTATAATGTTACATAAGATTTCTATTTCAAATAAATGCTTGAAACTTTCTACTCAAAGCAACCTGGAAAAAAAAAATCACGGTTTCCACAAAAATATTAAGCAGCACAACTGTTTTTAACATTGATAATAATCAGACGTGTTTCTTGAGCGTCAAAGCATCATATTAGAATGATTTCTGAAGGATCATGTGACACTGAAGACTGGAGTAATGATGCTGAAAATTCAGCTTTGACATCACAGGAATAAATTACAGTTTATAAAAACTTTTGTTTCACAATATTGCTGTTTTACTGTATTTTGTTAAAATAAATGCAGCCTTGATGAGCATAAGACTTATTTATAAAAAAAAAAAAAATCTTACTGACCCGAAAATATTTGCTGCTAATATCTCCTGATTAATTAGTCTCTTACTAGTCCCGGGAAGTTGTGTAATAAGCGTCAAGTGGTTATGGTTCTAGTTCAGACTGGTATCTCCCCCTGCTTGGAATGTGATGCTACCATTGCTCTTAACAAGCGATAATTTGAACCGCTTAAGGTGTGTCTGTTACACTGTTATACAATTCAGATGACATGATGGTTAGTAAATGAGTATTTTACTAATTTTCATTTTTGGTTGTACTATCCCTTTAAGTGGTGGACAGTGAATCTGAAACACTAAAATGTGTTTTGATAACTATTCTGAATGATTTTAGTTTTAGTTTCTTGTTCTCAAAAGCAAGAATTTAACACTAAGAGCTGTGGTTTTATACTGCAGTCAAAATGTCTCTGATTTTGACACATTGCTCTGTACAGCAAGATTTGTCTAATGTTGGCAGACAGACCTTTTTGACCTTGGCCTACCTTCTTTCAAATAAAACCCTGAATAATTTATCTTCCTCTTTATGCACGATCCCCTGCTTGTGAAGTATCACTGTTTGTGTTTGTTCTGCTCAGCCTCATAGTGTCTGTTTTCAAGTTTAACTTGATTAATTTTTTGAATATTTAAAAATGTTTTTTTCCACAGAAGAAACTGACCTCCCTTTTTCTCTTTTCTGCCCTCTTCTTTCTCCACAGAAGACAAGCTGGCGGCCACCGCTGGAAAGAAGCAGAACAAGAAGAAGGTGGAGGAGGTTGTAGAGGAAGAGGAAGAATATGTGGTGGAGAAAGTCCTGGACAGGCGGGTGGTGAAGGGCAGAGTGGAGTTCCTGCTCAAATGGAAGGGCTTCTCAGAGTAAGTAACTAATATCAGCTAGATTTCCACTAAAATGCGTTCATGTAAGGCATGGAACTTGATTCCTAGCAAACATGATGGCCATTTTATCATTATATAAAGAACAAAGGGAGAATAAATGGTTTTCTAATATGCACTTTTGGTTTCAGTTGGTCTGTCAAATGATTGAGAATTTATTTTCCTTTCTTTAGTGAAGACAACACATGGGAACCAGAGGACAACCTGGACTGTCCTGATCTCATCGCAGAGTACATGCAAAAACATAAAAGTGATGACAAAAAAGATTCTAGTGGAAAGAGGAAAGGAGAATCTGACACAGATGGTGGAGAAGACAGCCGGCCTAAAAAGAGGAAAGATGAGGTTAGATTTTATCATTACATTTGATTAATAATATTTTATAGACTTTTGGTATACAAAAGTTGTTTCTAAACTAAAATGTTATATACAAATTGGCATATGCAGTGTTTCCCGCAGGATTTTGTGAGACTATAGGGGGTGGACATTTTTTTTTTTTTGTACATTTTAAAGTTAAATGCATCAATCTGGTGCACTTTGAGAGTTCAAAATGAAGAGCTCCAACCCATGTTCAATGTGCAAATTGAACAAAGAAAAAGTCAGTGATTTGACTTATACCTGAACATTAAAGGGGACTCAAACTTCTTTTTTGTTGATATAGTGTCTCAATCTACATTACATTCAAACTGGTGTTTTAGGAAGCCAGATAATTAGAATATAATATTAATAATTTTATGACAGTAATAGTAGTAATAGTAATATTGTAAACAAATGCACTGTAAAGTAAGTGAAAATAAATATTTCATAAGTATATTATTTTACTTTACCCTACAGTAGGGAAATTACAATACTTTTGTCCTAATTTCTACACTTACAAGAGATAAACCCTTTTAGCTTTTATTTTGGCGGAAAACTGCAGTTTCTGTGAAAACAGGTTTACAAATGAGTCTTATTACAAATCTAGTGAAGTGCTGTAATCTTTCCACAAAAATGCTGGAAATAATGCAAATGTCAATACCCAGATGCACGTTAGCACATGCAGAAATGGAGTTCACTGCATTCATTCACTGTGAACTGAGTCGTTCTGAGACAGACAAAAAGAAAATGTGCACTTTGCTTTAAAAACGTGCAGCCCAAACAGATGATATACTTGTTTAATTAAATCAGTCTTTTGCGATTTGATAAGGGTACAAAGCTATATCACACTTTTGTTTTTAGTTTGTTTGACAGATACTTTACCAAAGCAATGGAGCAAAACAACGTTAGAGACATTTTATGTTATTATGAGAAGTTTTAAAATATTTTCGGTTCATTATGATACTGTGGTGGCACAGAATAGACTATGGCGGGCCTAGGTAATTCTAGGTAATTTATGGTAAACACTGCATATTTTTGTACATCAATTCCAATCTGAAATTTGGTCTTATGTAAAAGTGTATTGAATTGTTTTAATATAAAAATATTTCATTGTGTGCATTTAGGATACATAAAATGCTAGCTGTGAAATTAGCTTTAGCAAGACAATCTTAGCACCACCTTTTTGCTTCCCTGTGAAAACTAAAATTTAAAAAAAGGTGATCCAAACCTCATATAAAGACATGCTGATCAGAAAGAAGAAAAAATGTTCTTGTTTGGAAGACTGCTTGGAAGAAACTTTTCTGCATACAAATAATACATTTCCTAATGATTTGCAGCAAGACAAGCCGAGGGGCTTTTCACGGGGGTTGGACCCAGAACGCATCATTGGAGCCACAGATTCCAGCGGCGAGCTCATGTTTCTAATGAAATGGTATGTAAATGTTAAGATTTAAAAGTTGTAAAGTGTGTAATTTTTGCTCCACTAGTGTCACAAAATGGAGTTGCGAAAATAATGAAAACTTCCCACCTTTGGTCAAACAAACAGATCGTCTGATCCCAAACTCAATAGCCTTTAAAATGATTTAAAATACATATATAATAACAATGAGGCAATAATATTTGGTTCAAATAAAGTATCAAAAGCAAAAAATCATATGGGTTTTATAGAACAACACTATTAAAATACATAATATAATATACATAACAGAAACAATCAACTTATGTACATTATATATTAGGGCTGGCTAAAAAATATTGATTTCTCGATTTTAATAGATTCTCATTTTTACGAACCGATATCGATTCTTAAAATTAATACCGTTCAAAAAATAAATACCGTTTTGGCGCTGTTTAATGTGATGTGACAGATCGCTTTAGCGCCTCAGTTAAAGAGAAGCGGCAGCACGGAGCGCATGTGAACATCCTCTCCTCCGCTTTAATACCAGTTACACGACTAAACATCTGAAGGTATGTTAAAATACACAGTACAACTTACTGAAATCCGTATCATGTCTCTTGTAATAGCTCAATCAGTGTTTTAACCTCGGAAAGACGTCAGTAAAACAGCTTGTAAACAATGTCACGTAACGTCACAATTACCTCAGAAAAACATATTCAGTGACCATAAACTCATTAGTCAGCTAGAAAAGTGAACTCTAGAAAGCAGCATTCTGATAAATATAGCTATGCACCGTTGCATATTCATTATAATGTTCTTCAATATTTAATGCATGTTTGAATAAATCAGTTATGACAGCCACGATTTAAATGTTTATATTTAATAAAAATAAAAAAAATAAAAAAAAGAATTGGAGTAGAAATGATTATGTAATTCTAAACTTTATTTATTATAAAAAACATAATTGAGTGTAATTTAAGTGTTTGTATATAAATAAGTTAATTTTAACCTTCAATATTATAGTAAAGTAGTACCAACTGACTCCCATGTGTAGTTTACAGCATTAGTTGAGAGATTTTTTTCCTTTAGAAAATTTGCCATGTACTGTAACTGATATACTACATCCACAAATAATCGAATCGAATCGTAATCATAATCGAATCGAATCGCAAGCATGTGAATAGAAATCGAATCGAATTGTGAAAATTGTGTCAATACCCAGCCCTATTATATATTATAACAAATGCCTACAGAGCGTGCCAGCGGCCTGGAGTTGTTGCACTTCATCTTTAATATTTGGCCACTTCTTTATGATAGAAATGCTACAACCACTGTAATTTCTTGAACAAGAATATGTGGACATCAAAACATGCAAACTCAGAGCAAGGGTTTAAACTTGTATTTTGAAGTTGTGATGAACAGTTCTTAAACTTACAGCATATGCAGAGATGAAGTTTGAGACGCTCCACGCATGTAAATAACAATTCATGTGGAGCAGCATTTACTCTGAACAGCCGCTCTGAGACGCACGTAACCTACACGCATGTAAATAAAGCACACATTTATTTTAAAACCGCATATATTTAATTGAATTGCAGCCTTTGTGAATTCACAATAGCTTTATGCTATAGTATGGTTTTTAAATGTTTTAATACATTGTGCAGCCTTAGAAAACATTCTAATAATGCGGTTCATGGATTCTCGTACTTGGAATGTGCCTTTTCCAATACATTCCACTTCTTCTTTTTTTTTCTTCTTTATTTGCATTCTTGTGCACACATATCCATACTGAAGACTCTCACATCTGGCAACCAGTTTAGTTTTCAGCCTCAATCCAGATTGTGAAACTTGCAGAATGTTTCTCTTAGGCAGGCTGAGCCAAAGCCCAGATGCCTCTGTTTTAACCCCATTCTGTATGTTGGGCTAACCTGTTAGCGTTTCACTGTACCGCTCGTGGTACACTTTCCATTCAAAAGAGACCTTAGGAATGCTAAGGGGCTAAATGACATTATTTCAAGTGCTTATATTTAATTGTATTCCCCTCTGCCTGTCCTTTACAGGAAAAACTCTGACGAGGCAGATCTCGTTCCAGCCAAAGAGGCCAATGTGAAGTGCCCGCAGGTGGTCATCTCATTCTACGAAGAGCGACTGACATGGCACTCTTACCCTTCTGAGGAAGAAGAGAAGAAGGACGATAAGAACTAGGCTTGCGAGGGAGAATGAGAAAGGTGGCAAGTCAGGGTTGCTGTTAAACTAGTTTGAATGAGCTTGGTTGGGGCGGGGGTACATGGGAAGTTTAGAAATGGGGAAACGGAGACAAAAACTCTTACTCTCAATGCCATAAAATCGGACTCAAGATATATTCGGAGCATGATATGCAGACGTGGAGTGGGCAGAAGTGACGTTATTCAGAATACTGACCCCCCCCCCTAAGAAACACAGGATTACTCTATTTCCTCTTTGCTTCTCTTTCTCTTTCTTTTTTGTTTGATTATGGGAAATGGGGTGTAATGCTGCAGTAGTTGCTCAGTTGTTGTTCCTGGTGGTGAACGCCTGATTATGCGATGGATCCTATGTGCACATCCTCATACTTTGTATTTTTCTGACAAGGGATTTGAAGGACTTTTAATGTCTAAAGAATGTGTCACTGTATAAAATGCTGCCCTAAGTTAAAACACAGCAAGTACGCAACACTGTAACTGAAAAAAACAATGGATATAAAGTTTGAGTAAATTGTGATTGATGTGATATCAGTGTATACACAGTTTTCTCTGAATCTAGCCATAGCTTTTGCTCAACTCTGTTTTGAGTGTGTAGTTACAGTGTTTTGTCTTTGCAGGGCAGTATGGCCTAATTTCTTCTCTTTTTCCTTTCCATCTCATTTGTTGAGACTTCAAGTCATTTGTTGTGTAAATGCATTTGTCAGAACTGTTGTCGTGAGCACATTGTTGTGTAGTGCAGTCTTGCTCTTTTAGCAGTATTTTTGAATTTTTATTCATCATGTATACAGTATTCTCATCTTTTATTAATTCACCACTTGAGGATATACGCTGCGCATGGATATATATTCACAAATAGATTTTTTTTTGATGATTGTTTCTAAGCTTAGTAAACTGCATTTCCCATAATCTTATATAAATGTTTTTATTTTTAACTGTTAGCTGTCAGTGTATTTTACAAGTTGCATTACTGTGTGAAGAGGAGATATGCTCTTTAGATTCCAGCTTTTCAGACTGATCTTTCAAGTTTTATAGGCTGATCAAGGAGTGCCAGACCTGGCTCGGAAATACTTCAGAGAAAACATTGATGAAAAGTTAAACACATAGCTGTTTTACTCTCTTCTTTGGTGGTGCTCAAGAATTAGAATGTACTACACAGCTTTATTGCATCTTTTTTATCATAAACATGTAAATGTGTAGTGAAAAAAACCTCACCAACATTACCATGCTACAGATCAGGTCTCTTAGTACCACCTTTGCACCAGCATAAACATGTTAGTTATGGTAATATTAATTTTAAAATGTAATGAATCTCTTCAAAATGTTTTTGCGTTGGCTAAAATAGTGCTTGGATCACTGGATACGTTTTTTCGCTAAATATGGTATTAATAGTGGCATACTCTTCTGCTGCGTACCAGAGAAGCCTGAAGTACTTTTAGTTGTACACAATCAGTAATGTGACTGCTTTATATTCCTCTCTGATTGTCTTTGTTTTCTCTTTTAAAGTGTACTGTTTGAAGCATGTTACTTTCTTTCATTTTCACTTTTTCAAGGGGGAGACGATTTGTTCATTAAAAAAACCTTTTTTATTAATTCTGTTTTTTGATCTATAGTTATTTAAAAAAAAAAATGGTGTTTAAAAATGTATTTTGTTATATTAGAAAAGAAACTGAAAGTTCATGACAATAAATAGCCTTTAATTAAAACAAAAGAGCTTGTCACAAAGAACTTAAATTCACTGCAAAATATTTAACACAAGGCATAAAAACAATTGAATATAAAAAGGTTGAAATTATTTACAAGGTTTTTAAAAATATTAATGAAATCAAATACAGAACTGGTATTTTACCACTTCATCAATGAGTTACAGCAATACAATCTCAAATAAACCCCACAAACTCAAGGACAGAATTCCAGTTCACTCAAAACATGGTGGGTCAAAAATCCTTAAACGTTACAGCCTTGTTATCTAGTTAATGTTAATCGAGCTCAAAACTAAATGTACACTGTATGGTGTTCCCTATAATGAGATGGCAAACCAATACTTTTATTAAACCAGTAAGCAATATTTAAAATGCATTTTAACTTTGTTTCAATACTTGGATTCCAAGCATAATTCCAAACACAATTGCCATTCTAACATAGGATTATTTTACTGGTTTTTGGGAAAATTGGATTTTCTCTATTGGGAATCGATTTTTGTTTGTTAATTGCTGTAATCTCATGTAAGTCAGTGACAGGTTGCTGGAAAGGAGAGATTTTTGTCCTGCCCTTGCACACGTCATCACGTGCACAGATAAATCATAATACATTTATAAATAATCGATAAACTGCAATATTCATATTTTGATTTCATTGTGACTTAAAAGGTGTTGTTAAAGTCATATTTTAGCTTTTTTGGCCATTTTCCACCCTCTCTGTGGCCCTTAGAAATAAACTGTCTATTCTTTACTGCTGTGCCTTTAAGAAACGCCCGCTTTACATGTGACATCGGCTACAGCTTTGAGTGCTTTCTCTGGCTAGACTCAGCCTCAGGCACAAACCACACGTTTGCTGCCCGTTACACTCTGTTTTTAGAGTATATTTAAACGTCTTTTACGTGAAAAGTCAAGGAAACTCACATTGCCCTTTAAATTAACATCAAATCTTTGTGGAACGTCAATTTCAGTCAAGTTGTATTATGTGCCTACACGGTATCTTCTCTTGGGTAAAAATACCCTACTTGGTGCGAATTCCCTTTGGATTGTGGAAAACCAGCAGGTGGACATGTAGAACTAATCAACATCAGCTCATTGTAGAGTCCTCCTCACTTCTTGCGTTTTTGTCTCTTGCTAAGTTTGCGTCTGGAGTGTGAATCTGATCTGCGTTGTGATGTTATAGGGCTGGTGCAGTCTTCCTGCAAAGTAAAGTTGTTGTCAGAGTAGAGCAGTCCCTGTTCCTCCCTTAGTCTCTCATATACCTCTTGATACAGGCTATTAAGAAGCTGCTTAATCTCCCTGATGGAGCACAAGATCTCAGACTTTTCCCTAAGCAGTCTGATCCGGAGGCGTCGCAGGCTATCCACATTACGTTCCAATCCCACTAGGACATCTAGCTTCCTTCGACGACAGTTCTGAGCAGCCATTTTGTTTTTACCCCTGCGGCGAATGTCTCTGATGAGCGTGAGCTGAGCCTCGTTGAGATGATATTTTGCTAGCAAACGATTGAACTCCTCGACGGGCGAGTTTACGATGCTTTCGTTGGATAACGGGATATTCAACGAACGTGCACGTTTCTCATCCCGGCTGGACAAATGCTCCAGCACTTTCTCTTTGGACTCATCGAAGGGATCTTTTGGAGCTTTCTTCTGGATTTGAGGTTGGTTGTAGGTATGATCGTGTCCAATGTGTTCGAGCCAAGGAAGACGATGGAACTGCCTGGCTTCCAAAAAACTTGACTGACACATTTTGGTTTGTTCGGGCATGAAGCCACCCACAGCTCCATCATCATCCTCCTCCTTGATATGGGTGTAGCCCACGGCACCTTCCTCGGGCATCAAACTAGGGGTTGGGCTGGAGGGTGATGAAGAGCATGAAGAAGATGATGAGGAACTGGAAGATTCAGATCCACTAGGGGAGGTAAGGCTTTGGCTATAGTCCAGGGATAAACCAGAGTCAGAATCTGCTTGGTTTTGTTCTTCAAATTGTGCCTGGCTAGGTTCTTCCAAGGCCAAATCCATTAGTCCAATCTCATCAAGCATGGCTTCCTCCAGCAGAGGATCTAATGGGCTTGGCAGGCAAGTCCCAGTAAGGAGGTCTATGATATCTGAGTCTTCAAAAGCTTCTACATTAGCAGAGGTGTCCAAGTTGACGTTTGGCATGGAGTAGTTGTTAATCCGACAGGTTTCTTCCATGGTGATGCTGTTTTGTGCTTCGGTGGATCTTGGCAGAGTGGCTTGGTGAAGGCTAACATCCTGATGAATAAAGCTGTCCATCGATCCAGTATTTCTGTCTGAATCACTTATATTGAGGGGGGAATCGCCTGTTGTTTCGGCTATATCCATGTCCTGTAAAGATAAGAGAAGTTAAACTCAATAAAAGGAAAAAAAAAAAAGTTCTCTGACTGCCAGGTCAACAAAAAGCATGACCTGGTACATCACTTTGAATCTTTAACCCTGAAACACAATTTGATTTAAAAACATTAGGCCTAAATGAAAAAGTGATTGTTTTTTTTAATGATATAAACTATTATGTTTTTACCAAATCCTTGTCAAGATATTTAAATGGTTGCTGGCTATCATAAAAGAGAAAATGGCCTGGAAAAAATGAGTGCTTTACAACGGCGTTGCTCTATTGGGAGAGTGCTTGTTGCACGCCTACATTTAAAATAACGAACTTGAGAGTGCAAAAGACGATATGTGAACGGCCCCTAAAAAAGCAATTTTACTGTGCATGTGTGGAAGGCATCCATCCACGGTTGAATACAGAAAATTAAATATACCCGGGCCGGCGGCTATAGCAATCTGTCACACCACATTAAAGAGCGTCAAAACTGCATTTAATGTTCGAATTCTGTAGAGACTGTAAGCTTGCATTTGCGTACCTGTGACTCCATGATGGACAAAACATCTTGCCACTGTTGCTCTAAGGTAAATGCGGATTCCTGTTCAGGCAACAAGGGTGAGATGAGTGGCCTCTGAAACTGAAGTGTATGTTCTCCTACATTCTGTAAACCAGGACCTGTCAACTGAGAAAATTAAGACATTAAGATTTTTAAACGTTTGGAAAGTTTGGAAAGCCTGCATTTCCTTTTTAAAAGATTTTTATCTCTCTCTCTCTCTCTCTCAAACAATTCCTACTGCACAAATTGTTGTAAAAAGATGAAACGTTGCTTTCTAGATCAGGTTCTTACCTCTGGATCCTCTTCTGAGGGGAAGTTGGCATCGATGAGATGCAAGCACTCTTCAATGGAAAGAGAAGTGTCTTCCCTTACACCTGACAACTGAAAGAAGAGCAAGTGAGTTTGAGCAAATTGTTTAATAAAACTCATATCACTCTGTTATCTGTCAAGGTCAAGCTATGACGCTCATGCTGCATTGCTTTGGAATGTGGAAAGTCTTCATCAAGGTCAGCAGCAGCACTGAATAGCAAATCTACTTTTTACAAAGAGTTAATTCAATTTTACATTGTGTGTCCTATTCACAAAATTTTAGTACTTTAGCTCAATGTACATATTCCTCTGCAAATTGAAAAGAGTCATAAATTACATAAAATAAAAATAATGTGTTGTGTTTCATAGAATATAATGTAAAATTATTTAAGAAATACAGTTGTGGCCAAAAATTATTTCTGGCCAATAAAATTGACATCTTGACCCTTTATTTGAATATTATTTAAAATTTGTTAAAGATTTTGTAAGCATATTGTGTAGTTGTGCTTGGAGTCAATTGTTTTGTTTGTTATAACGCAATGAAACATTGTGCAGACATAATTTTTGGCCAGGCTGTCATACAAAGAACTTGCAAAAACAGGAGAGAACCAACAAAATATTAATAAATGATTATGTTGTAGTCAATGTATGCTGTTTCATGTGAGCTTTTTGTTTTTCCCATGCATTTTTTTTTTTTTTTCATAGTAAAATTAAACCTGTAGCTGTAGTTTGCCTTTTTGCCAAATAATTTTGTCAAATAAATACCTTAATTATAGTGTTTTGTTCTTCATTCGTATTTAAAATATTTAAAAAAAAAATTGGTTTAGTCAAACTTGTAGGGTCATTAAAAACAAATATTCCCTCTGGACATCACTTTTGTCCACTACTGTATAAATATAGATATTGCAGCTAAATTTAAATTAAAAATCTAAATATTAAATATTGGGTGCCTTTTTGTAAGTATATTCACTGTCATACCTGTACATCCTCTCCAAACATCTGGTTGTGAAACGGATTTGTATTTCTCCAGGTATCCACCATAAATTCATCCTCTTCTTCCTCATTAAACAAGCTGAGAGGTTGTGTTCTTGTATTTTCCAACTGCTCCTGGTGGACATTTTGCTGAGGTTCTTGTTCCCAGGCGAAAGACATACCATCTCCCTCCTGCAAATGCAAAACGAAGGTCTAGTAAGGATAGGAAATGGTCCATCTTCGCTGGTATGTACAGTATGTATATTTTTGTTTTTTGTTGTTTGCTTAACATTAAAACAGACAGCAGCGCAGCAGGAATATTAGGCTGCTGTCACTTTAAGAACTGCACAAATCCAATATACTGTTACACATCTGCATTTTATTTCTCAACTGTTTACGTTCACTTAAAGGGGTAGTTCACCCAATAATTACATTTCTGTCATTAATTACATGTCATTCTAAACCCGTTCATCTTCGGAAAACAAATTAAGATATTTTTGATGAAATCCGAGAGGTTTCTTATCTCCCATAGAAAGCAACGAAATCACTACATTCAAGGTCCAGAGAAGTAGTAAAGACATTGTTAAAATAGTCAACGTGACTGCAGTGGTTCAACCTTAATATTATGAAGCAACGAGAACACTTTTTGTGCGCCAAAACAAAAATAACAACTTTATCCAACAATTTTCCTGACAGTCTCCTATGCAGTTGACGCAGTGTGGCGTTTCCGTGTTTATGTCCGAATGTTGGCTCAGTATTGGCCGACTCCTGCTTCAGCATCACATGTGCATTGTGCTGTTCACATGAACAGCGTCGGCCAATACTGAGCTGGCATTTGGACGTAAACACGGAAGCTCTGCACTGTGTCAACTGAATAGGAAACTGACAGGGAAAATTGTTGAATAAAGTCGTTATTTTTGTTTGTATTCTCGTCGCTTCATATCATTAAGGTTGAATCACTGTAGTCATGTTGACTTTTTTTAACGATGTCTTTAATACCTTTCTGGACCTTGAATGTAGTGATTTCGTTGCTTTCTATGGGAGATAAGAAACCTCTCGGATTTCATCAAAAATATCTTAATTTGTGTTCCGAAGATGAACAAAGGTCTTACGGGTGTGGAACGACATGAGGGTGAGTAATTAATGAAAGAAATTTCATTTTTGGGTGAACTAACCCTTTAAGCCATAAGTAATGTTTACTAGGATACTCGCCAAGATGGGCATTTTGATATAATTTTGTCTGAATTTGTCCGTTCAAGTGCAAGAAGCAGTGAAAGAGAACTCGATTCAGTATTCGCGCTGTCTGAGATGTGGCTTTCCAGGTGCATGCTTTGGTCGATAAATATTGGCGGCCGATACATTGCTGCATCTCTAATACATACATACATACATACAAACAAACACACACATATATAACTATATAACATCCAGATGGATGATGTTTTGGCCTATATGGAACCCATACATTTACAGACAACAGACAGCTCTTGGCTATAAATAGACTTAACCTTTCCCTGTTCTGGAGGGGGATTAATGAAAACGATTGGTCTCTTGGGTGTCGGTGCTGTTGTTATTGGAAGTCCCCTTAGCCTCCACAGACCCCTGTGGTCCTTGTGACAAGCATGGTTGACTAATATGTTTTTTTGGTATTGGGGGAATAACAACCTAAGTCCCCCCTGCCTTACAGTTAAGGCTAGGGTGTCATTTAATCATGTAACCTATTCAGTACAAATCAACTTCGACACCTATATATGCTAAGTCCTAGAGAGGGTTTGACAAGGTCACAGTGCCTGTTCACTTTTAAGTATATGGTATGTTTAGCAGTAAGATTTCTTTCATGTACTGTCCGTTGAGTTCATTTTGAGGGGAAGGGCCCAGACACTTGATCAGTAGCCGGTAAACAGGCATTGCGAAAGCAAATGTGCATGTGTTCTCGGATTACAAAACAAGCCAGGATGGTGCTGTGGACGCCAAGCCAGCACATGTTCAGGCATATCTACCAGCGGTCAGTTTATATTTGGGGTCACAACAAGCTTGCACAGTCAAGTACAGATGCCCTTGTTTGAACTACAGTGATTTAGAGAGGGGGATTTTTCGATACTGTAATGATTCCTGGAGTTTTCATTGACTTTTCTTGTGTGGGTCCAACATTATAGAAGTCTGCAAATATAACAGATAATAGGGATGCACAATATATTGGTATCAGCTATAGCGTTGTCAAAAGTACCGACTTCGATACCAAGTTGGTACTGAAAATTTAAAAATGTGATGCTTTGAGCGCTGTTGAGCAGATTCGTAAACACCTCTGATTGGCCATTGTGTGTTCACGCGCTCAGCATATATGTCTGTTTGGCTACAATGATTAACGCATGGGAGCGTTTGAAAGCACCCGAAAGTGTTTGAATTTAAAAGCGGGAGCGTTTGAAAGCAGGTGTCTATCAGCGGACCTGTGTATATCTGTGTAAGCGCGCGTTGAAGAGCGTCATTGATGACTGTTTACAACATGTTTTTGAAGCGTTGTCTGTGATTGGCTACAATGATCATGTATGTTGTCACAATGGCCAATCAGAGGTGTTTACGAATCCGCTCAAAGCTTCACATTTTTTAAATTTCAGTACTTTTGACAACACTAATCAGCGATATTAAGAGTTTTATTTATTTATTTTTATTTATCAGTTTTGATTAATATTTGATATTTAATTGTTCATGCTATGCTGGAAGAGCTTCACAATTCTGGAAAAATTGAGAATCACTTTCGAATCATGATTCTCAAGAAAAATATTTTAGTGATTTACAAAACCTGATCATTAGTTTACTGAATAAATAATGTAATTTACTAGGTTCTGACAAAATGTCCTTTTGCTTTAGTATATTTTAACAAATTGCATTAAACAAAGAGTATGTGAATCAAAATATGAAAGGAAAGATAGTATGCAGACCTTACTGATGTGCCAAAATTTTTTTTTTTTTTTTTATTTTTTTTTTATGAAGTTTTTACATAAGTTCATTTGTATGCTCTGGGAACAATCAGAGAACTAATCATCAAGAAAACTACAAACTGACTACAAAATGTAACAGGAAACAGGGAAAGAACTAGGCAGAACACAACCTAAAAGTCCAAATAACAGAAACACAAGTTACACAAAACAATATTTGCTGTATATGGATCACAAGTACCCAAAACTTGCATTTTGTTCACATATTATTGTTTTTCTTCTCTTGACATGGAAAATTGACAAGGCTGTGCTGCAGTTCTATGGATGTTTTGCCCTCCAGGTCTCCGCGCCAGTCACGTGACTGAAAACTATGAATAGATAAGCATCAGTACTTGCTATTTCTCTCACAAAACTCAAAGATGAACTTAGCACCAAACTGCATGCTTCTGCTAATCTCTAGGGGTAAAATAGTCAACCGTCTGATCCAGAAACACCATGGCCACCAGTCAGTACAGGTCAAATGTGCCATAGGGCCAAATATGCAGCCTTTTGTACATACTACACTAACAAACAGACTGGCTCTTGGTTCAGAAATAGCCCTGTGGATCATGTGCATGGAAACCTGTCAAATTTGATCTGGTCTGTACATGTGGGGAACTGGCCCATGGCAACTGTTTCTAAGTACAGGGTTCTTACTCAAGGGGAATTCGGGTTCAGTAGGCTAAATGCTATACTGTGTGCAACCTCTTATTCTGTTTCAAAGCCCATTGGAGGAACAGAAAGCAAAATTATTCAGTGAAAAATTCCCTAGCTGTCCCATTGAGTTCATGCATGTGCACAGAAAGCAAAAGAAAGCGTCTCGATGCTTCTCACAAATGTCAATAATGTGGGCGCACAGCCAGGCAGTTGTACAGTGACACTAAATAGTCTGGACACTGTGTGCCTATGCTGGCAGTCTGCTGTGGGTCATGTGATAAACCAGTTTAAAGTGCCCCTATTATGCTTTTTAGGATATTACCTTTCATGTACTGTGTAATATAGATGTTTGTAAATGTAAAAGGTCTGCAAAGTGGATCAAAGTGCACGACAAATTAAGTTGTTGTCTCCCAAAAATAAATAACGATTCTGAACTGCCTGAAAGGAGCCGTCAGTAATTCCAGTCTCACTTCCTATTGCAATCCTACGCATGTTTGTAATACATATTATGCCAGCCTATGGCTTTCATTGACTGCCCCAGAATAGATACAGTAAAGCCTCAGATATGGTAATGGGCATTTCGTTTCCAACATGCACTGTAAGCACTAGACCAATCCCAACAGACTGGGCCAATGAACCGTTTAATGAACCGTTTCAGACACTCTGAGAAGAGAGGTTATGTTGCAGTGTATGAGAATTTTTTTTTATTTTATTTTTTTTTTTTATTTAAACCTTGAATGCATGTAAACCTGTTGTAGAAGACCTCCAAAACAAAATTAGCAACCTTTAAAATAGCATGATAGGGGAACTTTAACACTACAAATTATTACAGACAGTGAGACTGATGTTTATTGTGTTTGGAATAGACTAACAAAACAATGAACTTAATATACTTTTAAATGACTGTTTAGTCATTCATTTGCTCGTTTTAGCATTTTATATGCTCAAAGTTTTTAATAAATTGTATCTGTTTAACAAATAATATGAACCTAGATCTAAGACTGATAATTTTCTACTTATTTTTAAGTCTGAAAATTAGTTGAAATTGTGTTTACAATATAGAAACTTATGTAACATGCTAGTATACAAGTCGGCGATCATATTTTAGCCCCATGTTACCCAGAATATTCTGGGCCTTATGAAACTCTAACAGTCAGTAGGACAAAAACAACATGCAACACTTAAGTAAGACATGGAGGGGAAACCCAGCCAAGATGTTTGAAGTTGTTTAACACTCAGCGGTGCCTCAAGGCAAATACGGGGACACATGCATCTGTCCAACTCAATAACAAATCCATGTGCATATCCGGACCATACGTTTCTGGTATTGAGCCAGTGCTGTTTGTGTTTGGGTGTGTTTTCAGAATTGCAATTAGCAAATAGAGTTTGTTTAATATGGCTAAACTACTTGTGTATTATCAATATCTGAATAAATTAAGTGCACACCAGTAATTTTTCATTTGCATTAACTTGTTTCACATAATTTTTCAACTCACTGTCGAGTATAATGCATCAGCTGATAGCCTAATAAGATTCACAGGTAAAACACTTCCTTATTTTGTTAGGGCATGACTTAACTGGAAATCATATGCCATGAGGAAATAAAACCCTAGATGGCAGGTTAATAAAGTCATATGTAACAATTTTTTTTCTTCTTACACGCATTCAAGCACATTTCTGCACTTTGTAGAAGGCAAATACATTGCATAGCTAATTAGAGGAGCTAAGAAGTTGGTTGTAAACATGTAAATGCTTTAATTGACAAATATTTTTACTCAACAGTTAAAAAGTTTGGGGTTGGCAAGATGTTTTTGAAAGAAGTATCTTATTCTCACCAAGGCTGCATTTATATCATCAAAAAACTATAAAAATAGTAATTTTGTGAAATAGTATCACATTTAAAATAACTGTTTTCTATTTTAATATATTTTAAAATGTAATTTATTCATGTGATCAAAGCTGAATTTTCAGCATCATTACTCCAGTCTTCAGTGTCACATGATCCTTCAGAAATCATTCTAATATGATGATTTGATGCTCGAGAAACATTCATTATTATTATTGATGCTGAAAACAGTTTTTCTTGTAGCAATTTAAAAAAAAAAAATGTGAAAAATTATTTTATTTTATTCTTATAGCATTTTAGAAGCTTCTAATGAGAGTGAAACACCCTTGCATGAAGGGTGTTGCTAGCACCGACTTCCATTCTTCAAATATTTACTCAATCTATTATGTAACAAACCGCAAAGCAGGTCATTGGCAGAAATAGGAAAACCTTTTTGAAGCTTTCACTGGCTTCACTGCTTACCTCTTTAATGAGTTCATCATCGTCTGAATGGTTGAGGTTTCTTGGCATGTGCCCCAAAGGTCCAAGGGTTTGGTCCTCAAGTACGTCATAACCCAGTTCTCCTCCATTTCCCAACCTCATGCTTAGCTCTGAGGGTTCCTCCACATCTTCAAGTCCTCCAGCTTCCTCAAGGAGACCCACCTGACCTGGAATGGAGACTCCATTGTCAGGCTCGCTGTGGACCAACCAGGCTTCCAACTCTGCCGCTGGCACCTGCAGGCGGTCTAGGGAACGTACCCAACTCAGAAGCCTGCGGGCTGTGAAGAACCCATCTAGGTCTATGCTTTTCGGGTGCAGGTTATATCCATCCAGGATGTTTCGGAGATTGTGGAATTGAGTCTGAGTTAGAGCTAAACTTGGGCCCTGAATGATTTCGCTAAAAGGGGGCAGGTAGGGATCCACGCCCACACGCATCCCGGACAGACTGAGAAGAATAGCCACTTGAATCAGGCCCTCGATGAAGTACTTCTTCAGGTCCGGCATGGCCCAAACCAGTGCCAGGAGCTTTCAAAACTCTCTTCAGAAAATAAAAGGTTTTTTTTTTTAGTTCACAGAAAAATAAATCTTTCACAAAATCTTGAAACAGAGGAGAAAAATAAGAATTTAAGATGTATAATGCAAATGTGTTGTTGCTTAGATTAAGTCTTCTTTTGTATTTGGTCTTTTTTTTTTTTGTTTTTTTGTTTTTTTATAAATGTATTCAATAAAAAATATACTTTAAATATCAATATCTTTATTGTATTTAATAATATAGCTTCAAAAAGGCATGCATTACATCTGCACTGTCAGAAAAAAGTACAGCACTTGTCACTGGGGTAAGGTACAAAAGTGAAAAGGTACCTATTATGTACCTTTAAGGTACTGATATGCACTTTTAAAGTACTAATTTGTACCATTTAGGGGTAAGTAAGGTACAAAGATGTACCTTTTCACTTTTGTACCTTTGTACCCAGTGACAGCGCCGCACCTTTTTTTTCTGAATGTGGGAGATGTAAAAGACTTGGAATGTTTTTTTTGTAAATAGAAATCATATTTAAGTTATAAATGTTTATGAGAAAAATCATGGTTACTGTAAAAGCCCGAGACCTCATTGAATATTTATAGGCTACATATTAAACGTGTTAAGTTCCTAGCCTCTGATTGGCCAATACAGCGTTCCAGCTGTGACGCGACCAGCTAGCATATCGTTCTGTGTTGCGTCTCAATAATAATAATAATAATAATAATAAAGTCGTTCTGTTGTGTCAGGTACTTCTTCTAGCGGGAGGATGCTTATTAATTAATTTACAGAATACAGTTTCAATGAAAAATTGCACTTAATATGTTAATATGTGATGACCGTTAAAAAAGCAATGAGGCACGCGAGTCTGTGCTTTGTTTTTTAGTTCAGAAATAGGCTACAGAAGTTTGAATTAATAGCCTAATTTTCCGGTGGACGCGCGAAACTTCGAGAATATTCTGTTATCTTGGAGTCAACAACACTAAAGAAGGCTGTGATCATAAACAGCAGTCATCAACGCGTGACACTCCCGTTGACCCACTTCTTAATGATTTTTTTATAACTGGGCAGTAGGCTACTTGAGTCAGCTATGATGTAATCAAAACGCATCTCATGAAATAAACATTAGTGTTCAAATAATAAATTAATAAATAATAAATAAAATAAATATAAAAATATTACAATGTTAACAACACAATAAATCATAATATAGCCTAATATTAATATTTTTGTCTTCTCATAACAGGTGACACGATCAGAATATGAGCAATTCAAACTTACGTCGCGTTTTTATCTTTACGCTGATAAACTACATCTTAGATTGTTTCTAACATTTTTAAGTGATTTATATTTTTAAATGAACGATGTATAGAGAGTTATTAGATCCATAACCATTCGCACTATGCTCGCAATATCTGCTGTTTAGATTTAGGCTATCGATAAGTTAGTCAAAACATTACCTTGCCTACGGACGTAGAGTTCTTGTAGTCACTATAGAAAGGCGTGAGAGCAGGACACTTCTCTTGGATGATCTGAATCACACAAGTTCACATGCTCTATAACGGTGTGCGAGTGTATTTATGGTGGAAAGTAATGGTCTCCTCCCTATATGACGTGATGATGAACCTTTCGGTTTTCTTTCAGCAAGACCGCGCGTGCTCGCCCAGTTTGTCAGTGTTTAAAACAGATTAGCCTACTGATTTTCCAATAACACATCAGAAGTGTTTTCCAGAGCTTTTCTTTGATTATCCTAGGACCATGAAATAAGATAACTGACAGGATAAAATGATAACAATAGCTGCTCAGAACTATTTTATATTTTATTATCTACACATGTAATTAAATATACTGTATGATGGCAAATTATGCAGTACATTATACAAGATTATTTAGAGGAATACAAAAATGAACATACTTTCCCAACACTTTTATTCATATAATTTGCAGAGTATGCAGATTATTATTGTTGTTGTTATTATATGACATTTTAATTCATGTATTTACAGTAAGCTGTGTGTAAGCAAGATCCTTGATCGCTGAACCTTTTCAGCTTTGCTGCCCCCTGTCGCGCTAGTAAGAGGTGACGTTACATAATTCATTGGCTTACAGCAGTCGTTCATTATCTATTCATTGCATGTCCTGTTGGATGTGGCAGTCACGTGAAACCTTCTATTCAAAACGGGTTACTCACTAGAGCAAATTACATGACGCCAAAAATATTAATTTCGTTCCCAAGACTTCTCAACAAACAAGAGCTTACGATGAAAGCCGCCATTTTGGCTCATGTATGGCAGCGCTGCCGATGCAGAACGCTATTGAAGGTTTGAGCCAACATGGCGGCTTGAGGGCTGTAGTTGCAGACACGCCCCCTGTGAGTCAGAGGGTTTTAGGAGCGCTACTGTAATGACAGCTCAAAGCTGTCCACGTCAACACTGTGCTACCACCATGGACTCCGCGGCTCTGGTGAGATATGTTTACCATTTAATCGCTGTTTTTATTTCTTTTATTCACTGTAAACGTTGAAATAGTAGACCGACTGGCTTTGGCAGCTTGTGCGCAGTTTTTCTCTTGGAGTCTATGGAGGAATATGTTTTCGACAGCAACTATTTTCTCTTTATATTATTCTAAGGCTTAGCGTGCTAAGTTGGAACAATATTTAAGAATATTTAAGTTGTGAACTGCTGAAAATGTGTGTCGTCTTGTAATATAAATGCTCCTGCATGTATTTTTTTCTCTCTCGCGAAAGCAAAATCGTTGGCAGAAACAGATAGTTTCTGTTTACGAGCGATCGAAAATTTATGGGAGCAAACCATAATATTATTTTTCTGATTATGAACGGTTAGTTGTAGTGCACAATGCGAATGTATGATGTTTCCACTTCTCGCGCACTACGGGTTTGTTTATGTTCATTCTCCACTTGTGTTCAGTTTGTTCTGAAAGTTTTTTTCGGTCTAGTCGTGGAAGATGTGGCTTTTCAGAGTGGGACGTGGATGCCACGTCCTCGATGCGTCTCGGCCGGAGCGGAGCGCGCGCTGCCTGTATGGTGCGCGTGATTGATTCCACAGGTGGATACTTGGAGGAGATCAGGGTTATTGCTTGCCATGGACTTTTTAATACTCTTATGAGTTGACCTATATAGACAACATCTATTCTAACTACAAATGATTAATACTGTAGCTGTATAAAAATAGCAGCACCTCTATTTGATGGAGTTATTCTACGAAATAAATGCCTTGTATGTGGAAAAAGGTGATATTTAAAATGCACTTCTTTAAGATTTTAAACATTTAAACTAGTGACTTTTAAAATTAAAAAATATTAAACAGATTGATACATTTTATGATATATTGGAATATTATAGTTCCTTTAAAAGGGTGATGTAACAGTGTTGGCAGTTTTACAGTTAATTTATTCATAAAATTACAAGGCTTCGCATTGTTAAAGTCATTGTTTACACATAAACTTAACAAGGAACACACAAGGGACCCTTACTTGGATGGAATGGATATATGTTGCATATTTTATTGTTCTGTTGAACAGTATATATTACTTAAAGGGTCATTGGTAACACTTTGCATTACTGTGAAATAGATATTACAAAGTTTCATTGTTGGGCCCTGAAGGTCTGTATCGAGACATGATTCTCTTGTATTCCAACCGGATGATCTGAAAAGGTGACCAAAGGATAGTTTTCTCCTTCTGTTCGCCTGGCTCAAGTTCTGTGATACACTCAGACTTTGAATCAGTGGTAGTCAGTGCATGACAGAACTTTGGCCCGGCCGGACCCAGTCGAGAGAAAGCCAACAAACCTTCTCTTTTTCATCGTCTTTTTTTCTGTCTGTAGGCGTGAAACAATAGTATTTTAATGTGTATTTATGACAAAACAAAAAAAATCCCCGTAATGTTGAATGCGTGAAAATAATGTTGATTTATTTTCAACCAGGAACCCTCGCTGTACACAGTGAAGGCTGTCTTCATCTTAGACAACGATGGAAACAGACTGCTTTCAAAGGTGCTTAGACCCTTTCTGATATTCTTTCTTTCTACAGAAGATGGAAAATGTTTTCAAAATTATTTTGAATTGCTCTAAACAATGCACATTTTAAACTATTAGCACATGAGCCATTCAATATTTAATACATGGAAGAGAACAAAGATAGAATCTTATTACTTTTCCTAGATAGAGACATGAAGGAACTTGATATCTAATAAAAACATAATAAAACATTTATAAAATATTTTATGTGTATTTTGGTTATTCAAAATGCCGCTTTATATCAGTTGAAGTGCTTAATCGTGCTCCGAAATCTGAATTCCTGCAGGGTTTAGTTCCAGCACTAATCAAACACACCTTAACCAGATAATCCAGGTTTTTCATCTCCTGCCACTGAAACATTTTACTTAGGAAAAACAGACATGATTATGAATAACTATGTACTGTGCAATTATGTATGTACTCATGTGCAATTACAGTACTATGATCCAGAACTCTACCCTTCCATGAAAGAGCAGAAGAATTTTGAAAAGAACGTCTTCAACAAAACACATAAAGCTGACAGTAAGTTCATTATTTAACAGCGTTTATGTTGCACTTTACTAATCAGTATCCCAGCTAACAAAAATATATTCTAAGAATGTTTTGCTAACCTTCCCAATAAGTTATGAAAATGCCATTTCTGAATGTTCTCTGAACATTCAAACATTTTTTAAATATTCTATTAACGTTACTGGAAGAACGCTTGTTCATAACTTTGAGAGAACCTTTCCAGAATATTAGCTAAAGTTCTGAAAACTTTCCCTGTTAGCTGGGATGCTGCCAAATGTATAGTGAGTAGACCTGATGGGCTGCTTTATGTTCCAACTCAAGCTCTTCTCTTCAGATCAGTGTTTCCTGCTAAATCAGGGGAGTTTTGAGACTTTATTGTGTCGATTAGGACCAGATCCATTCTCTAAGTAAAATAAGATAAGAAGTGAAAAATAAGAAGTGTCCCAGATTAGTCTCAGATCAAGTTTCAAACTAGGTTACAGTGGTTCTTGGTCATTAGAACGTGCATTTGCAAGGTTCCTCTGGGGCTTGTAGGTCAGATTACTGGAAAACTGGGTGGAGAACCTGTTCTAGAATACATAAATGTTTCTGTTACTTGCCCTGTGGGGTGAAGGAGTATGACACCAGGATAACAAAACCACCCTGATCCTTTCACCTGTTTAGGTGTTAACTGTCTTAGCTTGGTCAAAATAAACACCTCTATTTGTCTCTTAAAGGTGAATCCGATGAAAGGTGAAACTGTCTGATCTGTTTAAATTTCTTGGAGTTGTTCTTGACTGAAAAGGGGCAGAAATAGCTTCTGACCTCCAAATGTTGTGCTTCTCATGAAACTTTCAGTAATCAGACACCCGGGCCTTTTAGCGGAGCATCTCAAAGTAAAACACTGATCTGGGATCAGCTTTCCTAGTACATATTAATAGACAGAACTGAAACTGATCTTAAATTAGCAAAACCTACTGTGCTGTAAATTGCATTTAAGCATTGTAGTTTCTACGGTCTCATATACCCAGCTAACAGGGAATGTTCTCAGAACTTTAGTTAACGTTCTAGCAAGGTTTTGTCAAAGTTAAGAATAAAACGCTCTTCCAGTAATGTTAATAGAACATTTATTCAAAGTTATCTGGTCTTTAATAAGATCCTCAAAGCGTTAGCACAAAAACGTTATTTATACGTTTGGATACGAGATATATCGGTCATGGAACGTTTTTTGTTTTTTTGTTTTTTCTGGAAATGTTTTAGTTGTATGTTTGTATGACGTTTTTTTAAATGTTACTAACTACTTATTTCAGAGCGTTCAGAGAACATTCAAAAGTAACGCTCTCATCATGTTTGCAAAATGATAAAAGGGAACATTTCCTTATGTTTTTTGTGTAACATTCTCATAATCAAGAAAAACGTTTTAAAACATTTTGAAAAAAAAAAAAGGATGATTTTAAAGATTTTAATGTTTTCATAACTTAAACGTACACTATGTAACTTTTGGCCCTGTAGTGGTTAAAGAACAAAACTGCATGCATTTTGCAGAAGAACATTGTTTTGGTTGTGCTTCGGCTCTGTGTGACTGTGTGGATGAATATGGTTCTTTCTCATAACTAAAAAAAGAGATTATCCTACTGCTCATTAAACATTAGCTGAAGTACTTCCTTGAAAATAAATTCCAGCACAGCACTACAATATCTACAATAGATAATGCTTTACAATGAACTCTGTTAGAGAGCTACATATGACGTTTTATCTGTTCAATAAAATGCCTTATTCACCTGCTGAGTTAAAAAACCACACAATATCCACGTCACTTTTACAACATTTCCAATCCCTCAGTTCTCGCCATCTCAGAAAAGCCAAGCCAATGTTGATTCTGGTTTTATTACGAACCCTGTCGCGTTCTCTTTTTGCCAACAGACTCTCTGTTCAGTGTTGTTTTTTTTTTGTTTTAAACGGGTGATTCCTGGAGGTTTGCAATTTAGTTGCTCCATTTCAACCTTTCTCTCTCGTTGTGATAACTAACCGATGCCACTCCCACACCATACACGCATCAAAGTAGCCAGGGCAACTTTTCTCTATTTACGGATTTGACGAGACGTGTGTGCGTGAGTGACGTATGTACGCAACTTCCCGCATAAACCATCCTGTCAGGTCTAAAATATAAACACTTATAATAGGCTTACTATAGTGAATCAGGGTAAGACAAAACACATTTTTGAAGAAGGATTGATGATGTATTGACTCGTTATTTAAATTTTGTTAATTTTGAACAAAAAAAAATTGTGTACCTTTAATGGGAATGTTAGCAAAATGTTCTTAGCTGACATTTTTGTTAGCTGGGTATCTATAATGTTGCCCATTAAAGGGTTAGTTCACCCAAAAATGAAAATTCTGTCATTAATTACTCACCCTCATGTCGTTCTTCACCCGTAAGACCTTCGTTCATCTTCGGAACACAAATTAAGATATTTTTGATAAAATCCGATGGCTCAGTGAGGCCTCTATTGCCAGCAAGATAATTAACACTTTCAGATGCCCAGAAAGCTACTAAAGACATATTTAAAACAGTTCATGTGACTACAGTGGTTCAACCTTAATGTTATGAAGGAACGAGAATACTTTTTGTGCACCAAAAAAACAAAATAATGACTTTTCAACAATATCTAGTGATGGGTGATTTCAAAACACTGCTTCATGAAGCTTCGAACCTTTACGAATCTTTTGTTTCGAATCAGTGGTTCAGAGTGCCAAAGTCACTTGATTTCAGTAAACGAGGCTTCATTACGTCATAAGTATTTCGAAATTTCAATAATTCTTGTAACTTTGGCAGTTAGATACGCGATCCGAATCACTGATTCGAAACAAAAGATTCGTAAAGCTTCGAAGCTTCATGAAGCAGTGTTTTGAAATCGCCCATCACTAGATATTGTTGAAAAGTTATTTTGTTATTTTGGCGCACAAAAAGTATTTTTGTCGCTTTATAATATTAAGGTTGAACCACTGTAGTCACATGAACTGTTTAAATATGTCTTTAGTAGCTTTCTGGGCATCTGAAAGTGTTAATCATCTTGCTGGCAACGGAGGCCTCACTGAGCCATCGGATTTTATCAAAAATATCTTAATTTGTGTTCTGAAGATGAACGAAGGTCTTACAGGTGTGGAACGACATGAGGGTAATAAATTACATAATTTTCATTTTTGGGTGAACTAACCCTTTAAATAACAAAACAAATATATATAAGGTTAATTAAGTCTAACTTTGGCTTGACAAAGACTTGCCTGAAAGTGTAAAAAAGATTAGATAGTTTGAGAACAGTTTTTCTTTCTAGATCTCTGATGTTTATATAACCGAATATACACATATGTACAAATAAATTGTATATCTTATGTATTTTAAGTCTTCTGGTTTCCTGTGTGTGCACAGATGAGATTGCCCTCTTAGAAGGGATGACGATAGTCTACAAGAGCAGCATAGACTTGTTCTTCTATGTAGTTGGCAGCGTTCAGGAGAATGAGGTAAGTCATGTATGCAGATGAGTTGTCCTGTGATTGAATGAAGTGTTGTCCAAACTCTAATCTTGTCAATGATTTCGCATGTGACAGTAATTCTTTCTGACAATTGTAGAGAGTTAGTCATTTATGGACAATATTTGACATTTCTGTCATTTTGTTTCTCTAAGAGGATACAGATATAACAAAAAGTCAGCTCTGTTTCATCCCATTTCCTTTTCTGCCCATCTCTCTCTCTCTTCCTGTATTTGTCTGATTTCAGCTCATGTTGATGGCAGTGCTGAACTGCTTGTTTGAGTCTCTCAGTCTGATGTTGAGGTGAGTTCATGCTCTCAAATATACACTAACGTTCAAAAGTTTGGGGTCAGTGAGATTTTCTTAATGAAATTAATACTTTTATTCACAAGGATGCATTAAATTGATCAAAAGTAACAGTAAAGACATTTATAATGTTACAAAAGATTTATATTTCAAATAAATGCTGTTGTTTTTTTTTTACTTTCTATTCATCAAAGAATCCTGAAGAAAGGTTTCCAAAGATATATTAAGCAGCACAACTGTGATAATAATAATAAATGTTTCTTGAGCACCAAATCAGCATATTAAAATGATTTCTGAAGGATCATATGAGTAATCCCTGCTGAAAATTAGGAATAAATAACATTTTAAAATATATAAAAAAATAGAAAACTGTTATTTCAAATTGTAATAATATTCGATTAAATAAATGCAGCCTTGGTGAGACACTCCTTTCATTAAAAAATATTACCAACCCCAAACTTTTGATCAGTAGTGTATAACACTGAGGCCAGTGTATGTTTTGATATTTAAGAACAGTTTCATTGACACCATGTGCCGTTCTAGCTGCCTATAGGCTAATTTATGTCAGAATTCCCAGAATTCTTGGCATGCAAGCCTCCTGTGGTAACCATAGAAACTGGTGAAGTGCAGCACTGGATGTCAAGGATTTCACAGAAGAAGACTTGTGTGCTCAGGTGTCTGGTTCTTTTCCAACAGGAAGAATGTGGAGAAAAGGACTCTGCTGGATAATATGGACGGAGTGTTCCTAGTGGTGGATGAAATCATCGATGGAGGGTAAGTATTAGATAATAAATTATGCTTTTCTAGGACCTGCACATTCAGTTAGTCAAGAACAGCAAGAGAACATACACCACCGTTCATAAGTTTGTGATCAGTAAGATTTATGTTTTAGAAGTTTCTTATGCTCACCAAGGCTGCATTTATTTGATCAAAAATACAGTTTTTTTTTTAAATGTATTCTGAATTTTCAGCATCATTACTCCAGTCTTCAGTGTCACATGATCCTTCAGAAATCATTCTAATATGATGATTTGATGCTGAAAAAACATTTTTGATTATTATCAATGTTGAAAACAGTTGTGCTGCTTAATATATTTGTGAAAATCGTACTACATTTTTTTCAGGATTTATTGATGAATAGAATGTTCAAAAGAACAGTCACATTTGATCAATTTAATCCGTCTTTGCTAATGAAAATTATTATAAAAAAAAAAAATTGTACTGACCCTAACTTTTAAATGGTAGTGTGTATGTGCTGTTCTTAATTGCACAAATTGTAATATGGATCTGTGTTGCCTTGCACCCCATAACAATATATTAAATTTAAATGAATAAATCAAAAATTATCTATTTTACCTATATTTGATAGTAAGTAAAATAATCAATTAACTTCCAAAAAAAAAATTAAATTATAGGTCTACAACAATAATACAGTGACAATGCAGTTAAAGAGGTCATGGCATGGATTATTTTTTATTATTTTAATGTGCTCCTTGAGGTTTACATATAATGTTAATAAAGTTTTTTTTGTACAAAAAAACAAATATATATGCAGAAAAATGATTATTTTCAACCCTCATTCTGACCCTTAATGCGTTTTTTTTTTTTTTTTTAAGGGGCGGCTCCTTTAAGGCTTGTTAGTAAACGGCCACTGTCATGATTGGCTAACATCACTGCATAGGAAACAGTATCAATGTCCAAGTGTTTCGAAAACATTATCCATATAAAACCAACATTTACAGACAAATTATTAAATAATTTACTTACTTTAGTTGGCTGCTTCACCTTTCAACAAAAGTTTTCCCCATTACACTGTGCCTCATTTACAAAACAATCTGCAGCCAAATGCTCTGAACAAACATATAATCCTCCGACATGATCTGGGATTCTTTAAGACTGTTTATAATCTTTTTAAGTTACATAAAAACGTAGATTGGTCTAATCTGATACCGAAAAGTAAGACTGCTTGCTCCTTGGCTAACTGCTATGTGGTCAGACTAGGTCTTAAGACACAGTCTTAACATAATGGCTTTGTTTATGCAACTGGCCCCTGGTGTAGGCAAGTGTCAGCCGTTAAAGGATTAGTTCACTGTAAATGAAAATTACCCCAAGCTTTACTCACCCTCAAGCCATTGTAGGTGTATATGACTTTCTTCTTTCTGATGAACACAATCGGAGTTATATTAATAAATATCCTGATGCATCCAACCTTTATGGCAGTGACAGGACCAATGAGTATGAAGCTCAAGAAAGTGCATCCATCCATTTATAAACGTACTCCACATGGCTCCAGGGGGTTAATAAAGGCCTCCTGAAGGGAAGCGATGCGTTTGTTTAAGAAAAATATCCATGTTTAACAAGTTATAAAGTAAAATATCTAGCTTCCGCCAGACCGCCTTACGAAAAAAAGTGTAAAACTCTTGCAGTTCAACACGCTTACTCTATGTCCTACTACACGATCAGTTACGCTTTTTTCTTAAGTTGAATACGGAAGGCGGTCTGGCGGAAGCTAGATATTTTACTTTATAACTTGCTAAATATGGATATTTTTCTTACACAAACGCATCACTTCGCTTCAGAAGGCCTTTATTAACCCCCCGGAGCTGTGTGGAGTAAGTTTATGATGGATGGATGCACTGTCTTGAGCTTCAAACTTGTTGGTCCTGTCACTGCCATTAAGGTTGGATGCATCAGGATATTTATTAATATAACTCTGATTGTGTTCATCAGAAAGAAGAAAGTCATATACACCTAGGATGGCTTGAGGGTGAGTAAAGCTTGGGGTAATTTTCATTTTACAGTGAACTAATCCTTTAAGCGACTGAATGCCAGTGGGCGGGCCTATGATATGATGATGTAGAAATATTCGTCAGTGTTTTGCTCTGGAGGCAGTCAGCAAATGTTTTTCCCTGAGTGATGTCACACGATCCCGCAATTTCAAAACAAGACGTTTTTCGAGCTTGTTTAAATAAATTCTTTGTTTATAATGAGGAGGATGTTTTAAGCTCTGAACTTGCAGGATGCAAACCTTAAATTTTATTTCTAAATAATATTTTATTTATTTATATAGTTTGACTAAATATACCAGCTTTTAGCAGGTAAAAGGACTTTCCTCCATGAGCAAGCCGATTGTATTTTGTGATCTTTTTAGACTCAATTTTAGTGATGGTTCTTCTCCATCACAGTTGTCAACCAATATGGATTTTTAATTTTTGTATTTTATTTATTTATTTACTTCATTTAATGCATGAACGTCATCAGGGGGAAGATACTGGCCCACTAAGATACAGTACACCCATTTCATATGTTGCTCTTCTACTTGTTTACAGGGTGATCCTGGAGAGTGACCCCCAACAGGTCATTGAGAAGGTCAACTACAGGGTAAGAAACTGGATAAAAGATCGATATATAATTGTGTAATGAACTGTCAATGCTTGTTCTGTATCTATGAGTTGTGCTTCACAATGCTCTGAGAGCTTGTTATTAAACCCCAGACAGTCGTCAGTTATATCAATAGTATACTGCAAGTGAGCACAGTTTCTTGCTCGCCTTGTTTTTTTACCCACAATCACTGCTTCCTGTCTTTATAATTACTTTGGCACATCATTTCAGCTTGACAGGAAGTTCCTTTTTCTATTTGACCAGTTTGAGGTTCTTATTTTGAATGTGAAAGAGACAAAAGGGTCCATTTTATAACTACTGTGTCCCTTTCACATAAATACATGCACGCAGACTAAATGTCCCTCTCTTGCCCTGTCAGTGTGTGTCGGAGCAAGCGTATGGCTTCGTCCTTTTTGATTACATCACTGGTAACGTGGAGGGCCAGGGAGAGAGACGGCAGCTACTGTAGCTCTCCTTCAGCCCCCCTCTCCCTCTGCTTTAGAGCCAGAGAGAGACGAGAGGGAGAGAGAGGGATGAGGGTGAGAGAGTGGCCAGGTAACTGCATGGCATGCACAAGCGTGTGTGAAACTCGAAAGAGGAACAGCTGTAACCGAGGTAGCCGATCAATATTAAGAAACCGTCCCGCTGACAACTGACCATAAACCTTTTGCTGCGGAGTGGGAGACACTGCGTCACATCTTTGAGTTACGCTCACATAAACTCACTCAGTCAATGACCGGGTATGACTTCAGCAGTCCACACTTCTGATTTATGCTGCTTTGAGTTTGATTTTTTTTTTATTCCAGTGCAAGGGGGAAGATGCTGTCCCACTTCAAATAATATTTAATACATAAAAACACAAATAGATAATTCAGTTAAATTAAGGTCTAATCTAAAGGTTTAGTCTCAGGCAAAAGTATTCTGAAAATAAAAATTAAAATATATATATTTTATTTATTTATTTATTTATTTATTACTCCAGTGCAGGGATGTCACCAGGGGCACTTGACTTTAAATAAGATTTTTTTTTTTAAAAAATAAATAAAAAATGCAGTGAGATAACACAGTTACGTTTTGTTTATTTTTTAATTTTTTGAAATTTTTATTTTATTTTATTTTATTTTATTTTATTTTATTTTATTTGTAGTAAAATTGCAGTCTATTATCATTGAGTACATTTTAGTAGCTATGTCACTTTTTTTGTCATCTTTAGAAATCTCTGAATTTTAGCGATAGTCATAGTGGTCGACCAAATATGGCTTTTTAATGGGTGGTGATAATATGAAGAAAGTGATTGATGGCTGAAATAATGCCATAATAAACTCAATTATGACAAATGCAGTCAAATGCATACTTATAAAAAAGATTAAAAAAGTGCTTAACTGACAAAAGCAAATGTTTAATATCCATTATCAAAGCTGTCTGAAGATCTCGTAACGGCGAACTAACACTTCTGTTAACTGGGCAAGCTGGCATTATCATCAGCCAAAGATATTTACAGATGATTTTGGAGCACAAATGTTCTGTGTGTATTTTCTCTCCAGCTTTGTTGTTTAACAGCAGTGGCAGATGAGTTTTGGTGCTGTTGATCTTAACCTTCACTTTGTTTTGGTACAGAGTGACCTCACTTTGAAACATCTTGCACGATATATCCGGCTTGGTTGGTTGCGGTTTATATTGTTTAATTTTTTTCATTTTTGTAATTTTTCTTGATTTTGTTCACTTTACAGGCAGACGACAGCCCATTATCAGAACAGAGTGTGGCACAGGTATAAACACATACATGTATATAAAAGCATACAAACGCACCGAAACTATAATGATGCATTTTTCCTTCCTGTTGTGAAACATTTTAAAGCTTCAAACTAAAAGGTCTGAAATGTTTCCCTTTCTGTCTAACCGTCATTAACGCCTGCACTGTCATTAACATCTGTATCGCCTATCTCACTCTAACATTTGCCACTAACTCTAACCTCGACAGCACATCACTGAGAAACTGGCTCTCACCTCTAATGTAAGTGCATGAACACTCACACACAAATGACAAATGTGCATGCTGAAGTACATTGAAGCTCGTAAAAAATGAATTTAACCTTTTGATCTTTTGGGTAAATCTTTCAAATATTTTGTTAGAGTGACAACAGAGGCATAATATCATGGATATGGGAATTAAACTAATGTAAAGTGAAGTCAAATGATAAAAGAGACAGCAGTAATTCGAGACCAATACTGTGGTCTTCAGATGCCCCCTTGTGGCCATAATATAAAATTATTAGTTTATTGGGGAACTTTTGTCGTTAAGAATACACTACACCTCATTATTGCACTATTCAGTCTAGTATTTTGCAAAATAATTTATTTGCATCTTTCATTTCATAATAGTGTTTATTTAACTACATAATATAAAATCAGAGAAATTTAAAATGGTGTTTTACAACTATATTACATTGATTCAGTAGAGGCTTAGCTTTTTATTATTACTCACAACATATGTAAGATTTGTGAAATAAATCCAAAAATCATATTATATTAACTGATTAACAACTCAAATTAGTGTCATGCCGCAGAGCACATTGAATTGCATATGTGGAGTAATGCATCTTTTTGAAGTGTGTTCTAGTTTTTTCGGTTGATCCTGCAAATCTGCCTTGTTCATTGAATTTTTTTTTTTTTTTTTTTGTTTGTTTGTTTTTTGCAGGTGTTACAGTCAGCAAAGGAGCAGATCAAGTGGTCAATTCTAAAATAAGCCAAATACTTTCCATGACCTGAAGGAATCTGTAAATTATTGAAAGGGAATTTAATTTTTATTTTTTAGTAATATGTAATTTAATCAATTATAGAAGTGGTGCGATGAGTTGCATCTCATGTTTAGTGCTGAAATATTTATATTTTTTGTCAAAATTGGGTCATTTATGTTTTTTAAATGAAATGCAGAGGCATATTTGTTAACTGTCTGTGTACAACCTGTCTATTTCCAAAGCAGCTTTAAAGCAATGTTTGTGTGTGTTTGTTTGTTTGTTTTAATATTTATATATAATATTATAGAGGAGGTACAGTCATATTTTCTTTAAGCATGGCCTGTGATAGGCTATATAAAAAAAATCACAGATCATAACTTGATTGCTGAATCTTGTTTTAGTCTTGTCAAATTTGTCATTGTTGTTTTATGACTGCTTTACAACCTTTTGTCGAAAATATAATTCACAAAGTTCTGTTACATATAGGCTTATAACTAAATATTTTGCTGTTTTAAATGGATTTTGTTTAAATGAGAAAAGGGCAATATTATGAATACAATGAATATGATACAAATTAACAATAAGTAAACAAAATATATTTTATTAATAGGATTTATTTTCTAGTAAAATAAAATGTGTAAGCCTATATCTCCTGAATTTGTTTAATTTCTTTAAACTATGGTTTCGGGAAATAATTACGGACGAACATGTCACTAAAACTAATAAATATGTTTTTATATCATTTAAATTGTGGGGACGTTTCTGTCTTTTCGAGTCTGCAAGACAACGATGCCGCTTTTCTATTGGTGAGAGAAGAGTGAATGTGGACCAATCAGATTTGGTTCATCATGAATATTCTGCATAAATACTCATATATTTAATATTAATTATAAAGAGGGTGTGGTTTAGTCTGCCATTGGATGCCGTAGGCCAATGGAAATCTCAAAGCCGAGTCTCCACCCACATGACTGAACCAAAGGGGTTGTCTGGAGAGGAATTGTCAAAGCGTGACTGGTCAAAGTTAATGAAGGAGGGTGTTGACTTTTGAAAGCGGAGGAGGCGTTCAACACCCAATCACATTTTATTCTTTCTGTTCGGAATTCATGCAATATGTAGACATGATGCCTGTCGAATCAGACCCGTTAGCACTAAATTAAACCTCAAATTCTAGTTCAATTTCCTTTACGCCGTTAAACATATTTTAGCTATAAATTAGGCCTACTGAAAGATTTGGAAATGATGATGCTCATAACGCTAATAACCACTGAAAATATAACCAAATATTTAGTTAAATAGTTTAAAATGTTCATTATTTTTTTAGAGGTTAAATGTAGGCTAGTTGTTTTAATTTAATAGAGGTAATTTTAAGAGTCGTCAAGAGTAACAACGACAACAACAAATAACACCTCGGCTGCAATAAATAGGCCTATAGAACCTACATTATAATATGATGCACAATTTAAAAAAAATATACACAGGCCTATATTACAATAAACAAAAAATTTGAAACAGTAAACATTATTCTTGCATAAAATCCTCATCGATCTTAAAATGAGTAAAATATGTAATAATATTGCATTTAGCCTATAAATTAGATCTACATGTTTCTTAAATAGCCTATTATGAAGTGATGATGATGATGATATAATACGAATAATAATAATAATAGGCTAATAATAGGCTAATAATCACTGACAGCAGGAGAAGGCGAAACCTTTTCACCACACACATGAAAAAACAATAATTAAAAAAAATTAATAATAATAACCATAGAATCGTTTGTACTAAAATAAATGTAGGCTATTCCAGAGCATAGGCCTATAATATTATAAAAGTGCATTTATATTTGTCTTATATGTAGCCTAGTTTTTGGGAAGCAGTACGAACGCAGCTTCAGTTCTGTAGGGCGATTTTTTTAAAATGATAATTAAAAACCAGATTAAGTTGATTAATAGGCTATGCATTCGTGTGGGAAACAACACAAATAAACAAATATCGAGATTTAGAATTGTGACATAGAAACTAAATCATCTGTTCCTAAGCATAACATTTTAACTCTCATTAAATGTTAATGAGATATTTCCCAACGCGATCGGGACCAAAAGTGACTGTTTTTGTTTTTTGTTTTTTTTAAATCATCATTGTTACATCATCTTCTTAGATTCCATCTATTTTAGGCTACGCCACAATACGTTCAATACTTTTATGTTCAATTTTACTTTTAGAGTTTTTAAACTTGATTTTCTTGATCTGTTATGCCTATTTAAAAATACGATAAATAGGCTACCTAGCTACTTAAAATTTACGTCAGCAATTAACGTTTTTAATTTTAGAAGGTTAGTTTTTTTTAGGCTACTGTTGGGTAGGACTACTACACGATCTATGGAGAAATATCGATAGAGAGAAAGCACTGGATGTTAAGGTGTGTCATGGGCACGTGACATGGAAGCGCTCATTATCACAGCGGCAGCTCGCTGGTGTAGAGGAGGTTGGTCAGCGCGAGCGCTGACTGGTCAGAACTCAGCGGTAGGTAGCTATAGTTAACTTTAGTTACTTTCTCTTATTATAAGTCTTTTTACTATCTTTATTTCCTCCCCGCGGTGTGGTATAATTTTCTTCCTTTAATATCCCACTTCTTTGTTTAGTTTGGACCTCTATTAGGACTCATTATGTTATTGCTGTGCCTCCACACAAATGCCAACATCTTTTTATTTGTGTATGTATTTATCTTTTTAAAAAAAGCCATTTTGTTTTTTGTAAAAAAAGAAAAAAGAAAAGAAAAGAAAAGAAAAGAAAAGAAAAAATACTCTTCTCAGAAACCTAGTAATGGTATTGTTGTATTCCACCTGTTGATAGGCTATTTGTGCCTTTGTAATCATAAATTATAGGTTATTTTCCTCATATCATGAAGTTCACATCACAGTAGGTGGTAGGTGGTGGGCCTATCCAAAATTCACATGCAGGTGTTGTTTCAGACAATCTACCCCTCCAAAGCTGCCACAACAAATATAAGCTATATATATATATATATATGATTCTGATCAATTTATCAGAATGGGGAAGAAAGGTGATTTAAGTGACATGGAACGTGACATGGTTGTTGGTGCCAGACAGGCTGGTCTGAGTATTTCAGAAATTGCTGATCTACTGGGATTTTCATGCACAACAATCTCTAGTGTATACAGAATGGTCCAAAAAATGGTCAGAAAAAGAGAAAATTTCCAGTGAGCAGCAGTTCTGTTGGTGGAAATGTTTTGTTGATGACAGAGGTTAGAGGAGAATGGACTGGCTCGAGCTAAAGGCAACAGTAACTCAAATAACACTTGTTACAACCGAGGTCTGCAGAACAGCATCTCTGAAAGCACAACATGTCGAACCTTAAAGCAGATGGGCTATAGCAGCAGATCGCACTGGGTGCCACTCCTGACTGCTAACAACAGGAAACTGAGGCAACAATTCACTCTGGCTCACCAAACCTGGACTGAAAAAAGTTTGCCTTGTCTGATGAGTCTCAATTTCTGCTGCAACATTCAGATAGGGTCAGAATTTTGCGTAAACAACATGAACACATGGATCTATCTTTGGTTCTATCAATGGTTCAGGCTGGTGTTGGTGGTGTAATGGTGTGGAGGATATTTTCTTGGCACACTTTGGACACATAAGTGTCAATTGAGCATTGTTTAAACACCACAGCCGACCTGAGTATTGTTGCTGACCATGTCCATCCCTTTATGACCACAGTGTGTATGTCTTCTGGTGTCTACTTCCAGCAGGATAACGCGCCATGTCACAAAGCTCAAATCATCTCAAACTGGTTTCTTGAACATGACAATGAGTTCACTGTACTCAAATGACCTCCACAGTCACCAGATCTAAATCCAATAGAGCACCTTTGGGATGCACCTTGTTGAATCTATGCCATGAAGAATTCAACTTCTGAAGGCAAAAAGGGGTCCATATATATATATATATATATATATATATATATATTATGCTGACTTTCCCTTGTAATAAGTTGCAGGAAGGGTGAATGATTGTGATGTGTTTGTCGTTTGCTCCATCTAGTGGACAAGTGAAAATCTACACTGTCCTCTTGAAAAAGCCAGTCTCTCACCACCTAAAGCAATAGGTTTTTTTTTTTGTTTGTTTGTTTGTTTTTTTTTGTTTTTTTGCATATCATTAGACACAGCTCTTTCTTATATATTAAAAACGTCTTAAACCATTTAGTCATTCAGCCTGGTAAGCTGGTCTGTTGGCTGGGTTTAAAGATTAAATAAGCTGAACAACACTTGGGCCAGGATAGAGACCATCTAAAACCAGTTAAGACCAACAAAGCAGCATCTCTTTGCGGCATCCATTCTCCCAAACACAAATATCATGGATGTATTTTTAACCCTTGTTGAAATCCATCATTTATGGCTTCATGTTTCCTGCATGTAATTATACAGAGGGTTCACACAGCGAACACATGACACATGTGTGGCTGCATCTTCACATCCTCAGGAAATGTGTTTTTAAGAGAGTAGCGGGTGTTAATAGATTTCAGATTGCTTGCAGCTGCTCTCACAACGTGCTTCAAAGTGAAGAAGCACCGGATGAAAGAACGTCCCTTCATCTGTCACAGACATCTTCATGGGGCAGAGACACGCAACGCTGTGGGCTCGTCCCAAAATACATCCCTCTGCGAGGTCACAACTGCACGCTAGTTTCCTCAAGGACTTAACCTTGAGAATATTTGTCTATATTTTTCTCACTTTTTTGCCATGAGAAAACTGACCTTGTTTCTCCTGTGCTGAGTAGTTTATTGACATGATGAAAGATAAACTAATGCATAAATGACATAAAGCTAGGCATTTATGTAGTCAAAGAAAATGTTTTTATATAAGCTCTACCACATATTCATAATTCAAGCATGCAGTTGGCACTTTGAAGGCCTTAGATTCATTAACACAACTGCAGAAAGGTGCGGATTCAGAAAGCTGTCAGTCAAGTGTGATGTCCGCACCAGCAGAGTTTCTCTTGCTATGTCAGTTTGTCTCCAGTAAAAACAAACATTAAACAATAATAAAACAGCTTATTTGATAGTCTCTTGATTTTTAAAGAAATTGGTTTTTTTACAAGCTTGAGGGGAAAAGATAAAAAATGATTGGCCTAAAATTCTAATCTTAATCATCCTAATCTGTAATAGATCTGTGTATATATACAGTTTTTCCCTTAATATTCAGCAATATTATCGATTTGACTGCACTTACACTGTCAGATGAAGCTGAAAAATGACACTGCTGTCTTCTGTAGAGCTGCTTCACAGCAGAATAGAACTTGTTTCATAATGAATTAACTATTGAACTAAACTGAATCAGCACTGAACTGACTTGAGCTGAATAATGACAATATTATCTTGCTCACCTGATGCTTTACGGTAGAATTTGAATCTGTCTCATATTTGAAGTTTGCATAATTAATTCTAATACTTTCATGTTTATTACTGTGAAGTTGCTTCAAAACAGTTTCTCTTGTATAGAGCGCTATAAAAATAAAGGTGACCTGACTTGACTTCCTCAATGCATGGCCTGACACCAACTCCCACTGAAGGAAGACTACTGCACTCAGACAAAAAGTGACAATAATATTATTTTAAGACACCACTTTTGCCACATATAATTATTATAATTTATCTTTGTACTAGGATTATAGCTATTATTTGCACTTTACTGCTGCTACATGCACCTCGTTGCTTTCCACCTGTCATTGCACTTTACCAAGCATCTGCTAATTTTGTCATTCAAAATAAAGAAAACAAAATGTTCCTTTAAGGTGTAACATTTGACCCCTGAATTTGTTTTTCAGAGTTATTTTTCTGTACAGGGTACAGTGTAGGGTATATTTTTTCTAACCATATACATTCTCTCTGCATAATATGATGTCAAATTAAATTGAAACAGTTCATTAAAATGAATTCACAATGTGAATTATTAGATGTTTTCATCTAATAAAATAAAATACATTTCAACACATATTTTATGTGATAATATGTGTGTTAATGAGGTCTTCAGTCATTCAGCTTGATTGGTAATTGATGATTCTTCACTGTGATTGGTCATGTTATCATTTTAAATGTAATGGAGTTTGAATAGTATGTTTAAGCCTGATGAAGGTCATGCGACCGAAACGTTGCTAATAAAATATTTTTGATACGTTTTTGCAAGTATTGATAGTGTGCGGGATTCTCTTTGTTTTTTTTTAGAATTTTGACTTTTTTGGTCTTCTCTCCTACGCACCTATCCATTACCTACAGGTGTGCGACGGTCATTGTTAATTTATGTGATAATATGTAAAATAGTATAACTTGAAGAACTATATCAGACTTTACAAATAAAAATTATCAGTATTTTAATGGGTGATTATGGGTAATTGGCATTTTGGCCTGATCCCCCATTAATTTCTGACCCTGATATTCACTGTATACAAGTGAAAGTGAAAAGGGGAAAAAAAGTGACATGTGAAGGCCAAGTATGGTAACCCATATTCAGAATTTGTCCTCTGCATTTGACCCATCCAAGTTAGTGCACACACATTAGGAGTAGTGAGTAGTGAACTCACACACTGCAAACTGTGGACGCACACACACCCGGAGCAGTGGGCAGCCATTTTACAGCAGCACCCAGGGAGCGATTGGGGGTTAGGTGCCTTGCTCAAGTGCACCTCAGTCATTTCCTGCCGGTATTGAGAATTGAACCCACAACCTTTGGGCTGACAGTCTGATTCTCTTATCATTAGGCCACGACTGCCCCAAAGGTTAGGTTTGTAAGAAGTGGGATTCAAATCAAACCCACGCCTCCAGGGGAGACTGGATAATATGTACTGCATGTACTGCAAAACAAAAGTATCTCATGAAGTAATACATTAAATCAAACACACACCATGGTGGATTATCTAAATAAAGATGAGCTTTAAGACAGATAAAAGCATTTAATATTGATCAAAACATCAAGTTGACTCTATAATGAATTATGAGGGGGTTCAGTTCTGAAACACTGATTGGTCAAATTGTCATACATAATTAAGTGGCATCTGGGAAGTACAGGCAACAACGCTGATGTCACATTGCATCATAGGAGCCAGTTGGCATATGTTGAGACCTTTGAACTGTTCCTCATTTTTCACTTGTTGGCAGAGTGTCATGCTTGACATTGGGAAATGTACTTGCTGCTCTATTTGGAATATATATATTTGATGGAGTGAATATTACATAGATCATGTGAAAGTTTAACCTTTTTAGAAATGGTGATTGAAAGTGCATTATTAGGCTACACAAAAATGGCAGTTTTGTCAATAGTCCAGTTTCCAGTCTAGTCCTCCACTGTGTTTGTATTTTTAGATGTTGTGTGACCATGACTCTTTTCTGTGAGTTGTTCTAATCAGCCAGATATGACAAACCTCACATCATAGTTCAATAATCTGTAATAATTCCTTTGCTTTCATTGCAGGAGCTAAAATCCACAGTCACCAGAAGAGCAGCACAAATCATGAAACTGTTATCCCACTCACATTTTCAGTCAAATCATGTAGCACAGCAAGGGGTTGCTGCATATATAGGATATGGCTTGAATAAACTGAGCGTGATTGGCTAGCAGCTGTTTAGCATACTCTCCCTGATTGGCTAAGGAGCTGACTTTGATGGATTGGTTCTTTACTGATTGGTACCTCTAAAAAATGACGTTCCCAATGCAGGGCAGGGCTAAAACTATAGGGAGTGGCTAGTTTAATGTGTGCTGTCAATCATCATGGGCCCATACACAAAAGAATGTTTTAACAGTTTTTACCGCCAACATTTTTGTTTAAAACACTTGTACTATTATATTTATAATTTAAAACATAGATTATCAACTCAACACATTCATAGAAAAGACAAGTATTTCATCCTTACCAAATGTACACGCAATTTCACTTTTAATCCACAGAACAATTTAACACTTTCTCTATTTGTCACAGTGGTAGGCCTACTAGAAAGATAAATATGGAAACAAAATTAGTAAAATTACACCCGAAAGTGGAGGTAAAATAGCTGATGAAAACCTGTTTTTCAAGTTAAAACTAACTATTCATAAATCAAGTTTTCATGACATTCATGTTCCTGGCCAGTTTCTCTTTAACACAGAATATTAAACATTACTCAAACTGCTGAAAGAAAAAAGTGCATATAGCTAACATGAAATTAACTATTTTAATCGTGCGTTTCTTGGAAGAGTTGAATGGTATGGTACTTTAGAGGCCTGTGTTATTTAACTATCAGGGTCCTTTCCTTAAGTATTGTAACAAATTACACTGCGCTGTCATAAGGCCTTAAAATCATATTAAAATATGTGTTGTGCTGGATCGCGAGATCTCATGAAATGAATCCATCCATGAAGCCAGGCGCTTTCAACCAGACCCAACGCCGTATGGAAGGCCTAAGCTCATAGAGAGACTGCCCGCCATTTTGTCTCCTGTTTCTCGTCAGGTCGTCTGCCAACTCCGCGTCACCCAATCAGGGCGCACAGAGAAACACATGGTCCGCGGGGCTCCTCAATACCCTCGCGTGCCGCACGCCCCATTTCAAATAAACACCCGGGTCCACTTGGCGCAGCGAGACCCGCCATCTGCCCAAACAGAGCACGCGGAAAATAAATGCCGCTCTCCTAAACAAATAAACCCTCGCGCCATTCAGAACGCTCGAGCTCGGCGCGAGATGGAAGCGCGGGATAGGAAAAAACACGATTTATCCTCGCGAAGGGTAAACACGGCGACAGGTCTCTGAATATATGAGGAGACCGGTGGAATGGAGAGGTTTCACAGAGTATATAGTCAACAGAAAAGTAATCAAGAGGAAAGTGTAGGCGAGGTCGTTTAGAGAAATAAATGATAAAGCCGAAAGCCACAGTGGGTTGCAGTTAGCCTATATGAGTGTCAGACATAGGCCTAGGTCCCATATAGAAGATGACAAGTAGCCTCATAGAGAAACATACTATTGTAAATGTTTTACAAAAAGAAACAGGTATTTAATTATTAAAGGCAATAATGTAAATTTACATTATTTATATCTATATTGATATTTATATCTATCATTATTGATTGTTTTATTGAGTTTTTTGAGTATTTTACTCAACCTTTAAAAGGTATTGCTGGTCAAACCTATTAGCTAAAGAATATTTACTATATGTGTGTATATATATATATATATATATATATATATATATATATATATATATATATATAATGTGTATATATATATATATAATGTGTATATACAGTAGTCAACATTTGAAGTGGATCAAAAAAGCTAATCAAAGTTGTCCTATGAACTAAGTTGTCCTAAGAAGAAGGTTTTAGGACAACTTTGAAGAAAGGTTTTGATCCACTTCAAATGTTGACTACTATATATATATATATATAATATAAGTATTTATTCTTTAGCTAATAGCCTAGGTTAGACCAGCAAATACCTTTTATATATTTTATATTTTTTATATATATTTTATATTATTATATAGTATATATTTTTATATATATTTATTATCAAATGTTTGGAGTCAGTAAGATGTTTTTGAAAGAAATTAATCATTTTATTCCAGAAGGATGCATTAAGATTTCTGTCTCAGATAAATGCTGTTCTTTTGAACTTTATATTTATCAAAGAATCACAGTTTCCACAAAAATATTAGGCAAATTAGACATCACGTGTGTTTAATCTGATATTTTTAAAGTGAAGATTAAAAATTCTGAAATGAGACCTTCATGAGTATTTTTGTTATGGTTATGAAAATGCCATTAAGACAATGGGACTAATAATGTTGATGTAAAAAAATGTTTATTTTATTAATAAACATCAAATGAATTATTTTTTATGAGCATGATTTCAAAATATTGATCGATTAATGTTACAAATAGAACAAACATTTTACAATTTATTGAAAACATTGTGGTACGTTATCATTGTCTGTTTTTACAGCAAACCTGCGCATAAACTTTCGATCCACTAGAGGGCGATAGAGCATCAAAACGCAGTTGGACCAGGCAGGATCCGACCCTCAGACAGGAGGTTCTGAGGCCTTGTTCCTGGCTTACCTTTCCTCATATTTCAGGTTATTCATGAAATCACACGAATCTGAGATATCTGCCGGTACAGAGCGGTGTGAATTCTTCATCAGTCACTTTCTTAATTGCTAGGTTTGTTTTTAAATATGGTGAGATGTCATGTGACGGACTGCATTTGTAAAAGTTTAGTGACCGTATCACATGCATCATATGAGGAAAGGTTTTATGATAACATTTATTCAAAAACATAATTTCATAATATGTTTCATTAATTACAGAGACTGATTTTTAGGCTACACATTTAAATAAAACTTTGCATAAAGAAAGAGTCTTTCTTTCTCTCTCACTCTCTCTCTTTCTCAATCCCCAGGGCGGAGAATGAGATGATTGGCCATCTTTGCGTTTCGTCGTGCAAGAGGCAGGGCTGTCAGAGAAAGCTGTCCTTTTAGGGACATAATTGAGGCGGGCAGGACGGCATGTGTGGGCGTGATAGGCCGATTGTGTCAGAGAAAGCAAGATTGACAGGAGTGACAGCTCCATTTATTGGCTGCTAGAGTCTACTCAGCAAAAGGGCATTCAGGGCCACTGGCTGGCTCTGCTGGCGGCCTGTGCAGTCGGCGCCTGGTGAGTAAGCATTTAGACAGCAGCCCTCACCGCTGCAATGCATGGGAGAAATATCTCCGTCAACACTGACTGTGATCTTTGACGGTGCCTCTAAAGAGGAAGGTCATACATATGAATGCAATCTCTGTCACACTCTTTTTCACACACACTCTCGCACATAAACACACACACAAAACCAAGCCTGACATAAATTGCACATAATGCCATGTTGTCAAACTCTCTTGGCACAAAGATTCAGCAGTAAACACCCTTCACTAAAGGTTCAGAGTCCTGACCCTGGAAACATTTCTCAGCACTGCATTGAATGTTATCTTTGTGGAATGATTATAGCTTTATCATGTAATACAGTTTCTTGTTTGGTGTTTGACATTCTTGCTGAATGTAAAGTTTGAGATGATCCATAAAGGTAGTGCGGCGATAATACAAGGTTTTTTTAAGACAAAGGAAACAAACTTTGAATGATGGTTTGACAAAGTCTTGTTTTAAAGTTTTGAAAGTCTAAAGACTTGACAGTTTTGACAGTATTATAGGCTGACAGAGAGATCAGTTTAATTATATAAATGTAGTGTATATTACTGTTCAAAGATTTTTTTTTAAATCTTATAATCACCAGGCTGCATTTGATAAAAAATACAGTAAAAACATAACACTGTGAAATCTTATTGAATTTAAAATAACAGTTGTGTATTTGAATATATTATAAAATGTAATTTATTCTGAATTTTCAGCATCATTACTCCAGTCTTCAGTGTCACATGATCCTTCTGAAATCATTCTAATATGATGATTTGATATTGAAGAAACATTTATTATTATTATAAATGTTGAAAACAGTTGTGCTGCTTAATATTTTGGTAACACTTTACAATAAGGTTCATTAGTTAAACATTAGTTAATGTATTAACTAACATGAACTAACCATGAGCAGTTCATTTGTTACTGTATTTACTAATCTTCGTTAACGTTAGTTAATGAAAATACAGTCGTTCATTGTTTGTTCATGTTAGTTCACAGTGCATTAATTAATGTTAACAAGATTTTAATAATGTATTAGTAAATGTTGAAACTAACATTAACAAAGATTAATAAATGCTGTATAAGTGCAGTTCATTATTAGTTCATGTTAACTAATGTTAACGAATGAACCTTATTGTAAAGTGTTACCAATATTTTTATTCAAAATTAAAAAGAATCCTTGCTGAATAAAAGTATTAATTTCTTTAAAAAAAAACTTACCTTAAACATTTGAACGGTAGTAGTAAATCTATATTCCTCTGTCTAAACACACACACACACACACACACACAAAGACTCAAAGATTAATACATTTATATGATATAATCTAATAAATGTAAATAATTTATAAATAGATGTATGGATCCGTGAAGTGAAGCACACTCCCAGAAGGCATTATCTTATAAATCACTTTAAATTAATAGTTCTGTGTTCCTTCCAATCGAGTTTGACTATGGTGTGGCCAATGCAATTAAAATTCTGACTCATGGATTGAAAAGGAACCAATTGTTAAATTCTGAATTGTGCCCAGTCCTGATTCAAATCATATCATCATTCAAATCATCTTTGTAAAAGATGGTCGAAGAAAAAAAAATTCAGAACTGAAAAGATGGTTATACCCATTATACAAAATCAAAAATACAAAAAGGTGTGCACATCCCACAAACCCAACCAGGGCTCAGGTGCAGGACAAACTGAAGCAAAAAACAAACATAATGTCCGCACACTGATATAACTGCTCCATAAAAACGTTTCGACCATCAGGTCTTCGTCAGGCACTTTATACCCAACAGTATATGTATTGCCATTACTGACAGTGTAAGACTTTATTTTATCTTTTTTTTTTTTTTTGGTTTCTTTTTGTCTATTTCCAGTAATGCATGAAGCCATGGAGTCATGGTAAACAGCATATCTCGCACAGGAATTTTATCCAACATGGAGGATGAAGAGATTTCTCCTGGTGAGTTCTGGGAACTCTGTGTATGTGATTTCTGATAAAATAATCCTGCAGTTGTAACTTTGGTCAAAAGTCCCCTGTAATTGTTGCACTTGGCTAACAAATGTCTACGACAATATTTAACTCACAATTTTGGCTTCTTTGCACACACATAAACATCCACACACAGGCAGATATACACACATCAAACAAAAATCGTTCTTTTATATATGTTTGCATAACCTTTCCATCAAACAAAGGTGAAAGAAAATAAACACTATCCAGAGGAAATGTCCTTCTAAAGGAAACACGCTCACTTGGTGTTACAGCATGTTTTGGTACTAAAATATTTGTGTTTCAGTTTTTTAGAAATGTTGACGTCCAGTGGGTTGCGACCTCAAAATGTCAAAACTAGAGTTGTAGAGATGCGAAATGAAAACTGAAGAGAGGCTGCGCCTAATGGAAAATGTAAGTATTTTATTCCAACTGGCGTAGTTATAGTCAATAGGAAAGGTTTCACACCATCAGACCAGGATTGAGATGCAGTGTCCTTCAGACTAATAAAAGCAGGCGATTCATGTACTTAGAAAAAGGCCACAGAAAGTACCACCTAATATCCTAAAGCTGTCATGCTCAGAGAATCACTTAATAAGGCACATAATCGTAAGAGGCGGCCAAGACCTCAGATGACACTAAATCAATTGGCAGACGGTAACTCCTCAGGCGGGCCACGGTACCTAAGCTCTGAGTTATGACTTTCGGGGTGCCCCAGGGCTCAATACCCGGCCCACTCACACTTCTCTCCGTCCCAACTTTACCCTCTGGACTTAATTCATTTTTCCCTTGCTGGATCTGACAAGTTGCGTGTTACTTGGCGCCTTTCAAGTCGCCGGGCCAGCAGTATGATTAAGGGAGATGGAGGAGGATTAATGGAAAAATACAGGAACGGCGAGGAACGGTGTTGACCTAGAGGGAAGACGTTACGTTAATTCTTAACATGCCATTTGTTTCTGGCAGTGAAAGATAAAAGGTTATATGTCTCAAGAAACCGTAAGTACGTCAGAAGTGTTTATTTGGTTTGTCCAGGCGTATATTGAAACGGTTGTTTGCGAAGGAAATTGAAATTATAGTTCTGCATAACCAAGCTATTTGCTGTGGAGGTCTTGCTTAATCATTTCCATAGCTCATGTTGTCTTTGGTGTCAATTCCCATCTGCAGATGATACCGCTAAAGGATGAATGGCAATCAGATGTTAGTTGTTTTTGAACAGAGTTGGAGAGCGTTTTCATACAGTAATCATGAGAAAATGCTGTGCCCAGAATTGCATTCGCCACAAAGAACGCTTAATCCCTGTCACTTTTCCATCTCTACCAGCATGCATCTATTGTTCGGTTTGTGATCATCCCTACAAGAAGACGTTAAATGCCAGTAGAGGTTTTCCAGGTTAGCTTTCCACATTCTCCTCACTAATCAAGTGCTGCCTCGCAATAACGATAAATCTCTCATTTTGACGTGTGGCATAAATAAAGCAAACAGGCCTTGGTTTGATTACCCAGACTCCCCGTGAACAGACGGGCATTTGAGTGGCTCTGCTATTTATCAACCTGGATCTCCCTTCCTCTCAATCTCTCCAGCACTCAAAAAACGCCGTCACTGATTGCGTTTAATGTCTAACACATGGCCTGGCCAGGCATTCCCACTGCTGCCCGGGGAGGTGTTTGGACTGATTAAGAGAACTGTGTTTGCGGCCAAAGACTTGGGTTGTGAAACCGAAAGGTTTTGGCAACGCGGCAGAATTTCAAGTGTAGCTCTTGGGATTCGAATGTGGTTGCCTCTGTGGTTAGCGGACAGAGTTTCTACTCTTGGAATCTTGCAGAAGCATCCAAACGGGAAAGAAATGGCATATAGCAGCAATTACTTATTATCCTGAGGAGTGTTCTTCACTTCAGTGCTTTACCTCTCTCTCTCTCTCTCTCTCTCTCTCTCTCTCTCACTCTTTCTTTTTCTCCTTCATCCATTCAGCTCTTCTCCCTATTTGCCGGCTGCCTGGGGTCACATTTAACCTGGAAGTGCTCTGATTGGGCCGGGGGTCACTTCACGGGCCCCCAAATTGCCTGCACCCATCCGTCACTGTCAGGCCATTATTAGTGCTATTATCATCAAAGTCACAGTCTGAATTATAGCGCATGCAAAAGCTGCACCGCTCGGACTTAACGGTGACCTGAGCCAGGATGACAGCGAAAAGGGTTGAGACCTTGCCGATGACATCACTCTAATCCCTCAAAGGCAGAAATGGCTGATGCTGAACAGAACAGTGTTCTGGGAGAAAGTTTGCAGGTTGCACAGCTTCATGTCATCTTGAAAGTCTCAGATTCATGTTAACAGACAACCGTAGGCCAGATCTGGATCGGCTGGTGGAATAGTGAGCAGTTTATTGGGGAAAAGGTCTTGTTTCTTGCTGCAGATGCATTGAGTTAGATGTTAATAGTTGATCAGAAGCAACATTTGACACGTGGGAAAGTTTACTCATTTAGCAGCAGGTGCCTTTATACAAAGAAACTTACAAATGAGGAATGATACAACATAAGCGATTATTTTGTTAATGGTTTACGTGCTTAACTGGATAGTTCACCCATTTACTATCATGTTGTTCCAAACCTGTATGAGTTTCTTTCTTTATTGGAACATAAAGTAAGATATTTTGAAGAATGTTGGTTACCAAACAGTTTCAGTTTCCATTGACTTCCACTGTATTTTTGTCTATACATTGGGACCAATGTCAATGGGACCTGAAACTGTTTGGTTATTAATCTTTTTTTTTTTTCCCATTTTTTTTTAATCTTCTTTTATGTTCCACAGAAGAAAGTAAGTCATACAGGTTTGGAACGGCATGATGGTGAGTAAATGATGACAGAATTTTCATGTCGTTCCACACCCGTAAGACCACTACAGTGGTTTAACCTTAATGTTGTGAAGCGACGAGAATACTTTTTGTAAATAACGACTTTATTCAACAATATCTAGTGATGGGCGATTTCAAAACACTGCTTCATGAAGCTTCGAAGCTTTACAAATCTTTTGTTTCGAATCAGTGATTCGGAGCGTGTATCAAACTGCCAAATTCATGTGATTTCAGTAAACGATACACGCTCCGAACCACTGATTCGAAACAAAAAATTCGTTAAAGAAAGAGTCGTTATTTTGTTTTTTGGCGCACAAAAAGTATTCTCGTCACTTCATAACATTAAGGTTGAACCACTGTAGTCACATGAACTGTTTTAAGTATGTCTTTAGTAGCTTTCTGGGCATCTGAAAGTGTTAATTATCTTGCTGTCAATGCAGGCCTCACTGAGCCATCAGATTTCATCAAAAATATCTTAATATGTGTTCTGTAGATGAACGAAGGTCTTACGGGTGTGGAACGACATGAGGGTGAGTAATTAATGACAGAATTTCCATTTTTGGGTGAACTAACCCTTTAAATGAGTATTTTTAGGAGTTTGTCATTCTACCATCAGGGTAAAATGTGAAAGTATAGTTTAGTGATTTTGTAATATGTCTGATTTAGGATAATGAAGAAATTACACTATTTGCCATGCATAAGATTGAAATGGATTTTGAATGTAAATGCTGGTTTTGAATGCTAGATTCTTAAAGGTGAATTGTATAATTTCTGCACAACAAAGAATTGTAAAATGAATGACATTTTTTGGCTTAGTTGTCTCTGCACACTAAACTGTAACAGAAGTATTTAAGCATCAAAATGTACAAAAAAATAAAACATTACACCTTAAAAAAAAAGAAAAGAAAAAGAGAGAGGTAACCCTAAAAAAACTGGTTTTCCCCATCAAAGGCCCGCAACACCCCTGTCCAGCACTCCTTCACATTCAGTGCTGCCCTGGACACCGAATGGCCTGCATTGTTTTGTACTCATGTATCAGTCTATGTTGTCTCTCTGCGACAGATCTTAAGGCAGTGCTGTTGTCCTTATAAATTAAGCTTCTCCATATGCATGAGCAGAAAGGGGGGAGTGAACGTTGGCAGCGGAGGAAAGAAGTGCCATGGTGGGGAGTCTAAACAAGTGACAGACTGCTGAGCGGCCTCAAAACACGAGCTGTCCATCACCGATAGGTGAGTATAAAGCTTCTGCATGCACATCCATAGGGAAATGTGAAGAGGTGCATTTAATACAGACATTAAAGTATGTAGGTGTGTGTTCATTTGTATCATCCTTTTTTTGCCTGGGTGACTGACCCACTTTTCTGTCCATTATATCATTTTAGGGCGCTCCCAAGGGTTGATGGGATTAGGGTCAGAGATCAACTCCAACGCCCCCATATGGTCAATTAAATCCCACTCAGTGCCCAGGCAGGGCCTCTTTCTTTATGGCACTATTTACTCTTCTATTTTCATTATGTACATAGAAGGAAAGATGGAGAAGGAGAGGGCAACAGTAAAGAAAAAGGTCCTTGTCTGTTACCTGCGCTAGCAAAATTTCACTTTTGGGAATCGTAAGAAATTTAACGATTGTAGTTCTGATCCTGATTCCACTTAAATATTCCAGTTCATTACTTTTGTTGTTGGTCTCAAATAATATGGGACAAAATAGGGCAGTATAGACCTATTTTGTGTTTGCAAACAGCGATGACAGGTTTTTTTTATGGGCGGAGCCTACATGGTGGCAGAAAATGACAGTTCTGCAGTAACAGTCTGTGGAAGCCACAGAATAAAAGAATAAAAAAAGTTAATTTCGAGTTTATATCTCGCAATTATGACTTTTTTTTTCTCGCAAATCTGAGTTTATATCTCGCAATTATGACTTTTTTTTCTCGCAAATCTGAGTTTATATCACAGTTCTTAGAAGGAAAAACTTGTGACTTAAATTGTGAGATATACTCGTTATTCTGTCTTTCTTCCTCTGAATTGTGAGTTTATTGTCAAAATGTTTTTGTACAATGTTCTGTCCTCACTGGCATCATGAAAATCATTGGGTTTATACTGACTTTAGATCAGCTCCTTTAGTACAAACTCTTATGCAGCGAAGGCAAGTCTGACAGTCACAAGACAAACTTCAAAGCTGCTCTCACACTAAATGGGGAATGGCAGCCCATGACCCAGAAAAAAAGCTTCATGCTGTACGTGCAATTGATTTGTTAGGAGAGAGGTGAAAGGTCTTATGGTAAAAGTAAATAAAAGAATGCATATCAATAGGCCTATATCATCAATACTCCTCTTTATGCTGGTTCGGAGCCTCTCAAGAGGCCGAAATGTGTAGGGAGGAGATCAATAATTGGTCTGTCTGAGCAAGAGATGGTGGTTCTGCTATCACATTTGTAGTCTGGACTGTAATAACATCTGCTGTGATGTAAGATGTGCTTTAGTCACAGATCTTCATGTTTGGTCTCTGCAGATTATGAACGTCACGGTGGATCCGGCAGGACGAGTAAGTCATTTTGTTCATGTAAGTTAGAATGAACCTCTCAGACGGTCTGAACTGAAATGACTGTGGCCACCAGGATCAATGTAGTGTGGATTTCATGCTTGTCTAATCACCGTTATAAGAGAAGGTGCCAGCTCTCTTTCATCCAGTATGTTAATGTATCTTTCTTAATGTCCGTAGCGAAGTAATTCTGTTGTCGATGCTGTTTGTGTCTCCTAACAGTGAGTCTTTGTGTGCTAGTCTGTTTTAAATTGAATGAACAAGCTCATAAAGAAATAGCTATGGAGTTAAAATGAGTCAAAACCTCACATAGACCCCGTTTACTCCTGGTGTTAAGATCTGTTTCGGGCCATTACAAGTGGAGAGACCTAAATGCAGGTGTAAACAGGGTCCAAAACACACTGAATTGTGAACCTATCAATCAAATCATATTTAAAATGCATATGACCAAACCACATTTGAAGTATAAGCACTAATTTAATGTGCCCAGACTACTTACTTGTCAATCACTCATCATTTAATACAAGTAAAGTGAGAATAGCTGAGAATTATATGCATTTGAGAAGCGTTTTACTAGCAGGTATAGATGTAATCTGTCTTGCCTAAGCACTTGATTGGATCAAACGGGACCTTGTTTAACTGAACCATATTCACAAAGCAGAAACAAGACAGTACTGGTGCACATGGCACTATTTGAGTGACCTTTTGTAATCCCCAGACTGCTTTAATGAGTTACAGGATCCACTTTGTTCCAGCCCAGAGCTGCTTCCCTCCTCTCAATCCTGGAGAGGCCTCTCTTTTACAACCTCAGGTGCTTCTGGATACACTTAATGCTCACTGTACGTCACCTGGGACTGCATGGGGTCAAACCTTACCTGACCTCTCACTGGTATCTGTGCTCAGCCAAAAAAAGAATGAACGAGAGAGTAAGAAATAGAAAATGGCCTATAAAGTCTCCATATAATGTGGGACGAATAATTTCATATCTTTAGATTTAGATAGCATTGTTTTATTATACAAGTGCATTTACATGTCTTCATGTATAATGCTTTTTATTTAATATTTTAATAATCAAGATGTTTTTTTTTTATTTCTTAAAGAGCATACAACATATTATATATCCTTGTCCATTAAAAAAAAAAAAAATCCATAAATTTATTTAATATTTTTCTTACAATAATTTGATTATCATGGAGTGGTTGAGCTTGACAAATGCAGTAAATTCTAAAAATAATATTACTTTTTTGTCATAATTTTAAGTAGGCATTATCTACTTTTTGTAATGTTACGTTTTTAGTCATTAAAATGTATTTATAATTAAAACACTTTTTACTACAATTAATTAAATATTTCTATAGATGTTGATTTATGATGTTTTAATGGTGATGTCTATGATAGTGATTGTGATGATTTTAACTATTAGTCAAGCAAGTCAAAATCCATATTTTCTTAGGGAATAAAGACGTTTAAAACTGTATTTAAAGCTACATTTCATGCTATGTAAAAATTTATGTTAGATAAAAGTTTATCAAACATATTTAATCGGTGTTAAACCAAACATATGGGATGTAATGCTTTAAAAATGCCATGAGACACTGAAGTGTACTGTATTTTGTGGAAAGTGTCAGTAAATCAAAGCTGCTATTACTAAACAACAACAACTAAACTAGAATAGCAAGAGGTTATGAAGATCATTAGAAGTAGCTAACTATTAAATTAATACTATTAATCTCGCTTTCAACAGCAGTTACGAGCTTTACATTAAAATGCCGGATGTAAACACTTGCAGCTATATAGCGATCATCTTATCTTGACAGATTATGAGCTGTTTATGATGTATTTGACATGTTAGCCACTGTCAAAACTTTTAGAGTCTCCTTTTAAACACATTTTACTTGTATTTAAGTGTTTCAAGACGCACTCGTGATGTTGACACGCCAGAGTGTCTTTAACTTTAATCGAAATGCCACGAGCGTGAAAGTCATCAGGCTGTCACGGATCTGCGCGTGGCCATGACCGGCATGATAAAGAACCGGACGGTATTTCGGCGAGGAAAACGGCTAATGGGCGAAAGATGAGGAGAAAAACAATAGCAAAGCGCATCCTGTACAATGGATACGAGGGATACGAAGAGACACCAGAAGACACCGGCGCGAGGGCGAACCACGTCTTCAGTGTATGTAAACATCAACCTTTTGTTGCGTATAGTGTCATTGTTTTACGGACCCTTGATATAATTATGTGACTGTCTTTCAGCAAGAACCGGCGAAGAGGAGAAAATGGAGAGGACTAAATGGAGAGGACATCTCATCTTGTAATGCTGACTATATTAAGTTCAAAACAAAGGTCTGTTCCTTTTTATTGCTGACTTAATATGATGAGTTTTGTTTTTTGCTGATAAGCATTGATAAATAGATTAGAATAACTTGCAATGGCGATTCTTAACATTTATAACTTATAAGATTTTAATAATAAGATGTAATAAAATGATACAATTATATGAAGTATAAAATTGATTTACAGTATCTTCCATGTGATAATAGAACATTTTAATTAATTAATTAATTTGTTTATTTCAGACTTGCTGTAGCCTATCTGTAGTTTAATGAGAGTTAATAGGACCTCTTACAGTAAAAATGAAGACACTAGAGGCATGATTTGGATTTCCGCAGACTGTGACACTGGCAGAACCCTCTGGAGGACCTATAGGCACCATTTCAAAAAAGAAAATCAGTTCTCTGGGGAACTTTGATGGAACCCCCAAGATCCTGCAAGAACTTTAAAGACTGTCATCAGTTCCTCCATGGAATTCCATCACGAGGGAAACATTTTGAGGCACTTTAAATATATTGTAGTTTGTAATAACAGGAGTGCAAAGGATATCTGAGGCATCTTCAGAAGGATAGAGGATCTTTAGAGGGTTCTGCCAATGCAAGGAACCTCAAATGATGTTTCAAATTTTGTTTTATTTTTACAATGTTAGCAAATGTCCTTTTTTATGTTACAAACCAAATCAGAACCACTGTTTTCCCCCCACTAGAGTAAACAATAGTAATTTTATTTTATTTTGCCTTGCACTCAAACAGGCTTTTGAGGTTGACAAGCCCCTTGGAGATGCAACAAGGGATGCAGATTTTACTATGGAGGTAGTAACTTTATTAAAAATCTAATATTTAATTCACTGCATTAATTTAAGCTTCTTACTTTTAAACATCTACAGTGAAGTGCCTTCTGACAGTTTGGAGCCAAAAAGTAAATTGCACTTACACTCCAAAACAGTCGGTGTCTATGCTACTCAGTTTATAATGTGACATGTATAATTTCCTTTCAGGTGCTCGGAAGCCTCCAATCACGTTCAAGGGCGGAGCTTATCGCCATGGTGCTGAGTATGCAGAGGGAGATGGACGGCCTTCGAGAGCAAATCAGGAGCCTAACAGGTAAAGTGGTGGACTTCTGAAATGAGGAGGCAAAATGCCCTCGCTGGGTTTTTTTTTTTTTTTTCCATTGGCAGAGAAAGATGTGCACCGAGCTGAAATCTTGCTAACAGTCGACTCATTCACAGCCCATTTCATGTTTCAAGATCATTTCAGTTTGAGGAAAAAGTTCAGCAAGTTCATGAGGAAACTTCACGTCTAGGAAAGATTTAGTATTACTGTGGTGTGCCATGTTACACAACAGGTTAACCCTTGTGAGACAATTTCAGACTAAATTCATACTTTTTCTTTTACAGCTTGTGGGAAGTTGGCTCAGACACTCGAGGAGTTGATCGAGAGGAGTGATAGATGGCTGTGTGGCAGCCACGAAGCTGCGACTCCCAGCATTCCAAGGGAGCCTGAGAGAAGCAGGCCACCCAGTCATATTTCTTCTCCAACAGTGCTTAGTGGAAGAACAGCTGAATGTGCAAGTTCAGAGCAGCAGGGGTGTGGTCAGTATGAGGTCACACAAACAATGCAAACGCAAAGGAATGGAACGCTTCTGGAACAAAAAGTAAGAGTTACATTTTAGATGCCTCTGTAATCACTTTCAGAACTTGTCCAGAACATCTTTTTTTTTTTTCTTGGTAAAGTTTAAGATACTTTTTTTTTTTTAAAGTTCTTGATAGAATCCCATGTTTAATTGTTTTGAAACAAAAAGTGTTTTTGTCCTCAGTTGCTGTTTTCTTCTATAGTTTCCTCGTAGGGCTGCAGTTAACGATAATCAATTTAATAATAGATTAATCTGCTGGTTATTTCTTTGATTAATCAGACATAATGCCCAATGCCCTCCTTAATCAATGTGAAACATTAATGTTTACATTGGGTCCAAAAATGGTTAAAATAAAGGTCACAATATAAAATGGTTAAAAAATTCACAGTTCAACATTATTATTATTTTTTTTTTTTTAATGAAAAACATTAATAAACATTTTTGACAAATTGTTTTAAAACAAAGTTCTTAGCCTCAGTTGCTGTTTTTATTGCTACTTTTTCACTGTAGGGTTGCAATTAACGACTATTTTAATACTCAGTTAATCTGTTTATTTCTTTGATTAATCAGACATCATACCCAATGCTCTCATTCAAACAATATGCAAATTGAAGTAATGTACACATTGTGTCCTAAAAAATAGTTAAAAGTTGCAATTTAAAGTGATTTTATATATATATATTTTTTTATTGTACAAAAAAATGTAATGCGAAACCAGCAGAACAGTTTAATAATAATAACCAAAATTACCAAACCACAAACTAAATTTCAAAAAGGTATTTGGATATATATTTATTATGCATTAATTAAAATTACTGTTCATATAAAAACATATCGATCCCAGTTTATATTAGGTGGCCTTAACTACTATGTACTTACATTTAAATTAATAATTTGATACAATGCACTTATTGTGTACATACATGTTTTTACATTGTACTTATATTTTAAAAAATACCTGCATGTAATTACATTTGTAATTGATTTCTGTAATTATATTCATAATTACACTGTTGACTCATCCTTACACCTTAACCCACCCTTAAACCTGCCCATACCACCAATCTTATCCCTAACCTTACCCGTGTCAACCTCAATAGTAGCAAAAGTGTTTTACAATACAATATGAACACAATACATACATTGTACTTATTTTTTGATGTAAGTACAGAGTAGTTAAAGTCGCCTAATATAAATTGGGACCAACATATCATTACCTGCATTGCATATATGATTTCAAGTTCAGTTGTGGTACATTTAAAACTTGATGTTTAACAACTAATATTTGACTGATGGCAAAAACATTCAATCACTTAATTTTAGACTGCATTATAAGATCAGTATCATGACATTAAATGTGGTTTTTAGGTGCATTTTTCACTACTTTAATGTACCATCACTGACAGGGTTTCTTTATGTGCAATGCAAACACCTGACTAATCAATAATGAAATGTATTGTTGAATATTTTCATTACTGTTTATTGTCAGTTTTAAAAATGAGTTGCAGTCCTCATTCATTGTTTGGTGACTGCATTTTTTACAGCTCAACTTTTTTTGTTTCTCAAGGTTATCACTGCTGATCTTCTGGAGCGCTGCAACACAGGGACCACCGCTCAGAAACTCACCAATGACCTGCTGCGCAGCCTGTATGACAGAGACTGTCTGGCTTCTCACTCAATCTCAGGCATCATTAACAGCAAGCGAGGGACGCCTAAGCCAGCTCTTCCGGCACATGAGATCCAGGCCATTCTGAGTACGTATAAGAGACGATTTGTAACAAGTACTGAACAGTGGGCGTCTTTTAGTTAGTTTGAGAATTCATTCAGTTCCATTTCATTTACTGCAATCAGACCATTGTGAAGTTTTTGATTAATTGAGGTCTCAAGTTTGCAGCTTTGATTACCTGTGAAACATTCTCCACAGGGACAGTGCAGCGGTTCTTCCCCGGAAAGACGGATTCAGAAATAAAGGGCTACATTCGACAGAAGCTTCAGAATGAGGCCAAGAGGCTTCGGAAAAGGCCACACCCAGCTGATGATCCATTGGTGGGCACTTTTAAGGAGGCAGGAACAACGTTTGAGCATTGAGTGTTGACTTTTTTTTTGGACATCCCCAATGAACTTAGTTAAAGAATTTAAAATTGACAGTGACTCAAAATTCTATTATTAAACTTAATAGTTCAGCAAAGTTCTACCATCATTTACTCAGTATTCATTTATTGCAGTTCCAAACCCTTATGCATACAGGTTTCGAACGACTTGAGGGTGAGTAAATTATGACAGAATTTTCATTTTGAGTAAGGCTGCACAATTAATCTAAATAAAACCAAAATCACTGTGTGACTTAGTGTGATTATCAAATCTTGAAGACTGTGATTTAATTACATAAGTATATGCGCTGTGTGTTTCAGAGTGAAACGCAGCACTGTATTCATTTGCACGGGAGCAGTTCTCAGTTTCTCAGTGTCTCAGAGCGGCCCGGTTTGCAGTAAATGTAGCACCACAAACTCTTTGCATGTGCTGTGAGTTTGGGTCTCTTATCCACCTTATTCCTGACGAGCCTACTGCGTTTTGAATTATGGGTGGCACTTCCAGGTTGGGAAACTTCCATTCAAAAAGACTGAAACAAATTATTTCAAAATCATAAGGTTTTACCTACAAATAAAGCTTATCTGTCAGTTTAACTGAATGAGCTGTCAATTTCCTTCATGTTTTATTTTCAGACATCATGAGAATAACGTAACGCTTGGTATTTTAACGTGACGTTATAACAAGAATATCTATGGCAAGAGCTCTTTTCAGTCACTGCATTCTTTTCCTCATGATTATTTTCTTTTGTCCCTTTGCATACCGCTGTAATAGTATGAAAAAGGACAACATCTACTGCACATTTGTGGTCTGTTCTCCCGATTTAATTTATGATATATCTTATTAATAATTCACTGGAATACACGAATAATCTCTCGTTTTCTCTTCAAATCCTCACGTCTCATTGCAGGTTTCTTTTCACGGGTAAATGCAATTTATTATCTGTCAAAATGACGGAAATCACTTTGAAATAGTATCACGCAATGCTGAAGTTAATGAACATTTTTGATTAAGGCAACGTATGTTACATAATACAGATAGCCTATATATTACGTCCATTATTGCCGTGGAGAGAGTCACACTTTTGGGGTTATTCATGGTCTGTTGAAAGTACCTTGTTGATGTTTTTACATTTTTAAATGTCCTTTTAATGTACGATGGTTGCAGTGTGAGTAGAATAATGTTGTCATATTGTACCCAGTTTAAAAAAAACGTATTATTGCGTTCATAGAGGAAGCCTTTCACTGATTGTTTACAGCTTAACGGAAGTTACACCCATAATTCATGCATAGGAATAAGGTGGATAACATGCATTTGTGAACGTAACCATTGTCCCAAACCTGTAATGAGAAGCCCTTATAAAACAACTTATGTCAACAAAAGATATTTCCTCCAAAATAAAAGCTTTTAAAATTAAGAAATTAAGACAGCCATAAATATTAGTGTAATTTTTACAGTTGTACTGTAAAATAAAATAATTATTATTGAATAGTTATTAAATATTTTACAGTGAAATATAACAATGGTAATATTTGTTATAATACATTATTATGAATAATATTTAATTCATTATTATTATTATTAATTATTAATTTATCACATTAAGTTGCAATTTTTATCAGAAAAACAAAAATTCGTGCCGATCGTGCAGCCCTATTTTTGAGTGAACTATCCCTTTAAGGTCGTATTTGCAAGCTGTAGAGCACGACAAACTATGTGTGCATGATCTTTATCATTTTGATTACACAAAACTGTGACTTTGTATTGATTTGAAATTGCAAAATGAACCCTGGAGTCACAGTTAGAAGTAGATGGAAAACAGTATCTTCGGTGTACCTCCAGCATCACTGCCAGACGTTATCACACTGTTTGTCGTGCGCTAAAACTTCGAACGAAGTAGACTAAAGCTGTGAACACAGTGGCAGATGGTTGAGCATCGCTCTCCTGTAAAATTACATGGATGTCACTTGGTAGGGGTGTTACATCGTGATTGATGTAGTTCAGACTTGTGGTATTTTAGTCAATCACATGTTGAAAGTGTGCCCCGGCGTGTAATGTGAATATATTTTTTTGTGTGTAATGTGAAATACACACGTGCCTCCTATATTGGACTCCTTACTGTGGCCTTATCAGTCAGAAAACGCAGCAGTACAGTTCTCATTTCGAAACCACTGTGATTATATCCATTAAAAAACAAGTTGTCTGTCTTGAATGTGTGGCGTCTTTTTTGTCTTGATTGCAGATTCTGTTCACAGAAGCTTATTGAATCGGCTGCTTGTAAACGTACAGGTTTTTTACCTTTCCAGACAGAAGCACGCAGGCTCCTGAAGGCCAACGGCTGTGTGAGTAAATTAACCCCGCACTCACCAGCTGTATCACTGCACACACCCCTTTCTGGGGGAAAAAAACACATCACCGAACACATGGCACAAAGGACGGCGTGGGAACTGCATATGGTACATAATCAATAGGCCTTATCGCGCACACACAACCTGAACTGCAGACACACCAGCATTGGGCTAGACCATTATCAGTGATACATGACCCTAATCCATTTATGTGTCAATGATACAACAGATTGGGGTTCGGGAAAACAGCGGCGTGGCACTGGGGACGATATCTTCACCGATCCAGCCATCTTACAGACCTTGCCTATATTTCCACTCACTAGATCTGCTAACAGCAAATCAATGGGCTTCTTTTGTTTCTGCAGGTTCAGACATCCTCATTGTGTCATTGTGTTATCGGCGCCGTGGTGTGTGTGTGTGTGTGTGTGTGTAAATCGCTTTGAATATGCCACCAGGATAGAGGCCTCTCCCAGAATGTTTTCTTTTTCTAATGTGAGGATGTAAACGTTGCGAGGAAGCAAATATTTCAAACGCTGTTACAGTGCGGCCATTTGATCTCTTGAAGGCTCGAGTTGATTTACGAATATGAAAAGTGCTTCAGCTGTATTCGCCAATATTTTCACTGCGCAGTCAAAGAAAACTTCAAAGTTGAAGGTTGGAGCGTTAAACAGTCCTCCGGGCTTGCATCCTTCTCTGAAGGGGCCAACGCAAACACGCCTCGGCCCTCCGCGGGGCTCTCGCTGAACCTGGGTAAAAGCAGCAGGGAAGACAACTGAAATTAAACGTTTGCAGAACGCAGGAGAAACGCCTCCTCCTGTAGGCCCATGCGTTTCCCGCAGAGCTGTAATATGTCATCTGGGCAGCCACTTCGGTGGAGGACATATCCCACAATGCCCTGCAAGGCAGGGTGCCACGGTACCCGTTGCGGCTCACTAACATGCCTCCACGTGCCATCTTAACTTTTCATTTGTCTTCTTCTACCTGTCAAGTGGAGGAAAAAATTGTTTGGAGGAAACGATCCTCCCCAATGGAATCATGATCTGTCAGTTGTACTTCTGTGCCATGAAATGACATTGCACTTTTATTAAGTGATCCACAAGCATCTTAGATGAGCAGAAAAAGTCTAATTCAGTAATCTGAATCCCAGTCATAACATATATTCTATACATTTCAGGGACTAGACTCTGAAATTTAGGATTACATGCACATTTTCTTGTGTATGTGTATAATATAAGAGCTATATATTGCTTTGCTTTCATTTGTTTTGCTTTGTTTTGTTTGGACCAAACCACTATTTTTTCGTTTGTTTTCTGTTTCTATTTGTTGTAAGCTTTTTGTTTTGTCTGGAACTTTTGTATGTATAATATAAGCCTAAACACTGTTTTTTGGTTTGTCCCCCCCCCCCACTTTGTTTTGATTAGTCTGGATCTTTTGTATGTATAATATCCGTATAAAACCATCATTTTTTGGTTTGTTTTTGGTTTATTTGTTCACTTTGCTTTGTTTTGTCTTTCTCTTTTGTAAAATATAAGCTCAAACTGACATTTTTTTAAAGCCCACGCTAATGTTTTTTGGTTTGTTTTTCACTTTTTGTTTGGATCTTTTGTATCTATATAAAAGACTAAACTGCCTTTTTTTTGTTTTGTTTCTTTGCCTAGTTTTGTTTTGGTCTTGCATTTGTGTAATACAAGATCAAACAGTCATGCTGTGTTTTGTTTTGACCTTGTACAAGTCCACATATAAGTCCAGACAGCTGTTTTGTTTTGCATTGCACTGCATACTTTTTGTTTTGTTTGGATCTTATGTATAAAATCTGTATTAATCCATTGTTTTTTTTTTGTTTTGTTTGTTTTTGGTTTATTTGTTCACTTTGCTTTGTTTTGTCTTGCTCTTTTGTAAAATATAAGCTCAAACTAACATTTCTTTAAGCCCACACTAATGTTTTTTGGTTTGTTTTGTCTGGATATTTTGTATGAATAATTGCTTAAATTGCCATTTTTTGGTTTGTTTTTCGCTTTTCTTTGTTTTGTTTGGATCTTTTGTATCTATAATAAAAGACTAAACTGCTGTTTTTTGTTTTGTTTCTTTGCCTAGTTTTGTTTTGATCTTGCATTTGTGTAATACAAGATCAAACAGTCATGCTGTGTTTTGTTTTGACCTTGTATAAGTGTAATGTAAGTCCAAGCAGCTGTTTTGTTTTTGTTTTGTGTTGCTTTGCTATACTTTCTTTCGTTTGGTTTTTGCATATGTGTAATACAAACCCAGCTGTGTTGCATTGTGTTGTTTTTTTGAACAACAGACACATTCTTCAATAAACCTCAGTACTGTTTTAATTAGAGGTCTTTGACGCATCTTGGGAATCTTGTTGTTCTGTCTGTCATGGCGGTAGGACAAGGAAAGACCAGCTGTCATGTTTCCAAATCAACAAAGGCTGTTTTTATATGCATTCTCTTGGGCTGAGTGTGATTTTTCCACCAGCGAGACTGAGAAATCCATTCGTAAAGATGCAACGATCTGAGCACAGTTGACATTCATAGTCATGCGTGTAAGAAGAACATGTTTTTGCGGCTGTTCCTTTCTCTGCATGTTCTCCCGCTGAGAAGTGCGTGTTCAATTAAAGCACAGGGGGTGACCATTGGTCCAAACCAAACAGAACACGCATACGGCAGCCGCGAACGCTCGAGAGAGGCTCGGGATGGTCAGTTGTCAGGGCAACACGGCCCCTGGAGAGGGACGAGGGTGAAGCAAACACCTGCCCTACTCTGATCTGTGGGGAATTACTCTGACTGAGAGCAGATGAGCATCCTTAAAACCGAGAGAGCGAGTGTGAACGAGCGAGGAGGAGGAGGAAAAGCTGGGCGAAAATGCGAGCATCTGTCCAATGAGAAGAGTGGAATTTATTTATTATCAGGAGGAAGAGGTGGTTCCATGGGGTGGTTTGATTAATGTCCAACCCTCCATCTTGTCAGTCCGTTTTTGTCTGCTGAAAGGAAAACAAAGCACGGGGGGTTGAGAGAGGGAGAGAGAGAGAGAGAGGGAGAGAAGAGGGGTGGTGGAGGGGTGTTCGGTTAATGGCTGCCACTGAGGTTTCTTTTCATGTCGCTTGGGCCCGTCAGCTTTGATTGATGGCTCAGACAATGATTGGACAGACCCTTAGCTCCTGCTCACCAACCATGGGCATTATGGGAAAAGGGAGAGAAAGTGGGAGAGCAAGAAGGAGAGAGAGAGATCTCATCCAATGAAAGGACAGAAAAGCACCCATGCAGCCAATCAGAGGAAGGGAGAAAATAGAGCAGGAAACCAAGCGCCTGAGAGAGAGAGAGAGAGAGAGAGAAAGCGAGAGAAAGGAACAGAGAAAAAGAAAATAGAGACAGACAGAATGAATAAAAGAGGTGGAGATTTAGATGAAGCCTGTCTGATCTCACTCGATTATATATGTGGATATAACAGTCTGTATGTGTAACCACTCCATCCAAACCTGTTCACTCTTTATCTCTCTCTCTTTGTGGTTTTCCGTTGGCATCTCAAACCGCATTTTCATTTGCAAACAACCTTGTGGCTGCAAGAATCCGTTAGGAATGAAAGCAGTGTCTCTGTCTATCTGACATACTGTCAGCAAATCAGAGACTAGTGGTCTGTAAATGCGTTCGCGTGGGGTCAGCACGCTACAAGTGTACCTCAGTGTTTTGTGTCATCTGAAAGTATGAACAATAGCCTAAAAACCTAAAGTAGCTTTTAGAGGTAATCACAGTTTGAACCTGCTCAGGGCTAAAAGCTGACGTTTTGAGGCACACCGAAAGGGACAGAAATGGGAAGCAGTTTTCTTTCGGGACAACCTCAAATTCAGGAGCTGTCTGTCATAATTTCCCAAGGCCGAAAGAACTACTGAAGCATGATTCTGTCAGCAAAAATTCCCTTTGAGAATGTCTGACAGAATAAAAGCCATAAAAATTCATTTTGAAGAGCATGTTATTCATACCAGGCCATGGTTATTTTGTGTTACTTACATAATTATTTATTTTTAATATGATTTTTTATATTCTTTTTAAATAATATTTTCAAAATATACTTTATTATATCATTTCTATAAATATTTTTATAATTTTTGTGCAGCTTTTTATGTATTCAAACTGGTTGATATGTACGATATGTCCGTCCTTCTGTTCAGTATCACTTTGGATGAGAGAGAAACTGTTGCTATCACTAATTCTGCAGCAAAATGAATATGTACTGCAGATTTTATGTATGCATGGAACATAATTTGAGAGCACGCTGTGCAGAATATTGTATCTCATAACAAAACGCTGTCTACTTCACTTTTTTGTTTTCGTGAGCAATGAACCGTAAGTAATATCAGCTGCAATTCTCAACATTTTCTTGACTCGTTATTTGATCGCACTAAGTTTTTAAAGATGTTTAAACACAAAATTGGACTAAAAATGCATATGATCTGTTTTATATGTATACGACGAGTACAACTGTAAGTAAACGTGCATACTGAGGTCATGTGACAACAGTGTACCATTGAAATATTAGCTCAAGAAACAGAGCATGGTGTTAGCAACGCCAAGGTCATCGGTTTGATTCCCAATGCATGAATTAATAAATTGCATACCGTGAATGAATACAATGTAAGATGCTTTGGATAAAAATATTTGCCAAATTACAAAAGTTTAAATGTAAGCAGTACCGCAGTATTCCAGTTAGTAGGAAACAATAAGAACAGAAGTGTGTGGAAAGAAAACCGTATGGTGCAAAGAAAAGAAACTGTGTATTTGTGTGTGTAAAACAGAATAGAGATACCTGGCTCTGGTTGGAGTGGGTATTATTAGGTTTGGGAAGAGGAACATATGTAGAAGAGCCGCAGGGGCCTGGGGGGACGCTTGATCCCGTGGCGCCGCTCCTCTCTTCTGCCCCCAAATGGAAGCACAAATTGAGTTGGTAGGGCTGCGTAAATTGAATTTACCGAGGGAGCCCCCCACCATTACCAGCCCCACACTGAGTTTAGGGTCATCTGTTTTAGTTGGCAAATTGATTTTTACATTTTGGCCCTTGTCCTCTGCCATCCTGTCCTGATCTTCCTCTCTCTCCCACTTCTAGCTGATGTTTATAGTCATGTATGATGGTAATAGTTGAACATGGTGGTTTACATCAGTCATGTAGCGTGTGTTTGGTCAGTTCATGTGATTTTTGCACTGGAAACATGAGTGCATGACTCGGTTTATGTATCTTGGATGTATCGTTTGTCGATGTTTTGTTCATAAATTAGTCTGCAAATGATTCACAGATGTAAGGATCCATGTTTGTAAAGCTTGTCTTCTCATCTGTATTGTGAATGAACGTGTCCTCAACCTTTATGAGGTTACGTTGTATGACTTTGTCTGTTCGTGTGTGTGTGTTTCGCCACTTTAGAAGAGTAGAAGTTGTGCTCTTCAGTCCCTGTGATGATAGCAGCATTGTAGCAATTAATTAAACAAAATTAATTACCCTCCTTATCATCCGAGTACACATTCACGCAAAGCACTCTCTCCATCTTTCTCTAATACACACACACACACACACTTTTATATACACAGATTCACTCATACGCCTGCTGTTTCTCTTTCTTTCTCTTTCCCAAATACTTTGCAGTAATATAGAGTAAAATATCATTGCTCAAAAGTTGCTCTTTCAAAGCTTTTAATATCTCAGACATGACACTAGAGGCAAAACTTTGTAATATTTTGATTCATTGGTTAATTTCTGGCTATTTTGCTTCCATAACATGTCTTCTTTCAGAATAGTGGAAAGAAAACATCAAAATTTTACTGCACTTCATATAATTGCATATCTAGATTTCAATTACAATACATATCTTTAAAGGCCGTTTTCTGAAAATGAGTTTTTTCTCCTTCACTGAGCCTGAAATCTTCCCTTCAGCAGCACTTATACACCAAACTTTCCAATTTTATTCATATCTGTATTCTAAAGGGGCTTGTTTATATATCATTTGTCTGGTTTGTATAACATTTTATTCCTAAAAACATTATGCAGTTTTTATTTTCTGATCTATGGAGGGATAAAAATCAGAAAAAAGAAACAAGAATTTTGAACCTGGCTTCATCCAATGCTCAGATTTCTGTTCTGGAAATGAATGCCAATTAGTGCATATTTAACTATATAATGCCTCATTTGCATATTCAAACATAACATTTCAGTTTGAATTTCATCTTAATGTACTGCGATATCTTTTAGTTAACATTTTTAGCCTATGATTTCTTTCCTTGAGTATCAATTTAGTTTCAGATTTTTCTCCTTAAACTCCTTATATTCATAAACTAATCTAGTATAGCTCAAATAATTCAGTTTTAAGAGAATTTGATGAGAAATATTTGAGTTCAGTTTGAGACTCTTGTGAGATTTACTGTGCTGTTTTTTGCTAGTCTCATTGCTGTCTAGTATTGAAATATTAAAGAGATCCTATTTGCCTATACAGCTTCCGCTTGTGATTCCCCATCATTTTTAATCTATTAAACTATTTATTTAAATAATTAAAAGTAGTAAATGGTTGTGGCGTGTGTCATGTCACACAGAAGACAGATTATGCTAGTTTCGTGACAGTAGGTGTCAGACGTGGGTGTTATGATCAAGTCTTCGAGCGGGACGTGACACTATTAAACCATTTTATTTTGATATCCCATGACGGTTTCTCTTTTTTTTTTTTTTTTTTTTTTACCTATCTGAAGTCGCTTCTCGTTCTCAAACACGCACTTAGATCAAGTATTCCCCCTAAAAGAGAACTTATTTGGCAGTTGGAGTCATTGGGTGTGTGCGTGTGTGCCATCCTCCCGCTGTGTACAATAGTGGGGTCTTTTCCTCGCCCCCGTGCGTATGGTGAACAGGATGGGGGTTTCTGGCCTGCGGGGTTGGGCCCCTCTGGTGTCTTGAAGCGGGTTCTGAGTGAGATTGATGAGGGTCGAGACCCCCACCTCCCCCCTCCTGCCCCACCATGTCCCCCCGAGGGCAGATACTGCCTGTGCACCCCCGAACACTCTCGCTTGCCAGAACCCTCCGTGTGCACGGGGCAAACCCAGCTGCGCCCCTCCGTTCCCAATCTTTCTCTTTTTTTATCTCTCTGTTTATGCTTTTTAATTCTTTTATTGCTTGAACTATCCATCTGGTTTCTTGCTTTTTACTTTTCTCACTCGGGATTGAGTGTCCTGGCAGTGCAAAGGCCCAGAAATGATGTGTGGCTTGTGCTGTTTTCTTTCTCTTTTTTTACTCTTGAAAGCAACAGAGAGAAAGAAGCAGAAAAAGTAAGAGGGAGAGAAACAAACACACTCACATAGATGCAGGTCCTGATTTATTTCGGGAGATCTGATGCAACCCAACAGCTGAAAGATGCAACGAGATGTTTCCACAGGTACCGCTGTGCTATAAATGCTGAATCATACCTATAGTGTAAAACATGGTGAAAAGGTTGACTGATTTATGGAGTATAAAAAAGAGAGATGTCCAAAATCCCATCTGTTAAAAACATTAACTAATGCCAAAAAAAAAAAAAAAAAAAAAAAAAATGAAACAAGAATTTTGAACATGGCTTTATCCAATGTTCAGATGTCTTTTCTGGAAATGTATGCAAATTACTGCATATTTAATTAGTGCATCATTTACATATTTAAAGATAACATTTCAGAAAACTTTTAATATAAAATATGTCTTAGTGTAATGTCGTTAATCATCTGGGGAAGTGTGGTGATACACTGTAAAAATGATTCACTAATGTTGGTCAGATAACATAATATTTTGAGTTTCTGTTGATTAAACTAATCTCTTTCTTTGTACTGACTCACATTTTTAGTTTCAATGAACTCAATTTAAAAAAAAATAGTGTATCGATTAATTTTTTTTACCCTATTTACCTGTGTTTCAGATAGTTTCAGATGTTTTTCCTTTGGAGAAATAGACACTACTGAGACAGGAAGAGTATATAAAATGAGTGTGTAGCATAGCTCAAATAATTTAGATAATTTGATGAGAAATATTGAGTTCATTTTGAGACATCTGAATTTTGAATGTGCAATCAATGCTAAATTATACCTTTAGTGAACAGATATCAAATGCATATAAGCAGAGCAGAATGAATATGGTTGGAAAGTAAGTGAACTTTCCATGCAAACTATTTTCAGAACTCCTTTGCCGATTCATAAATCTCAGGTTTTGATTATTTAAAGCATTCCACGGCGCACCATTCACACTAAATGGTGTGAGTTACATTCCTACGCTCCGGAAAAAAAAAGCCCCAGAAGGCTTCTTCCATTACTTCTCATTAACTACGGCCCCCGTGGCTGTTGATGTTACATTTCGGTTGATTAAACGTTTGTCATTTACACTTTCATCAAGCATCTCTGTCACCCTGCGATTCTGTTACAGTGTGAACATGTCAGTTGTCGTCGCTACACGTCCGGTCGTGATGAATGACTGTTATCAAGTGACCAATCCAAACTCTCAGAGCTCGTTTGAGGGGCAGGCTGAAGTCAGCCGTGACGATCTCTGTAAAATGTTATGAGTTGTTGTGACAGTTATCGTGTCGTGTTTGTGATTTTATTGCACGGAGGCAATAAAAGTCAGTAACTCGAAATCAAACTGACAAACTGAGTTTTAACAGATGAAGTTTGGGTGTTGAGATAAAATGTCAGTTAAAGGCCTCTAAGTGTTGGACTTACAATTTATTTACTTCTTTCAGAACTTGCCATGGCTTAGAGGTATTGATATTCACTCATTTCTATTTTTAAAAGTTAGCCTGGATCATTTTCTGCATTGTTTTTTGAGTTATTTATCCGTTTATTTTATTTTAAATACTAATTATCTAAATAAATATATTTTATTTAATGAAATAGAAAATAAATTTGAGTGTATATCTATCCATATATTATTATATATATACTTTGTATATGTTCACTTTGTATTGGATGAACAAAGTGAACTGTCAGTCTGACATCTTATTTTATTTTACCTTGTGACTGTTTAAGCAAGAGCCTTTAAACACAGACAGAATCAGTGCCATAAACTTTTCAGGGCTTTTGAAAGCAAATGACCTTGTGACGCCATTGTGCAAGGAACCGCACATGATCTTTCCCTCCAAAACTTGGTTTTGCATTTCCAAACAAATCCTGATTAGCCAATCAGAGACAGTTAATTGCTGGTGGATTAATGTTGTGTCTTGCTGCGGACAGTTTCAAGCTTTTCCTGGTGATTCCACACTGCTGGAGACGGAGCAGTAGTGCCTCATCCTAATTTTTCATTGTGTGTCAGCGAGGAAATGAAAGAGGTGCTTGTAATAACCCATAAAGAGGCTTTTTATCTGTCTGTGACTCCCAAGTGCTCTCTGTCTTTCTTGCACTTTGTCTTTCTGCCCCCCTTTTCTCCTTTTTTTCATTTCAGACAGTTTTGCACAGTTTGTCTTTAGATAAAATGAAATTACTGCTGTGGATGCCATCAGGCTAATAAGAACATCTGTCCTGCCTGGTGATCCTGATTTCTGACCCCTGCCTGGATTGACTGTTGACACACACACACACACACACACACACACATATATATATATATATATATATATATATATATATATACACTACCATTCAAAAGTGTGATTTTTTTAAATTATTTTTTGTAAGAAATGAATACCTTTATTCAGCATGGGTGCATTAAATAGATCTAAACTGACCCTTCACAAAGACCCGCCCCCCTTAGTTACTGTTGCTTTGTCCGACAAGCCATGGCGCTGTCACGCCACACAGAGTGAAAAATACATCGCGGAGCAAAGAGGACACTGACAACACGTCGACAGACAAAACAGAGCAGGTTACTTATGATATTAAACAAAGTCCCAGCTTTCAAATTGTGTAATTTTTTTTTAAGAAATTCAAACAATAAAAACCGTTTTGTGGCTCTTTAATGTGTCGTGACAGATTGCTGTAGTGCCTCAGCTCAAACGGCTCGTGAACCGATCATCTCTTCCTACTAGTTAATTTATAGCATCAAATAAACATGAATGAACATGAGAAGGAATGTTGTTTAAAACGCGGAAATACGTAAATACACACCATTTTTCAAGTTCAAGTCCACCGAGGTTAATCTTCTGCCTGCTTTGTCGGACAAAATGGCGGATTTGGCGTTGATGATTGGTTAGATCGCTTGTCAATCAAACTCCCGGCGAAGGGTCAAATTGACAGTAAAGACATTTACAAAATGTTACAAAATATTTCTATTTCAAATAAATGCTTTTCTTTTGAACTTTCTATTCATCAAAGAATCTTGAAAAAAATGTCACAGTTTCCACAAAAATATTAAGCAGCACAACTGTTTTCAACATTGATATTAATCAGAAATGTTTCTTGAGCAGCAAATCATCATATCAGATTGATTTCTGAAGGACCATTTGCATCACAGGAATAAATTAAAGTTTAAAAGTTATTCACATAGAAACCAGCTATTTTAAATTGTAATAATATTTCACAATATGAAATATAGCGTCGGTGAGCAGAAGAGACTTCTTTTAAAAACATTTAAAATCTTACAGACCCCAAACTTTTGAACAATAGAGTATTTACCGGTATATAAGGTTACAGTTTTATGCCATCTATTTAGAACATAAATATATCAGTATAGAGTGTTAGTAGAGTATTAGTAGACTGGCAGGGTTAGGGTTAGAATAAGTTGACATGTATTTGCAAATTAACTTAGTCTTAGTCATGAATGTCTGTTGGGGACCATCACAATAAAGAGTTATCAGATATTAAAGGGTTAGTTCACCCAAAAATGAAAATTCTGTCATTAATTACTCATGTCGTTCCACACCCGTAAGACCTTCGTTCATCCTCAGAACACAAATTAAGATATTTTTCATAAAATCCGATGTCTCAGTGAGGCCTCCATTGACAGCAAGATAATTTACACTTTCAGATGCCCAGAAAGCTACTAAAGACATATTTAAAACAGTTCATATGACTACAGTGGTTCTACCTTAATGTTATGAAGCGACGAGAATACTTTCTGTGCGCCAAAAAAAACAAATAACGACTTTATTCAACAATATCTAGTGATGGGCGATTTCAAAACACTGCTTCATGAAGCTTTATGAATCTTTTGTTTCGAATCAGTGGTTCAGAGCATGTATCAAACTGCCAAAGTCATGTGATTTCAGTAAACGAGGCTTCGTTACGTCATAAGTGTTTCAAAATTTCAATGGTTCACCACTGGGGGGCATAACTTTGGCAGTTTGATACACGCTCCGAACCACTGATTCGAAACAAAAGATTTGTAAAGCTTCGAAGCTTCATGAAGCAGTGTTTTAAAATCGCCCATCACTAGATATTGTTGAATAAAGTTGAATAAAGATGTTATAACATTAAGGTTGAACCACTGTAGTCACATGAACTGTTTTAAATATGTCTTTAGTAGCTTTCTGGGCACTGAAAGTGTTAATTATCTTGCTGTCAATGCAGTCCTCACTGAGACATTGGATTTTATGAAAAATATCTTAATTTGTGTTCCGAAGATGAACGAAGGTCTTACGGGTGTGGAACAACATGAGAGTGAGTAATTAATGACATAATTTTCATTTTTGGGTGAACTAACCCTTTAAGCAGACAGTCTACTAATACTCTAATGACACATAGTTGACTTGTAGTTGCAAATTTACTTATAGTCAACTGAATGTTCAAAAGGGACCATCAAAATACAGTGTTACCCTTTTTCTTCTCCGGAAAACTTTAGCAGTCATAACTAACTAAACTAAAAACTGCTTTAAACCCATCACAATCACCTGCAGTCTTCTGACTCAGCAAGAATCATGACTATCCACCACAGCCATGAAACATTTGTGCCTTAATGAAACTGAACGTCAATAACTTTTAAATATTTATCTGATTAAAATAACATGCAAAATTACAAACTCAGATGAGACTGCAAAGCGTCAATGAAGCATCACTAAAAACATCAATGGTGGAAATCTTAATGTGATTAAAAAAACATTATCATGACAAAAACATCAATTTGTCAAAATAAGGCCATCAATACATTTGGCAAAATATCAATGGCTTAAAAACAGAGACAGATTACAGGTCACCAATCTTGCCATTGTTTCCAGACAGTTAAAACATCAATTCTTCAATATTACATTATATTATATATAATTACAGGGACAATATAGTATTGAAAAGGACATGAGTATTTTTTTTTCTTGTGAAAATGAGGATATCTCCACATAAATGTATTATCCAAGAGGCAGTTTTTGGATAATATATTGCTTTTTTCCCCAACGTGTTTGCTGAAGCCACATTAATATCTCTGTTGGATAAATTTTGGATAAACAGCCCTCACACACAGACACATGAGAAGATTCATGCACATTCATAGACGCACACACACACTTCCTTTAATTCTCTCTTTCTCTCTCTCTCTCTGCAGGAGGAGTGCAGTGCTGTGTGCTGTAGAGGGGAGATAATGGCCTCTGGCTCCTCAATCTCTCGGCTGTAATGTGTTTCTGACGCCAGCTAGTGCCTGCAGCCCCCTGGGAGGTTCAGGGACGACATCATGATGGAGTGTCAGGTGCTTCTGTGTGTGTGCGTGAGCATGTCAGTATGCATATCAAACAGCTCCATAATGATATCTGTTTCCTTGCCAGCCGCCCTAGACTGCAGGGACCACCTTTGCTTTCTCTATATTCCAATCACACGCAAATGTATATAGGTGCTCTTATGTATACATACAGTCAGTGTATTTTAGAAACCATTTCATTGCTCGTTTCTTGTCCCTCTTTATGTTACAGTTCGGGCACCAATCAAGGTGGCATGGTAATGGTAACCATGGGAACTGACTCCTAGCGCACATGATAGAACTGACCAGCCCCGCCACAACCAATAATCACCACGACACTTCCTGACATGAGCCGTATTAAAGGGTTAGTGGACCTAGTGATGGTGTTCATGTGACAAGAGTCTCAGGCGGACTCACATCAGTGAATGGTTGGATAAGGGCTACTGTACAAAATTGGGTGTTTTTATTTTTTGGGGGCGTGGGGGATGTTTCTTGATTAGGTGGATGTAGAGGATAATGATTATGGGCAGTAAGACGAGGAATTTGATCAGAACATGTTGCAAGCAAGCCTTGAACATTAACCATTTTTTTTAAGGGGTTGCATTTGCCCCTCAGAATAGATTATTAAATATTATATATATATATAAATGGGTCAATGATGTGACAGGTCATTTTTTTGTCCAAAGGCCTTAATAATAATAAAAACAAAGATATGACATCCAAAGTATGTAAGGTAGTACAACTAGATCTCTTCTATCGAATCCAAAAGGTTTTAATTATATTTTGCTACATATAAAGGTATTTTAAAGATTTTGAAGTGTCAAAAGGTCATTCGGTTTAACTGTCCAAAGGCCAATACGGCCATTTCATTTGTGATTAAAATATCTTAAAATGTAATAAATGTATATATTTTTTATTCTGGCATGATTTTATAACATCATAGATCACCATAGTGCAAAATGGTATTAAAATTATGTGTAGAAGTCGTTGCTTTGTTATGAGAAAGAATGTCTGGAAAAATGAATTTCATTGATGTCATTCGGAGTAACTAATATAAAGGGAACATTTTGGATCAAGTCATGCGGTCAATATCATGTGACAGGATGTGACATCATTCAGACACCTGCAAAGGACCACATGGTCGTGAAGCAAAGTAACTAACTCTCTCTTAACTATTTGAAAAATTCATGTTTTCAGTTGCTCATACAACATTAGGTCATTCGGTACAACCGCTATAAAACATGGAAAATGTTGTAATATTTTAAAAACTTGTACTAAATATAAAATGTTTGATTGTTCTTTTGCCTGTTAAGCCTGTTAGCATTGTTTGAAAATATCGTCATTCGGTATAACCAAAAGCGTCATTTGGTAAAACCGAAATTTTGGTAAAACAGAATGACTTTTTTGGTGACAAATTTTGTCCATCTTGTAAAAAATGACAAAAGCAGTGTTAATTGATTATAAAAACCACATAATCTCATTGTTAACACTTAATAAAACTTCAAAATTAATTATATCTCCATTAGGTTTTTTTACACTTTTAAAAACCTTATTCGTCAATGACCCATGTATATATATATATATATATATATATATATATATACACACACACACACACACACACATATATATATATATATATATATATACACACACATATATATACATTAGTGTCTAAAATCTTATATGTGTGTGTGTGTATATATATATATATATATTTCTGTTAATTATTGTTATTATTATCTATTATATGGGAATTTTTTTTAAGGAGCAGAATTTTCCTAAAAGAATATTATTATTAATATATGTATATTTTTCCAATTCCAAATATTAAAAAAAAAAAAAAAATGTTGTCCGCAAAGACACAATAAAAAAAAAACATAAGTAGATAGGCCCAGAATATAATATTATGCAAAATATAATATTAAAACAGATTTAAAAAACAGAGGAATCCACTAGTTACTCTTACATTATAAATATCAAGGCTATTTTGGTCACTTTTGGCAGCATTTTTTTTTTTTTTTTGCTCCATGCCCTGGTTATTTTTTGAACTTTGCCACATGAACACCAAGGCTCAACGCTTTATTAGCCACTGCACCATGACTCAGACTAAAATCTATGTTTTTAGGTTTTTGTGGATGTTGAAAACAGGAAGAGGTTGGCGTGATGGATGCATACACAATGTAACATCCCTATGTGTGTGTGTGTGTGTGTAGAGAGAGAGAGAGTAGTTTATGGCCACGGGGTCAATCTCTCTGAATAGCGAGGAGAAAGGGAACCCCTCACATACACACTCACACACATAATTCACAAAGACAGATCATTCACAGAGAGATATTTCACTCTCCTCCTCGTCTGCCAGGCCTACGGCGTCTCGGCGAGGCCGTAACTCAGCCGCGTGATTGACGGCTGGGATGGAGAGCTGAAAAGCAGGCTGGACACGTCAGATCATCTGGCATGTTGGAATGTCAGAGCGTCTGACTATTGTCTGATCTGGACAGGGCAGGCTGTGTGCTAGGGGATGGGAGAATGTGTGTGCATGTGTGTGAGAGTCATTCAGACATTACTGAGACATCGAGAGCCCTCACAGACAGATCAGAGAGGGCTAGTGTGATGATGTGAACGTGTGTTATCTGATCGGAGCGCTGTTTGTCTAACGGTTAGGTTACAGCAATTACAGGTCGCTGAGTCACACATAGACCCCCGCACATATATGCACACTTCACACCCACACGGGCTTGTCAGATATACATCACTGACAACCCCCTTCCTGAATTTACAACATGGACATCAAACGCCCCCTCAGACAGCTGTCTGCCACCCTCACCCTACCTGTCACCTGATATCACACACACACACACACATATATGTAGACATGAACTATGATCAAGGCTGCATTTATTTGATCAAATATACAGTAAAAATGTGAAATATTATTACAATTTAATTACAACTGTTTTCTATTTTAATTTTAAAATGTAATGTATTCCTGTGATGTCAAAGCTTAATTTTCAGCATATAAATCATTCTGATATGATGATTTGATGCTCAAGAAACATTTTCAACATTGATAATAATCAAAAATGTTTCTTGAGCAGCAAATCCTCATATCAGAATGATTTCTGAAGGATCATGTGACACTGAAGACTGGAGTAATGATGCTGAAAATTCAGCTTTACATCACAGGAATAAATTACATTTTAAAATATATTCAAATAGAAAACAGTTCTTTTAAACTGTAATAATATTTCGCAATATTACTGTTTTTATCAAATAAATGCAGCCTTGGTGAGCGTAAGAGACTTCTTTTAAAAAATATTAAAAATCTTTCCAATCCCAAACTTTTGAACTGCAGTGTGTATATATATCTATATATATATATATATATAAATATATATATATAAAATTCATTACATATATATATATATATATATATAATTTTACATATATATATATATATATAATTTTACATATAATATTTTATATATATATATATATATATTTTTTTTTTTTTTTTTTTTTTTTTTTTTAATATATTGTCTGTCATGGAGTTCTCAGTTAAGTATCAATTTTGTCTCAGATGTTTCTCCTTAAATTTCTTTGGATAAATAAAAATAGACACAAATGAGAAATTGTAGATGTAAAGTAACAGTTTAGAGCTGAAAAAGTAACAATAAACCAAATCATTTGGTTTTGTTTAAAATTTGACTTCAAAAACTTTGGTATCTTGTCAAATTTGAGCAGTTTGAAACATTGTTGAGATCTCTGAAGCACTAAAGGAGACACGTGAGATTACGGTGACATGCAAGAAAGGTTTTTGTTCTCAGGAGAATAATCTAAAAAGCAGATGACTAAAGCCTGACTTTCCATTAAATCTCAGATTTAAAGAAATCAGATTAAAATGTTCTTTCCTAAGGGCTTATTTGTTATATTAAGTTTATGTAAATGATTGTTTGTAAATGAAGATTCTATCTGATGACCTCATTTTAATCAAATGTGTTCCACAGTTCCACAAAACTGCAGTAACTATGGTATTTTGGCCGAAACTTTAGTTACCATGGTATTTTTATGTAAAGAATGTTTAAGTCCAGTCAGTTTCCACAAAGTTTGAAGCAATTTATCATAATTCTCAGCTCATGCTCATGAGAAACATCTCTCAAACTGTGTTTTTACGTCGTGACTTTCAGCAGAATGAAACGGTAGAAGCCACCCAGAAAGCGATGACCTCTGACCTTGTCGTAATGCCAGCCTCCAGGCGTGCTGACTTCACAGAGGCAGATGCACACAGCTCTTTCTGTTCTGTTCTTCAGCTGCCAGGCTCTGGAGCCATGGGGAGAAAATCTCAAGGACAGGGAGTGAGGAGACGGAGCCCTCCGGGCAGGTTCTGGACGCCACTGTCAGCTACAATGGACAGCTGTTGCCCAGGTAACAGGACAGGCGGGTTTATGGGATAATGTGGACGGCTGGTGTTCTGGTTTGTGGTTATCAATGCACAACATACCCTATAGCATATAATTAAGTACATAACCAACAAGATTATAAATATATAATCAAAACAACCTCCGAGAGGAGTCCACTACAATAAAAAAACACAGATTATAAACCTAATGAGCCCAAGCAGGAGTGAATGTGTGTGTGTGTGTGTGTGTGTGTGTGTGGACGGTTTGACAAGCCGAGGAGATTCCACTTTGCTGCAACTCTCCAGATGCCATCACCATGGCTACACCAGGCTGGGAACATGACCCTTGACCTTTCAAAGGGTCACTAAGTGACCCCTGCTGTTTGTACAGAGAAACTCCTTAGTGACAAGCGAGGGAGAAAGACATCTGGTAGTGTGTGTATGCGTGTGTCTAGTGAATTAGTGGCCATAATGGACAAATCTTAACTCTGAATAAAAGTTTTGGACATTTACAATGATAGAGTGGGGTTTTGAATTTTGATGCCGTGTGATGCCTGTGCAAGCGTCTAAAATAAGTCATATTAAAACGTCACTTGTCTCAATTTCTTCAATCTGACAAATAAGCCTATGTGGTGAAAAAAGTCTGTCAAAGTGCTATTTCTCTTATACAACCTCACTTTTTTCTTTTCCATATTCATTTAACATGACATGCACTTGTTTTGTGCTCTCTCTCTCTGTCTCTCTCTCTGTCTATGACACCCACATTCTTAATGTATGCATCTCCACCTCTATTATTCTCTCATACTATTGGACATTTCTAGCCACACCCAATTCTCTCTCCCTCTCTCTGTTTTTCCTGTGTCGCACATTTTTATATACTAGTACTAAATAGTATTAGAATAAATGCATCCTAGATCATAGTACACTACAGTTCAAATGTTTCTGCTCAGATTTTTTTTATTTTATTTCAAATAAATGCTGTTTTTTGAACTTTCTATTCAATCCTGGATGAAAAGTATCATGGTTTCCACAAAGAATATATAGCAGCACAACTGTTTTCAACATTGATAATAATCAGAAATGTTTATTGAGCAACAAATCATCATATCAGAATGATTTCTGAAGGATCATGTGACACTGAAGACTGGAGTAATGATGCTGAAAATTCAGCTTTGACATCACAGGAATAAATTATATTTTAAAATATATTCACATAGAAAACAGTTATTTTGAATCATAATAATATTTCACAATATTACAGTTGTTTTGATCAAATAAATGCAGCCTTGGTGAGCATAACACCGTGTCCTAACCAGACGCGATGCGATGCGATAAGATTCCACACCAGACGCGACGCGACTACGAGATCAATCAAAAATCACAGCCAATCAGAAGAGCGCGTGGGCGGGCTCTCTTGTCAAGCTCCCGGCACTCGCAGCGAAATGGATTACATAATCAAATTCATGAATATTACACCATTTTAACATTATTAAAAATACATACTGAGTTACTGAAACAATCTTTGTCATAGAATACACTTGTCTGTTCACAATTAGTTGACAGTTTGAACGTTCTTGTTTCCTTTCATTTATTTTGAAGATCTGAGGTGAATTGCCCAGTGTTGTTTTCAGTACGGCTATAAAAGACTCACAAAATGATATTCAAAGTCACATTACACACTTTTAACATTAAATAAAGCACATAAACAGTACCTGATATTATCATTATCATACTTTGTAGCCTATTGTTGTTCCAGCCGCGACGTCGCAGAAAAATAGAAACCAATAGAATCGTTGCGTGTCGCCGTCGCGGCTGGTTAGGACAAAAACTCAGATTACCATGGAAAAGATACCTTTTATCCTGTGTCGCGTTTGGTTAGGACACGGTGTAAGAAATTTTATTTTTCAAAACATTAAAAATTTTTACCAACCCCAAACTTTTGAACAGTAGTGTACATTGAAAATAAGATCCTGAAAGTGTCCATATGGTTACTATTTCTGGTGAATTTTGAAAAATGTTTATAAATATTAAATGCTGCTGTTTGTCAGTATGTTTTCAATGTTATATAAATGACTTTTCCAGTTTTATTAGTTATAGGCCTATCTATAGTACAGTTTAATACTGCCACCCTAATTTCGATGTTTCTGTGCCAGATAAATGCTTTAATTGCTAATTACATAATTTATAATTACATAGCCTAGCATCAGTGTACTTAGCTACCTTTTGTTTATTACTTGTAATCTTAATAAGCTAAATTAATAAATGTAAATTAAAAGAAAACACTCAGTCTTACATAGTAAAGTGCATACTTTTAGTGCATAGAATAAGTATGAAATGCAGCCTTTATCTTTGATTTATTTTTATAGGCTTTTTATTATTATTTTAATTTATGCAAATAATAAAAAAAAAACTCTGTATTCCAGTGAAATCTGCTATTAAACTCGTGGACTTTTAGTCTTAATTGACTGGCAGGCTCAGAAGGAGCCCGGGGCCTTGCAGGCCACAGGGCAATAGTGCATGATAATATACAGAACAGAAACACGCGGGAGTCAAGCAGAACCCAAACACACATCCTGTCTCCTGTAGGACTCCCAGGTGCTGCGGCGTATCACATTTCCATGTTCAGTCCCCAGAACGCTGCCAGTCAACATGCCGAGAACTCGGAGCGAAAGACCGTCTGTGTGTTGGAGGGTGATACAGCACATATGGCCCAAATGATCTGGCAACTCTATTTATTACACACAAGAAGTTAAATTGAGCTTTATGAAGAGTGTGTGAACATACAGCTCTGGCAGCGGCCAACCAGCGTGATGTTACGCAGACCTGAACGAGTGTGTATGTGTGCCTGGAATTTCTATGTAACGTAGTTAGTGGCCATTTCTCTCTCCCAAACACACTCAATCGAGCTCTGTCAACTGCTTTAAAAAAAGTTTTCCACATCTTGATTACTGCCATCTTCAATCACATCTCATTGGACAGCCATAAGGGAAGCCGCATTTTAATTAGTCATATTAATTAATACAGCTGTTAGAGTCTCGGTCCAGTTCTCATCACCATCAAATCATTTCACATGCCCAAACTAGAGTTCATGCAACATTGAGTTGTACTTCTGATTTTTTTTTTTTTGTTGTTTTTATCTCACTTTCCAGGTGTAATTGATTCAAATTAGTTCCAAACTCACATGAGAATTTAAATCTTATTATTGTTTGTAGCCAGATGAGTTCATTAATATATAAACATCTCTCCGGAGTTTTGGTCCCAGGAGCTCTAATGCAATAAAGCATCTTTAACAACCATCTGCCCTGAATTATGGTCTAATTACCTAATAACCTCCAACATAAATGAACAGAATATAACATTGTAATGTTTTAATGTAGCACCTGCATAATATTGTCAACTAAACTTGCTATCTACATACTGACAGCTGTAAACATCTGAATTTCTACTAGAAAAGCACTGTTGCTTCAGTCGATGACGCCGGGTTTTATTGTGAATGAGTGATGCTGTGTTTTCATAACCGAGACAGATCTTCAGCACTTACCGTAGATAATTCAGAGCGTACGTTCACCCCGTCACTTTATTACACACTTTATTAAAGCACTCTGACCAGAGATGAGAGGCTGCAATATCCACACCATTATTTTTCTTAATGCCTGCGATCTATCTCTGTGCATTAATGCACCCGCAGAGGATTCCTCCAAGTGAGTGTGTGTACAGTAATTGTGTAAAGGTGAGCTTTATACATTTAAAAATTAAATAAATAATTGAAAATAGAACAAAATGCTTTGTTTATAGTCTAATCTAATATAAAATGTTAATAAAACCTGAATAAAATATAAATAATAAATATATTTAACAATATATAGGATATGTTTAAATTACTGTGATTGCTTCAGCTTATTGTACATAAAATAAAACTATTTTATTTTTTATTTATTTTTGCTGTTTGAATTATAAAATGTGACATCACTGGCATGTCTTGTCTTTGACGTTCTTTGTCTATTGAAATTCTTCATGTTTTTAGATTGATACACGTCCAGAACATCATCTGCATTTCCAGCTGTGCAGATCCGGACTCACTGATGAGCGTGCGTGTGTGTGTGTGTGTGTGTGTGTGTGTGTGTGTGGTTCAGGTACACCGTACGTTATGGGGACAAAATGTCCCCACAAAGATGGCAATATCCGAAATCCTTGTCCTTGGGGACATTTTTTGAGATGATGAAGAGATGATTTTTGAAAATCTAAAAATGCAGAAAGTTTTCTGTGATGGGTAGGTTTAGGGTTAGAGGATAAAATATACAGTTTGTACAATATAAAAATCATTATGCCTATGGAAAGTCCCCATAAAACATGAAAACCCAACATGCGCGTGTACGTGTGCTAGCAGCTGAGCGAGGTGAGGTGTGTAAATCGGGTTTGCTGATGTATGTGTTTGGCATTCTTATGGTAATGGTGTCAGATAGCATGTAATGAATTCATTATACTGCCTTATTGCACCCTCATCTGCAAACAGAGAGCCACCCAGGGACATGCTGTACGAGTGTGTGTGCGCGTGTGTGTAAGGTTAGTTGAAAAATATTATATGGCACTATCATTCCTAATAAGATAATAATGATCCTGCTTTTGTTTAACTAGGGAATGTTTTTTTTTTATTTAACAACAAAGCATTTGCTCGAATGTATTCACATTCATTTTCAGTCAATTTATTCAGTTATTTTGTCTTAAAGCTTATCTGTTATATGGTGTAAAAGGTGATCGTGCAGTCATTTGTTGTCTGTAGAGAATCTCGGGTCCCATACGGTTGAGTATGTGGCATCATGGCTGATCTGCTCAACCCGCCCTTGTTTCTTCAGTTATGAAATACTGGTTGAAACATAAGAAGAGTGGCTACAGAAATGTTTAAATAAACATTTGATTGCAAAACTGAGAGGATCAGTCTCAGGCTTTGAATTTAAACATTTTTTCTCTACCGATTAGTAACATCCCAAACTGCACTAAGGTATTGTTAATTATTACATATTATATAATTATTCATGATAATGATGATGGTGAGGATAACAGAGGAAAAATAATTTGCCAGTGGAAATGAAGGTTGATGGAGTATTAGTTATGTTTGGACTGGAATACTGGCACACTGCACATTATGTACTGTATACTGCATGGCAATAACCATCATGGACACTGACAGGAACAAAACCCACTAAATATTTACATTAGTGGTCAGTCTGGATAAGTTTTTCTTACATTATTACATTTGGTCCACCTCATACTTGAATATGTGGTGACATGCTATAATATATTTTAAATAGCACTCAAATGCAACAGTACAGCGGTGTGCTATGTTGACCTCAACATGGGCATGTTACATTCAGCGAGAAGCAATCGAGTTACCATCTTGGAAATAAAAATATTTTGCATTTTTAAACCAATTGCATATGAAAATTACTTAACTTTTGGCAATCTGAACAAATAATGAATCAAAAAGAGATTCAAATGATTAAAATCATTGCAGATATTAGTTTTGGTTCATTCATATTTTGACAAATGTAGCAGGTCATCTGGGTATTCAATGCATAGGCTACAGAAAATGTGCATATGGTGCACTGCGCATTATAACCTACATACTATACAGCAGTAATACACTACTGCAGTACTACAGCAGTATGCTATTTGAACAAAACCACTGAGTAAAGTGCCAGATCAGACTGGGAGTAAAAAAAGTCAAGCAGTTCATGTTTGAGTAGGCCTCTACACAAACTCTTTACCTCACAAACACTCACTCACGAACTCAAACACACATAATCTCCTTCCCTCTTGCTCTGCTTGGCTTCATATTTCTCCATTACGCAGGTTTTTAAACACCTCTTGTACTCCTATTAGAGAAAAAAGAAGCCGAAGAAGAAGAAGTTCTGCACTATTTATCCCGTCAGACTATCAATCACTGTCGCTCTCGCTGCCCCGTCTTGGGCGCAAAGACAGCGCTACGCGGCCAGCCATTTGTCAAAGCGGCCCCGGAGGCTACGCATGGCTGTGTCCGGGGAGGACGGCCTGTCGTCGGGCCGACGTGGATGAACGAAAGCGCTATGCAAATTAGCGGCTAATCTGTGGCGGAACACAGGCGCGCCCGGCTCGCAGGTTCCATTACTCCTCTTTAGCTCGGTTGATTATGATTAAACTGATGCCTGCCGATCGGTTTTAACCCTTTTGCCCGCCAAAAAAACAGCCCGGTGCGGATGCTTCCGTTTGGCTGGAGGCGTGTGGAAGATGAACTGTCTGTTTATATAAATAAACGCGCTAAGTTTGAGTCACGATAGTTCCCCACAGAATCAGCGGTTTAGAGTGAAACTTCCCTCTTTGATCTTATGTTAATGAAATAACCTTATCAAAATAAGAGAAAAAGGTAAAAGAATGGCTCAGGTTTTGTGCTGGCCAACTTCACAGTACCTGACAGAGTTGAAATGTGTTTCTGCCACCTTTGCTGGAAAAAAGACTAAAATATGAAATTTAAAGTCAGCTTGAAACGGAAGTTTCGATAGTATTTTCTTCCTTGTTGTGATGTCCTAGGCTACTATTGAGTAAAACGGCTTCTCGAACAAGAAAAAATGTAGGGCGGGACTTGATTTTGTCCATGGGGAATTGATTGGATGGTTGTGGTTTGCAATTGCTGTGATGTCATGTGAGTGACAGGTTGTCCTGCCCTCGTGCCAGTAAACACATAATCAGAGAAGAGAAGAAATGTAAAGTTACTTTGATTAAAGATTATGAAGACATGAATTTTAATAAAATAATGACGTGGACAAATTAATCACTTACAACAAATACTGCAAAATAATAATAATAAAAAAGAATAGTCATTTTTGATTTCATGGTGACTTTAAATGTTCCTCACTACAAAGTCTGAACTCAGAAACTAATGTTGGAAGTTTATTTTATTCAAGATGCATTAAGATTATATGTCTTCAGCAGGAAGATGCAGTGGATAAAAAGCTATGGAAGCAGAGATGTTTTGATTGATGGGTTCTATCATTCAACATCCCTTCTCCACATCGACAAGAATGAGTGTCTCTGTGTTTGTGCACGTCAAGTACAGATGAGGTCTGGTAGCCACAAAATAAGACCTCTAAAAACATGCTCTAAGCGAGATTTCTGGAAGAATGAGAGCAACAACCCTAGTTCTGTTTATTTCATTAGAATTTTTCATTTATTTCCTGCTATTTTTATTTCATTTATGAGGTGCACTCATTTTGTTTGTGCTTCTGGTACGCTTTCCAACCCCATAATAATCCTGTTCAGGGTCTATTGTCCACTCTTTGTCCCTACAATTTTACTCTTAGTTTTCTTTTATTCTTGAACAATGAAATCTTTATGTGAATACAGCACTCAGCACTGTTTTCTTTCCCTGATGCATCCATTGTATAATGCACAAGGGAAAATAAGGAACAAGGGAATGGGAGATGAGAAAGAGAGAGAGAGGATTCTATTCAGTAGAATAAAACAAAGAAACAACAAAATAACTGTGTCATCCTTTTTCCCCTCCTATAAAACCACTCTATCTGCACCAGTAGCCCATCTGTCTATTTCCTTCCCTCTGTGGACTATGATATGACATAACTTCATTCTCTCAATAGATTGACAGTAATTTTATTTTCAATTTGTTGTGGTTCGAGGCAGTAATGATGACTGACGGGAGCTACTGACACCTGGTGGACAAATAGAAGACTACGCTTTAACCTAACAATGTATTCTCTCCACAGGACGAACTTGTTGTTCAAGAATCTCGCCACGAGGAGGCGCACTAACACAACACATACTACGCTTGCAATATACACAAGGTAAATAAAAACAATGTAAGACATGTGGATTGTGCATTCGACAACTATATGTGAATTAAATGTCAAATTTGAATGGTAACAAAATCATTTAATGAAAAACTACTTTTTATGCTATGCAGAATTAAATCGAGATCAAATTCCTGACTTTTAATTGAGGTAGCCTAATAAAATGCTCATTTGTATTTCATTGTGAATAATAATGCAAAAACTGTATCGCATTTAAAAGAAAACTTAATTTTTCAGAATTAAGATTTTTTTCATACAACATTTTGTGTATTTCCAAAAACATTCAAAAATTGCAAAAAATAAATAATTTAATAAATTATATCGTATATTATGGACCATGGTGGAAGACCATGTTTCCAAGAATGTTCTAATTTACCCTAAAAGCAGGTTCACAAAATAATCTTAAACAGAACACCTGAAAAGTTATCCTGCCTATTTTGTTATGTTGAACAATTTTCAGTTTTGTGTTTGTCTTGAATATCTTTCAATTCAGTAAATTCATCTTCCTGTCATTCCACTTCTACATCCCGTAGCAATTTATATTCAAGTTCCAACTCATCAATTTAAAGGGAGACAATTCTTAAATTCTGAATTTTTATGAATTGCCGAATGTTCAAAGCGAATTGGTCAGATCAGAAATAGGCCAGATGCTTTACGTGCTCAAAATGTTCCCTTTAAAATGAAAATGACTCTTGGCGGGCCAAATAAAGTTTCCCATCAGAAGCTATAAGATAATGATTAATGGACTGTGTGTTCTGCAGACTGTGGAGAGGCAGATCTTGGCTGCCATGAGCAAACTACCAACGCCAGAGACCAGCTGGTGCTGAACATCCCCCCAGCCGCACGCCTTTCGAGTGGGCCATGAAATGTGGCTTGTTCTTATTTAATCCTCTTGTGTATGAACGCCGCATACCCTGTCCTACCGCCAGCGCACCACATGAACCAAGCAGCCCCCAGACAGAGGGCAAGTCCTCCTTAACACACCCAGCTAGGGCAGCGGTCAGCCATTGGTATCCCTCAACCAGCCTAATCGCACCAGTGGGCATCCTGGCATCAGGCACTTCTCTGGCCATAGTTCCTGTTCAACTAATGCCAGAGCCAGCACTGCGGAGTATTACCTCTCAAATAGACAGGACTGAGAGACTGCCCTCTACTGGTCAGATGTGGAATTGTTCTTTCTTTCTTACTTTCTTTCTTTCTTTCTTTCTTTCTTTCTTGAAGAACTGCTTTAAATTAGCTTTGCTGACAAATATAAATGTAATGGTTGAAGCAAATATTGAAGGAAAAGCATGCAGCAAACAATATATTCAGTTAAATTTCACTTTTTTTGTTCATTATGAGGAATACTGAATGTTTTTGTGCAAGTGAGATGAGTAAATGCATGCTCACATTTAGTCTAGAACTAAAATAACCATCATGTTTACACTTCTCACAGGAGAGTTGTCAGTCAATAAATGAGAAAACAAAGTAACTTGTGTTAGTTATTTGAAAAAGTAACTCTATAATATAAAATATAAAGATATTTTGTTGTAAATTTAAAATTAATGCGTTAAGGTCCGTTCACACCAAGGACGATAACTATAGGCTATAGGCTATACACCACGACTATAACGATAACGCCACAGAGAAACAATCATTTGACTCACTTTCAGAACAATTTTTTTCAAGCTGATGAACGATAAAAACATTGACAGCCAATCAGAATCAATCCTGCTTTAAAGAGCTCGAGCATTTAAAGGGGCAGATAACAAACACTGCAGCGTGCGCTTATAATAAACAGAACGATTTAATCCACTGTTATGGACGCTAATATAGTTATTGTTATAGTTCTTGGTGTGAACGGGCCTTTAGTTACTTGGAAAAAGTAATCTGATTACGTAACTCACGTTACTGGTAATCCGTTACCCCCAAAGAGTAGAGTAGATGAGTCTGATCATTTGACTGGTAGTATTTCTAAATGTCTGAAAAACATTCACCACAGTAAATAATGCTGTTAAACAGTTTTTGAGAGCATTGTCAATATAGTATTTCAAGATACATTAAATGCTATTTATTTAAAAATTGAACAATTGGATGTACCAAACCTGAGACTCTTAAAGGGTTAGTTCACCCAAAAATGAAAATTCTGTCATTAATTACTCACCCTCATGTCGTTCTACACTCGTAAGACCTTCGTTCATCTTCGCAACAAAAATTAAGATATTTTTCATAAAATCAGAGCGGTATATGACTCCTCCATAGACAGCAATATAATCAACACTTTCAAGGTCCAGAAAGGTATTAAAGACATTGTTAAAACAGTTAACAGACGTGACTACAGTGGTTCAACCTTAATTTTATGAAGCGACGAGAATACCTTAGTATAAGCACAGTGAAGGCTTCTGTGTTTATGTCCGAATGCCAGCTCAGTATTGGCCAAAGCTGATCATGTGAGCACCACGACGCATGTGTGTGATGCTGAAGCAGGAGCCGGCCAATAATGAGTTGGCATTCTGACGTAGAACATGGAAGCGCTGAACGTAAACAACGTATGAGAACGACACAGAAGAGAAGATATTGTTGAATAAAGTCGCTATTTTTGTTTTGTTTTTGCACACAAAAGTATTCTTGTCGCTTCATAACATTAAGGTTGAACCACTGCAGTCACGTCAACTGTTGACCTTGAAAGTGGTGGTTATATTGCTGTCTATGGATGAGTCAGATACCTCTCGGATTTCATCAAAAATATCTTAATTTGTGTTCTGAAGATGAACGAAGGTCTTACGGGTGTGGAACGACATGAGGGTGAGTAATTAATGACAGAATTTTCATTTCTGGGTGAACTAACCCTTTAATGGAAGAGAGAAAAAAGTCACACATTACTATTAGCACAAACCCTGCTGATTACATTCCCAATGTCATTAAATTTATAGCCTCTTAAATATTAGCTAATGTAATATCAAAAGCTGATCCAGTCATTAATCTTCAACACCCAATCCAATGTTAGCTATTGTTCTATGAAGCTGATGTCACAGAAGCCTGTTTATTCAGGCAGCAGAGGGAGGAGGAGCCTGATGTGGGTGTCTGTGTGGCTGCGGGTGGGAGGAGTCAAGCACCTGTGAATCTACACCTGGTTGCCAGAGAGAGCGAGAGGGACAGCCAAGCCGGAGAGGAGGCAGAAGAGAAGGGATAGACAAAAACAAATTAAAATTCAAAGAAAAAGCTGGGTCATAGGGCGATGACCTCACCTGCTGGACTCAACTGGACCGAGAACTGAACCAAAGGATAGTGACCCCTCTAAGGCAGATAACAACTATCTCAACTGACGTACATTCACCTGCACAGGTGAGAGAGGCTTATTACCAGAATTCACTGGAGGGGAAAAACTCTTTAAACTCCATGGAATATCATTGCAGTTAGTTTTATATAAATTCACTTACAGATAAAATTACTGTGCTACTTGTTTGCTAAATGTAAAATCAAATGGAAATTAATATTGAGTTCCAGAGAAAACAATTAGCTGATCAAATGGGAATTAAATGAAGTTCTAGAGAAAAAAGCATATGATAGGTTTGAATTTTAATGACCTTTGGACAGAGACACATTTGATTACACATTCATAGCAAACAGTGAACCTTTATCACTGACTAATCGTCCACAATGAGGAGCCTGAGATGAGTGTGTGTGTATGTGTGTGTGGGGGGGGGGGGTATTGCAATCAAGTGAACACTTTGAAATGCAAAACATTTCTTTCAAAAGTTCAGCAGGCAAAATGAACGTCTCTGAATGGATTTTGAATTTACTTATTAATCCTGACAGAAATATTGTATTGGGAAGGAGCCAAGAAAGTTCTGACCACCTGAACTCATTAAATTGAAATTTTATGAAACATTATGAATCAAAGATAATTGCTCTAAAGTGTAGTCCCTCAATCCCTAATTAGTGGTATATTCATAGTAGAATATTAAGGGTTTTATTCAAGTGGACAAGGAGAGAAACAAATGACGTTATGAAATTACAAGCAAATGCTGTTTAGTGCCTTGTATACTCCCTGCTTTATTTGTTTACCATGTGCTTGGGTATATTTATATTTATACACAGAATTTCCCCTCTCCCCATTGGAAAGAAAAATGAAAAACTTGTAGTTTTGTTTCTCCTAGACACATATAAGCTCTTTTTCTCCTGAGAAAAGCCCCAATGATCTCACACGTCTCCTCTACAGTTTCAGAAGAGATCTCAAGTTCAGCTATGTCTCAATCGATGCTCAGATTTGCTATGTCCATAGTCTGCAATCAAAAGTCCGAGATCTCAATATGAGCTCAAACATTCCTCATCCAATTCTATCAAAAACAAATGATCTGCACCATTCAATTTAGCTATATACTCTAACTTTAGGTCAACAATTGTCTTATTTAAATGTGTTTTTTTTTTTTTTTGAAGAAACATCTGAATCGACATCAACAGTCTTTTGAGCTCTGAAAGAGCTTCTATCAATTTTTCCACTGGGGAAACTTGGAACCAATTTCCTTTTCCTTCTTTTTAGCTATTCCCTAAAAAAAATCCAAAATAAGTTTTCACTGTGATGCCATATAGCGGAACCATTTGAGTTCCTCAAAGAACCGTTCTGTGAACAGTTCTAAAAGAACTTTTGTTTTCATAGTGTAGAAACATCTTAATAATCTTTTTACAGTATAATAGACAATGGAAAGTTTCCATGGATGTTAAAGGTTCTTCTTGGAACCATCAATGCCAATAAAGAACCTTTACTTTTAAGAGTGTATTTTACTCTCACGCCCTTTAAAAATAGGGACATATTTCTAAAAGGTGCGAGAATAAAACAACATAAAAATAAACCTGAACTGCTTTGTGAAATGGATGCCACTGCACATTTTGGGCCTGCGAAATTGGTCAAACACAAGAATATATTTCCTACAGTTCTTTTGTGCACCACAATTCCTGTCATTTGCACTATACTTTTACTCACTTTAACCCCCTCAGAGTGTGACTGTTCCCAGAGCGAAGCTCTCCAAGGACCTCCAGTTAACACCTGATGTTTTTTTCCAACCACCAACAGGAATAATTAATTAATCAAGATGTCTACAGAGATTTTAATTTCTTATGGGAGCTTCTGTTGAAACAAAATGTACTTTGTGTCGTTATCATTGTGATGCCTGAAATAAATTGAAATGCTTTTAGGGAAATTAACAAGCTGTCCATAATTTGCGTAACAAGACAAATCATAAGTTAGATTTTATGACACCAAAGCCATTGTTTTTCTACATTATCGTGATATGTCAGTCTTATCAAATCCTTGAATAATCAGCACACAGAAAGTTCCTGCTGGCCATTGACATGTTCCCGGAAAGCACTTGCTTTGCCTTCTGAACAATGATTTCCTTGACCCTTATCATCATTTTTATCTTCATATGAAAACCACATGCTAACAACATGGAGTGCGTAAGTAAGACCATGTTTGCACGCAAACCTTCCTTATCCAAATCCTGACTAAATCATAATATTTCCCATTGCAAAACCAAATGCATTGGAGTGCAATAATATTACAGAACGTTTACAAATTCTTGCAATTCTCGCAATTTATTGTATTATGAATTGCGTTTTAAACTTATTCAATAAAATTCCAAGTGATAACTGTGTGCAATGAAATTCAAGGCTTTATGTGGTTTATTGAGTTCTGGCATCACTTTTTAAACAACCAAACCAAAGAATTTTATAGCATTTTTAAATATAGAGGTAATGCAGTACGTGTTATTGTTAAAACCATCTGGATTAAATGCCCTATTTTTATAAGGTTAAAAGCGGAAAAAAACAAGGCTGTAAGGTCGAAAGGGAGCTGGCCGGCACCACCTGATCTCTGTTTGCTCTCGTAAACATAAAAGCAGGAGCAAGAGTCAAAGCCCTGAGAGAGCGAACAGAAATTAGCATACTGTATGAAAATGACCACTTTGTTGCTAAGCAACAGAGCCAAGCCTTTCCTGTGAATGGATATTGCCACACGCTACAGCAGTTTTGTGTGAATTTGAGTGTGGGAGTTCATTTTTACATTTCACAGGAGGCTGATTCAGTTCGAGATATGATCGTGGACAGTAAAGCAATAAAATTACCAGGATATTCAGCTCAGAGTATTTGTTTATTGTTGTCTTTGTGTAAATAAGTGTGCGGTAAGCCTCACAATATGATACAAAGTTTCATTTGAGCAGTGTTTTAGCGTGTATGTCAAAGGCGTGCTTGCTTTCATTGTAATGGTTTACTTCAAAGAAGCCATTCTAGCATGTGTATGAACCGTAAACTCTTGTCTGGACCGTGATCTCTTAACACGTGAATGGACCATGTAAAATCACGTAAATTAATGAATAAACACGTAGAATATATTCAAAGCAACAACACACTGAATATTATGGCTAAAATGAAACCAGCTGCATCAGTCAGACCTGTGAAGTGAAGTCTCATGGGGTCAGATGCTATAATGAGTGTATTCACTTATGGCCTGGATGGAGACACAGTTACAAATTTCTGCAGAATTAGCCTCTCATGTGTTTTGTTTATTAAATATTTTTGCTAATGTGATCATGCTTTCAGCTCCATTTAATGTTTTGCCATATTATTAGGTGCATTTAACAAAATGTTTAGTCGAATTGCAGTGTTAATGATTTCAAAGTGAATCGCCACAATCGACCTTTAAGCCTATATACAGTTTTATGGAAGTACAAATGTACACTACCATTAAAAAGTTTGGGGTCAGTAAGATTTCTCTCTTTTTTTGAAAGAAATTAATATTTTTATTCAGCGAGGATCCATAAAATTGAATAATGAACATTGATAATGTCACAGAAGATTTCTATTTCAAATAAATGCTGTTCTTTTGAACTTTCTATTCATCAAAAAATCCTGAAAAAAATGTATCACGGTTTCCAAAAAACATTAAACAGCACAACTGTTTTTAACTGTTTTTCTTCAACACCAAATTGGCATATTTCAATGATTTCTGAAAGATCATTGACACTAATAGAGAAATCAATTATTTTAAATTGTAATAATATTTCACAATATTTTTACTGTATTTTTGAGTGAGCATTAAAAAAGCATACAGGCCCCAAAACTTCTGAACCGTAGCATAAATCGTAATTTCATTCATTTAAAAATATAAAATAAGCTGTACTAATTGTGCATTCAAGTCACGACAGAAAGATCGTATTTACAAGTTGAACGCACATGGATGTCACCACAATGTCGTTAATACGAGTGGGAAGCTCTGGATTTTCTTTAAACCCCGATGTTTACGAGTTGAGGATGTGTCAGTGAGTAACATGGCGGAATACCACAGTACTTATAGGTATTTATATAGTCACATTGTCAGGCTTGTTTATTTACATCAAAATAAGCTAGCTTCCTGCAAAAAAATATGACAGCATTGTAATATAACAATATAATAACATGTAACGATAAAGTTCACAGTGGCTTCATAATTTAATTAAAAACATAAAAAATGCAAAACACACCTGAAGCACATTCTTTGTTCTTCATTTAAGAAGTAGGGTTTATAAACCTTGCTGTATTTTTGTGTAGTTAATGAAGAGAAGGTACTTGAACGCACCTGACGTCGTAAACACGACTTCCCTTGTAAATACGAACTTCCCAGGAGGACTTGAATGCATTATAAGTGCAAGCACTCTATCATTTAGCATTAGCATGGTCTATATTTAGCATTTCCATCCTCCTAGCCATATATCTGCAGTGCAGAGTGTGTGAAATTTGAGGCCTGTAACCAGAACTCTACAAGTTAAAACCCTATCATACCTCTGCCATATGGTGCTTATTGAATTACACTAAAAAATTCATTAGCGGCTACCCCTTCTAATGCAAGACACAGATCTTACATTAGCATTAGCTCACACCCTCAGGCCTCAGCTTACACATTATGACTATTCTTACTTTTTGTGTTCAAATGAAACAGCTGGTTAAACTGAACAAATAAACAAGATGTTTTTAGTTCATTTTCTTATTTAGGCATACTGTTTGGTCTTTAATCACAAATATAACACTCTCATGTATAAATCTCTCATTCTGTCCTCCTTGCAGATTCTGTTTTCATCTCGATGGCGACCGCAGAACCTGCACCAGCCTGGTGGAAACTGACCTTCCTGCGTAAGAAGAAATCAGAGCCGAAAGTGTTGTACGAAATCCCTGGAGACCACAGCAGCAATGCCGGGGAGACACCTGGGACCCCCGACGCAGCTGTGGACAGCCAGTTTAATGCCCGCTTGGAGCGCATCGTGGACAAAACGGCAACAAAGGGGCGCCATGTGAAAGTCTCGCATTCGGGCCGGTTTAAAGAGAAAAAGAGAGTCCGCTCTACGTTAGCAGAAAACCCTGACCTGTTCCCTGAGGCAGAAACTACGACTAGCGAGAATAATACAGATGGAAAATAGAGTCACTGTGTAAACACACTAGCATGTGTGTGTAAAACAGCTCAAGAGGGCCTTGGTCTATGCAGCACTCTTCCATTGATGTCCTCTGCAGTTTACAATCACCTGAGGCTGAGCCTGAAGCAAGAAAAGGATCACTGAATGAATTAGTGACTGATCTATACTAATGTTTGGGAACAAAGACAGGCATAAACCCAAAGATCAGGTTTCTTCACAGATACACACGGCAGGACTGCATTGTTGTCGTCTGATGAAAGGCTGACATTTAGCAAATGTTTAGCAAAGAGAAATCCACTGAGAGGGAATCAAATCAATCATATATCAGCACAAGATATCAGTAATGATAGTGGTTTTTGTTTGTTTATTCTATTTTATAAGGTGAAAATTACAATAGCAGCTACAGCACTTTTGATTCAAAAGATTTAAGGAATATTATCAGCAATAATATGCTACTATGTTAAAAGATCATATAGAGACTTTTATTCAAAATTTAAATTGTAGCCTACCTAATTATATAAAATAGATTGTTGTTGTTATTATTATCAGTTATTTTTTTTTTTTTTTTGTCCCAAAAAAGATAGAGGCATCTAGAATGTGACTACATGTTACGGCCTCCGAACCACCAACTAGACCAAAATATTTTTTGAATACATGTGCCTGTTGCAATAATACACTATTTTATGTCTGTGTTGATGTGTCAGGTTTAATTATGATCTTTGATCTTGGTTGATATTTATTGTACAGAGAGTTTATATAATTTAATTAGAACATGGTGGGTTTTTCAAATTTTAATTATTGTGCTTTTTATGTTGAAAGAAATGGTCAAATATTTGCACAATGCCTAATTTAATTGTTTGATTAGCTGGGATTTTGTAAAAAATAAATAAATAAATAAATAAATAAATAAATAAATAAATGACGTGTTGTTTTTAAATATACCTCTGTGGAAAATAAATTAATACATTCATTCAGGATGTGAGTTGTCTCATATTGTGTATCTTTCTGTGTTGAATTTCTCTAAACAATTCTCTGAAATAGGACCACTAAACAAACTACTACTTGTCCTTCCTGTTTACTACAACCTATTTCGTCTCTTTATTCAGTTTTGCCGTCAGCAAGAGCAACGATCTTTTCTTTCCGTTGTCTTTTTTTCCATAACAATAATTCCCATAAAAACAACCAAGACAAAACTCGCCCTGTAGTTTAGTTTTCGTCCAGCAGAGGGCGATAAACCCAACACCACATCTGGGAAATATAACGTTAACTGAAATGTTTGTTTTGATAGACTTTGTGCTCACAACACATTTGTTTGTCAATCTATCGACTGACAGATAATGCTGATGTCATAGCCAGAGTCTGATTATTCTTTACAATGCTGTGTCCTAGCCTAATACCATACTTTTCCCTTTTCCCCATTTTAGATAAACAAAAAGAAGTAGGCTAATCACAAAATAATAGTTATTAGTTTTAATAGTTATTTTTCCTATTCATAATGATACAAATTGACTAAAAGTGATGGGTCTATATGCTGTCTGCGCCCAGTAACACAATATAAAACGCTCTGGCGGAAGGATATGTCTGAGCGGCACTGCGGCTCTATATAAACATGAACTCGACGTCATCATCTGCAGATCTTTTCTTCTCCCAGCTGATTTTTTTTTGTTGATACTCGAGCGATTCTGCTCTCCGCCGAAATGGCCGTGTGAACTGCAGCCTGTAGACAGCGCGCAAACTCCTCAGTGCATCAACATAGTGCACTGGCTCAGTACATTTATATCAAAATGGCGTAAGTATATTTTTAATTGTTTTGTCTTAAAATGTCACGTCGTCTCACCCACCCGGCTGGGCGTGTGTGTACCATTAAATAATTGAGCCTTATTATGGCCATTAATGTTTTCAGGTATTTTTAATGTGACTTAAATGTATATTGTGGATTTGTGAATTTTAATAGATAATAGAAATTGGCATGACCAGCGTCTCGAGCTTAGCGCGCCATATGTCTACCCGACAGTGACAACATCAGTCGATGAATTTTTAGTCGTTTCTGTTTCAAAATGTACTATAATATTTATATTTTGTATAGTGAATGCATCTCCAACCTGCCTGAATATGTTTAACTCAAAATAAACACGAGTGAGACAGTTTAATTGACGTTTCTTTGTCACCGTGTGCTCTTTATAAAATGGCGTACGTTCCTGAAAAGGGAGCGGCTAGTCCCTGAAATGGCGGAGTCTTTATCTACCTTGATAAAAAAAATGGAACATCGGAGTACACTTTACCTCGAACAACAACTAATCAACTCACTTTAGGATCTTATAAAAAGCAATGAGATTTTGTCTCTGGTAAACTGGGGTTGAGATTTTAGAAATGGAACCCAGTCTGCTGACAGTAAGTGATAAAGAACGTCACGTGGTAGTTGCCATATATGGGTAGGGTGTCGGCAGATGACGTCATTGTGAGTCAGGAATAACTAATGAGGCTTTTTTTTTTTTTTTTTTTTCCTCTTGCAAAGTAGCTATTATGTGTTTACATTTATGAAATTGTTACATAAGTGATTAACTACTTTTAATATCTGTTTGCAGGTCCTTTGTGGCAACTCTGATCTTTGCTGTACCTGACAGCACGAAATTATTCGAATTCTCAGTAGAAGACTCGTTGATTCCACTTGAAATAGACAGCCATGTCTTTGATGAGCTCACGGTTTGGCCAGGACGATATGGAGGTCCTTTTTTGGGACCCATCATCACAGATGGCTGACCCTTTGGGGTCCTTCCTAGATAAAGATGAGGAGGTTCTTCCTCTCGGAGGCGCTGAATCGCCCCTCTCATCTTTCTCTTCCTCTCCACTTCCCTCTCTCTCACCACCCTGCACTCCTCCCTCCACTCAGAGGGGGGAGAAGGCTGGGCTCAATCAGCTGTCCCTGTCCTGGTTCCCCTCAGATGAGCTGTGCCTAGATAATCATGGTGCAGACAGTGGCAAAGGTAAGGTGTAGCAAGTAATTTTGAGTGTACTTACAAGTGCTCTACTTTCAGCATACTAATATTTTAAGCATGCAATCATCATATTTAACATTTTTTCCTTTTCAGATCATTCGTTCAGTGAAATGGATTGGATGACGGAGCGAATTGATTTGAGTGAGTTTGATCTGGAGTCTTTCATTGGCTCCTATGATTCTGAGGATCCACCCAGTTCTCCTGAGGAGCTCATCGCTTCTCTGGAGTCACAGATAGACTTGGAGTCCCAGTCTGTAGCTTCTGACAATACGCCTTCACCCTCTCTAACAGTGTCTGTCCCTGAAATAAATCAACTTTCCAACCTTTCATTTACTTTGAATACTCCAGTTGGTACTCCTTTCATTCCCTCATCACCCTGTGAATTGTCAGATTCCTCCTCTGTGGTCCCTGAGCCCCAGGCTGAGTTTGAGATAAAGTCTGAGCCAGCATCCCCAGTCCCATCACCTTCCATCCTTCCACCCGAGTCCCCTACTGATACTCTTGAGCTTGGTTGCGAGGTGGACATAGCTGAAGTTCAGAGTCCATCCCCTGTCGAGATGCGGGTGCCCAAAATTGTCCTGTCCCTCACCCCAACCCGCATCGTTCTTGTACTTTCTCCCAAAGAGGAGGTTAATTCGATGGTTACCCATCCAGGAGAGATGGTTGTGGAGAATTCCCCAAGTCCAACTTCCCCCGACCCACAAATCCCAACCTCTCCCCAGTCTCGGTCTTCTAGGGTGAAGCCCTACCCCACACCTGATTCTAAGCCCACCCAAAATCAGCAGTCAGAGTCGCCTACCCTCGCAGGAAGAGTGAAGTCAGTCAGTGGCTCAAAGGTTGTGGTTGAGAAGAAAAAGCTGAAGAAAATGGAGCAGAACAAGACTGCGGCGACCCGCTACAGACAGAAAAAGCGTGCAGAGCAAGAGGCCCTCCAGTCAGAGTGTACAGTCCTTGAGGAGAGGAATCAAGAGCTGGCGGAAAAAGCAGAGTCTATAGCTAAAGAGATCCAGTACCTGAAAGAGCTAATGGAAGAAGTCAAGAGGGCAAGAGAGGGCAAAAGTGTGAGGTCATAGAATAAAATGGACACAGAGGCTTGAAGCTGAGAGAAATGGACGGTTTCAGCATAGCCTGAAGTGCAGAATACTAGGAATGTTGGTTCTAAAAGAAAGTATTTTATGAAGGGTTGAATAAATAACTGTTTTGATTCTTCCCCAGTGTTTAAGTAGAAACACTTCATTTTAGTTTGTCAGCAAAGTTTGATATTCTTTCACTAGTGTATTTTATCTTGTGTATCCATTTGTATGCACAGTATTATATATAGAAGTGCATTGTCTATTGATGATCTTTGTCTGTCTTGAAATTTCCCAATTGAAATTGTGCTGTACAAATGCTTAATATTTAAACTTTACTACTGTCTTTATTCAGATGTGCATTTAAGTTCTGTATAGAACTCGATATTTTGTAGTAGTATGGGCCTTTCACTGCTTATCAGATAGCTTGAATGTTTTTTAAATAAACATTTAAAAAGACATTTGCATGTTTAATCTCTTAAATATAAAACGGGGGCAGAAATTAGTTTTTGTATTTTATGAAATTGGTTGTATGACAAAAAAAAAAATCACTACCTCTATAAGTAGGTCATATGATATTGATGGAGTTCATTTAGCCTGTTTAGTCCAAAGCAATGTCCACTAATAGCATAACCCCACTGTTCATGACCAAGGACAGCTGGATGTATGGCTGGCAGAAAAATAAATGTGGGGTTCTTTTTGTTTTGCAAGATTACACAAATCGAGATTGAGGAAATTCAAACTCAAAGCTGAATTTGACAAAAACATCTCTCGATGTGCAAAATTATTCTTTATTAATATGAAGTGAAAAGCATACAAAAGATAAACTCTTTAGTCATCAGTGTCTTCAGTCAAATCAGTTTCAAGTCACATTTGAGGCTGATATGGTTGCCTATGCACTTGGGATTTCATGGTATATTCTCATAGTGCGTCAAACATTTGCGGACAAGATAAATATTATTAGTAACAGCCATGCCCTGAATGCTCAACACATATTGGTAAATGTGTTTAGGTAGAATATAATGCTATCACAGCCCTAAGTATGATATGTCCTTCTTAGTTGCTAATATCAAAATCATTACAAAAAACCCTTAATGTTCTTAAGGTGCTCAATGGCACATTCAGTTCAGTCTGTAGAACAATTGTATATTCGAGAATCCAGGTGCACTTAATCCCAATGTACTTAGACTTATAATAGAGTGAGTACATTCAAACCACACGCAAGCAATATTCTAGCTTTGTGAAATGCAGTTTTACTAAATATTATATGACACTGCTTGAATGTTCACGATGAGGTTGTGTGAATACTGTACAATACCAGGTATAAGAGTCCTGCTATACACAGTGGAAATGAATAATAATTTGGTCTGTTTGTTTCCACCATGCATTTTACATAACACTTGAAAATAATCAGCTCTGAAACTATTGCATGCTTTTGGTGATAGTATCAGTATTTGAGTAGGCCTACTGTTATTTGTGGTCTCTAGCTCAGGATTACAAAAAAAAAGTTTATGTAAAGATTTTGTCATTAGAAAGTGCTACGTGCTTCTAGCAAAGGTGAATGTTCTTAATTTAAAACTTTATGAAAATATTGTGACTAAACCTTAACATTGCTCAAGAAGCCAGAAATGTAGGTTGTAAGTCTGATGTATGATACTGTCAATAGGCTGACAATGAAGTAAAAAAGCAGTAGAATGTCTAGTTCGAATTCAGTTTGCATTCTATCAAGATGACATACAAACTGTGTGAATGGAAGTTGCACTTTATGTTGCCTTATATTTCACTGTAGAATGCATCTTCCACTCGTTTCCTCCTCGTCTAGTTCTTGATTTACTGTAGAACAAGGATGCAATGATCAGGTTTTTACATATGATAAATATTCATATGAACAAATGAATACATAACCTGATGTGAAAACCAGCAATAATAATAGTATAAGATGCAAAACACTTACATTTGACAGGTAAGAAAGGTGTCTGTCCATTCTCTGCCACCATTTCCTCTATTTTCCGCAATAGTTCAGTCACCTGCGTCCTATCCTTGTTAGCTTTGGTACAGTCCAGCACATGATAACAGTTCCAGCAATGCTGCATCAATTTCAGCAGCTCACCTCCATCCCGCTGGATGTGATCCTCGATTGATGTGCCATACAGCCAATCGCCACATGAAAACAGCACCAGTGTGTGAAGACACGCCTCCTCGCCAAACATTTCCAAATGGCTCTTGAGGGCCTGCCTCTTTTTGGGAGTGAGGGTCGAGACCACAGGGATAACCAGTAAGAGCGCATGTGGGCCAGGATGGAGAAGCCCTGCCCCTTGTTTGATTTCTTTTCGAATGTTGCTGGGTGTTCGCTGGACGGAGAACCAATCCCAACCTGGTGTGTCAACAACTGTGAGGCGCCGACCAGCAACCAATGCTTGACGACGGACAGATACCTCAGTGGGACGTCCTGATTCAAACACACGACAGCCCAGTAGAAGATTACCTGCAGAGCTCTTACCTGCTCCACGCCAGCCTACTAACAGAACCCGTAACTCTGTTAAAAAGAAAGTAAGAGATTGCAAAAAGGAAGTTCACATGATGAAAATGCACTTTGCATGTTCTAAGGAGACATTCTGTAAAGGTACTAGCAAAACAAAGGTACAAGAGAATGAATCAGACACAAACTCACCTCTTGGTGGAGATCTAAACATTGCTGCTGTCCTCTCCACTTCTGAGACTCCATCCTCTTCTCTTTCCTTTTCAATCTCTTCATTATCGAATCCAAGGAATGGCCTCACCATTTCAAAGAACCAGCCTTGATTCTCCTGAACCATTTCCTCCACTTTTTGTAAAAGCTCTGCAACTTGAGCACTTTTGTCTGAGCGGGTGTTATCCAAGGCATGGTACCTGCAGCCACACCTCTGCACCAGCCTCTGCAGTGCTGCCCCACCATCCACAATAAATTCCTCCACACCCTGGTCCTGCGGCAACTGGTCCGCACAGGTGAACAAAACCATGGTGTGCCTCCATATTCCTGCTCCCAGTGCCCTAACTCGGGACCAAAGACCTTGCCAGTGGTGTTCGGTGAATGGAACTCCAATGGGAACCACCAGCAGCAGGGCATGGGGACCAGGAGAACATTGATCAATGATGGACTGCTGGTTCTCTGAGTCCGTCTCATCAGTTGTGTCTTCGGTTTTCAGATTCCATCCAGGGGTGTCAATGATCAACAGTCGCCAGGTGAGTATGTCTACCGAATGTTGTTGGTCTGTTTGGAAATTGTCAGATGGGTTTTTCTCCAGGCTCAAGATGGTATTCAGTGTTGAGGTCTTCCCAGAGCCCTGGAACCCCAGCAACAGTAGGCGCCGCATGGGTGGAGAGGATCCCTCTGCTTTTGAGAGATAGATATTATTATTGTCACGAAAATTATATTGCAGGTGATAAAAACTACTTGCAGTTCAGTCCATGCAGACTACACCCACAACACCCATTTGTCCACACTGACATTCTGAGCAACCCCAGAGCATTTACAACTATATCCTTGTAACCTGCTGATGACTGCTGTAGTATATAAATTGAAATCTGGTGCATGTAGTCCTTCACTAAATAACCTTAACCGTAACTAGTCTTGTGATTGTAAAATAATAATCTAAAACACTTACATTTGACAGGTTAAGACAGGTTTCTGTCAATTCTCTGCTACAATCTCCTTTATTTTCTGCAAGTGTTCAGTGTTCTGTGTCCTGTCATTGTTGGTTTTGGTACAGTCCTGCATATGATAATAGTTCCAGCAATGCTGGATCAGTTTCAACAGCTTGTCTCCATCCCTCTACTAAATAACCCTAACTGTTAGCCTTAGGATCTCATTCTAATGCTGAACCAAGATCAGGTTCAATGACATTTGTGTGGGCATCTGCTTTTGTAAGATGGCAACCTGCTCAAGATACAGCCGGGACTCTCCTGTCTGCATTAGAAAGCCCCAGAGACACAGGAAGCACATGTAATGCAGAAGGGAAGTGAGTCAGCTGCCTGTGTAGGTGGGATTTGAAAGTGGAAGATTGTCTGACATGAGAATGAAGTTAAAGTTTAATATCACTTACCAGCATTTAATTCAGAAGAGACCGTAGCCATCTTGTGTCTAGCTGGTCCGTTGTCTCCTGCTCTCGTTCTCTTTCTCTTTCTCTCTCTCTCTCTCTTGCTGTTTTGTCTCAGCAGCCAGTTGCCTGTGCTCAAAACATGGCTTTCTCCCCTCTTATCTCCCTCCTACTCTATTTTGCTCCCTCTCCCACTGATTTTCAGATTATACAACACCCTCACAACCTTTCTCTCTGCTTCTTTTTCACTTTCTTTCCCCTCATGAAATGATACAAGCAGGAGGAGCTGCAGAAAGAGGCAAGTAGAGAGCAGGGGGCTGTAAGGAGGGAGTGAAAAAAAAATGTGGCTTGTGATTAATTTTCTGAGTAAGTGGGCTGAGTTTGACAAATATGATACAGTAAGCAACCTCCCACAATTCTTAGGTAGCAAAAAAAATAATAATAATTGTGGAGTGGTTTCATATTCTTTCATTGTGTAGTGTTGAGTTGGGGGTGGAGCAAAGGCTGTCATTAGACCAATGAAAAGATGGAAGTATCCAGTTTAGCCCCGCCCACCTGATTCTGCAGAATGACCTAAACATAGCAGCATTGAAATACTAGAGCAAGTAAAGCAAACACTGGACAGTTTTTCTTCCTTCTAATGCTTTAAAAGTGTCATACATTAAATCAGAAAGCACTAGTGTATTATACAGCAGTCTAGTAAGTATGAACAGTAATACTTATATGAAAAAATAATTGTAAAAAATCAGAACAAATAAACTAATTAATTGATTAAGGGACATTACATTCATTTGAAAATCTTTCAAGTTTCAAAGTCTAGGGTTTGTTGTTTCATTTTCGACAAAGTTTCAATACTCATCTTAAAATCTATTTTTACAAAAATGCTTTGTGAATATCCTCCTGAGAACCAGAAAAAAAAGTTTTGTGAATATATATTTTTTTATGTCATTAAATTGTTTGGAGCATAAGAAAATAAATGGAGAAAAAAATGAAAAAATATATTTTATTAATATTTTATGCTATGTCCTCTGTAGAGGACACCATGAATCAGTTATTTAAAAAAAAAGACATGAAAAGACATGTATAGGCAAAAACAATGATTTAAATTCACCAATCAGTTTTAGGTTTCAGCTTATTTTTAACCAAACTTTGTATAAAGATGCATGATTCTCAACTATGTTCAACTATGAAAGATAAAACAAAATTATTTGATATACTATTTTATTTTATGCAATATGTGTGTAAAATGGCCATAAATGGGTAGTCCAGTTCTATACATTGTATCTATACACTGTATCTAATTTGCTTATTAATGTGTTCTTGGGGCAACATGTAATGAAAAAAGAAGTGTAATAATGGGAGTCAGGGGCGCCTGCAGGATTTTATCTCAGGGTACGCACAGAACTAGACCCCCCCCCCCCCCCCTTTTTTCTTTTTTTTTCTTTTTTTCTTTTTCTTTCTTTTCTTTTTTTTACAAATTAAATCAATCATTGAGTTGGTGGGAACGATCTAATGCTGTACAAATCGAGTGATCGACTGTCTCTTTCCTGTTCCCCACTTAAAAAGTCTGATGAACGTAACTGCACTCTTGTGCACTGCTTGTGTAGATAGATGCTTCGTAATATTTTTTATTATTTTTTTACGTTATCTCTGAGCGGCTTTGTCCCGAAATGTGCGTATTGTTTTCAGAGAAACATGTGATTAACGAAAAACGAAGCCTCACATTGTTTCCAGTCAGCTTCACTTTGCGTGTCAGAATGTTTAAAGCCAGACCACTACTATATGGAAGTTCAAGTTCTTTTACTAAACATTTTAAATAGGTAGGCCTATATAAGCCTGTAGCCTATATTACATCATCATATGTTCTGTCATATAAACAGTATAAAAACAATAAAATAACAGAACAATTTACTTGCCTCAAACAACTCAGTATGTATTATTAGTATTATTGTTTTTGTTGATCCATTTCATTTATTGGCAAACTTTAATATGTGAATGATATTTTTAGAAAACTAAACATTTAGCGTCGTCTGGCTTTTATTTGTGCTTAATGGATAAAACAACGGAACTGCGCTCTCAGATTTATGACTGCTGTAAATTTTACGTACCACAAGATGGCACTGTTTTCGACACTCTTGATGCTTTGAAACCTTTCCCGAAACATTTAGAGAAAAGCTTAAAAGATTTAGGAGGCTTCATTTCTCCATCCCTACTCAATAGTTTTAGGCCTTTTTTGCAAATATTTCAATCGAATTTAGCTGTTTTAGAGAGCGTTTACTCATTTTGAGCCTGTTTTTAAACATTAACTATCTGTAACGTCATTTTTCATGTGTGGAAAAAACAACGAAACTAAACTAGCCAATCAGATTTCTTTTCACCCATATCCCCCACGCCCACCCATGCATGCACATACACACATTTGACTTTACAACACACAAACGCACACCTTTATTTATTTTCATTCTCTCTTGCTCTCTTAATATGTCATGAGTATACGCAGATAGATTTTAATAATCAATTAAAAAAAACAAACAAACAACGGCATTAATTAGCGCCCTCTCATGGTACGCACAGTGCGTACAGCCGTACGGCTGCAGGCGCCACTGATGGGAGTAATAACTTGGCAACATTTTCATAATAATATCTCTTTCATATGAATATTAATATGTACTTTCTTTACTTGTGTTTCCCAAAATGCCTGATAAACATGCTGTAAGTCCTGCTGGTGTCCTCTATGAAATCGATGCCCTGTTTCATAACAGAAAGTCATGTTCTGATTTGAAACCCCATAATGTTTTCCTGAGATGTTTATTTACAACAAAAAAATTGAAAATTAGTCAGATTTAAATGATAATAATAAAAAATACCACCATTCCCATTAGAGTGCTACATTTGATCATTCAGGCAATGTCATTTTTAAAGACCAAAGAGAGGGAGTTGTCATGGTGAAACCTCCAAACATTTCTTATCTCTGAAAATCTCTGAATAGGACATCCAGACTTAAAATCGTGGCATGTATAGTCACCCTCAATTTATTCCAAACCTCAATGATTTTATTTCTCCTGTTGAACACAAAAGAAGATATTTTAAAGAATGTTGATAATCAAACAGTTGACGGTAGCCATTTACTTCCATAGTATGAAAAAAATACTATCAACTGTGCTTACCAACATTCTTCAAAATATCTTCTTTTGTGTTCAACAGAAAGAGAAATAAAATCAAAGAGGTTTGGAACAAATTGAGGGTGAGGTGAATGATGACAAAATCTTAATTTTTGGCAGCACTATACAAAGGAGACTTGAGGGTTAGCTGTTTTGACATGGGCTAGTGACAGTAAAACCAGAAACACTAGATGGCGTCAAGAGTCCACTGACTGTACCTAGAAGTCGTGATGCTCTGTGCCGTCGATCTATTACAACTGTCGTAAATCCTGTATGCCTTCTCTTGGAAACTTGCAACAGATATCCGCGTGCAGTCTTGTGTTCGCGGCACTGGGCGCTTCACTGAACTGCTATTAACATGGAGGGATCCGGGGACGAGTTCATGAAATACCGCTCACCGCTGGTGTCCCGGTACGCCAGCAAAGAGATGGCCTATAACTTCAGCGACAGGAAAAAATTCACAACTTGGAGAAAACTGTGGATTTATCTCGCTAAGGCCGAGAAGGTCTGTTTATTTCTCTTGCGTTTATTTCTATAGACTGCCTATATAGATGATTTGTGTTATTGTGGTCCTCTGAATGCCAAGTGTGATTCTGTCTTAAGTTTTTGACCTTGAGTGAGTGGAGATCTCAAGTTGCCAACTCTCTTAGTCTAAAAATAGTTTGAAAGGTTGGACATGAGTTGTGCTGTAATATTTAATGCTTTATAAATGGACCTGGCTGACAACCTTGCCCATACAAAAAGTACTTGTGGTGGTACTATGGTATGGTACGCTGATTGTATTAAATAATAATATCGTAGTACATTATTTAATATATACCATAGTACTGAAATTTGTACACCATGTTCTACCATTTCCAAGAATACCATGGTACTACTGCCATTGTACATGAACAGAAAAAAACAAAACAAAACATAAAAGTACCTTGAAAATGGTGGTTATAGCATGGTTGGTGATTGTAATAACATGGTAGTTTGAGATTTACCATGATACTGAATGGCTACTGTAATTATGTACCATGGTATTTGGTACATGGTTCATCTGTGTATTTCAGTTCATGACTTTACTATGGTAAAATTCCAAGAAAGCAAAACATTACTATAACTGTGTCTATAACTATGGTAGTGCCATGATGATAATTTGATGTACTGTATTTTTGTATGCAGTTTTAAAAACTTATATCTCTGTTTTATAACTGTCATGTCTAGCTCCGTATATGTCAGGTTAAAGGTCACTGAATCTGTCAAACCATAAGCTCACAGTAACTCGGCAGTTTAAATGATAATGTAGGAATCAGTATTAGAAAAGAACTCTCAAATTCAGATAACAGATATTCAGTTTGCTGAGATTAACAATAGTCGACTTGATTAGAAATCAAATTATTGACCGGTTTAGACCGGTGGAATTTGCTGGTTTAGCTGACATGGGAAGGCTTGCATTGATTGTTTGTTTGAAGAGTGTATAGAAATCAAGAACTAAGATTTTGTGATCACCCAGTAACTCATAAAGCTCCAAGTAAAGGCAGCAGTCTGCTTGATTATTATGTTAATTGAACACAGTCGTCTGGTCACATGGTGGTCATTCTCTGACCTGTTGAGACAGACAGGTTTCTGTTAGCTGCTCTGGAAGTAAAGTCACGCTACAGAACTTTACTGATTTAGTCCTGGAGACACACTAAGGCACAAACAGTACTAGACGAAGCCCTGGGAAAGATAGTACGAGTGTATGTTTCCAAAATAAGTAATGTAAATGTCAGGGTAACAGGAGAGTGACTCTTGAGGGTTGACCTTTACCATCTCTCTGTGTAATGCTAAAGATGAAGCGAATATGCTATTTTTGATTGATTAAGTTTATTTCGAGCAACAAAAAATATATATATCAATACAATATACATCGAAAGATAGAACAGTTTATCTCCCATATATATACAGTATCTCACAGAAGTGAGTACACCCCTCACATTTTTGTAAATATTTTATTATATCTTTTCATGTGACAACACTGAAGAAATGACACTTTGCTACAATGTAAAGTAGTGAGTGTACAGCTTGTATAACAGTGTAAATTTGCTGTCCCCTCAAAATAACTCAACACACAGCCATTAATGTCTAAACCGCTGGCCACAAAAGTGAGTACACCCCTAAGTGAAAATGTCCAAATTGGGCCCAATTAGCCATTTTCTCTCCCCGGTGTCATGTGACTTGTTAGTGTTACAAGGTCTCAGGTGTGAATGGGGAGCAGATGTGTTAAATTTGATGTTATCGCTCTCACTCACTCATACTGGTCACTGGAAATTCAACATGGCACCTCATGGCAAAGAACTCTCTGAGGATCTGAAAAAAAAATTGTTGCTCTACGTAAAGATGGCGTAGGCTATAAGAAGATTGCCAAGACCCTGAAACTGAGCTGCAGCACGGTGGCCAAGACCATACAGCGGTTTAACAGGACAGGTTCCACTCAGAACAGGCCTCGCCATGGTCCACCAAAGAAGTTGAGTGCACGTGCTCAGCGTCATATCCAGAGGTTGTGTTTGGGAAATAGACGTATGAGTGCTGCCAGCATTGCTGCAGAGGTTGAAGGGGTGGGGGGTCAGCCTGTCAGTGCTCAGACCATACGCCGCACACTGCATCAAATTGGTCTGCATGGCTGTCGTCCCAGAAGGAAGCCTCTTCTAAAGATGATGCACAAGAAAGCCCGCAAACAGTTTGCTGAAGACAAGCAGACTAAGCACATGGATTACTGGAACAATGTCCTGTGGTCTGATGAGACCAAGATAAACTTATTTGGTTCAGATGGTGTCAAGCGTGTGTGGCGGCAACCAGGTGAGGAGTACAAAGACAAGTGTGTCTTGCCTACAGTCAAGCATGGTGGTGGGAGTGTCATGGTCTGGGGCTCCATGAGTGCTGCCGGCACTGGGGAGCTACAGTTCATTGAGGGAACCATGAATGCCAACATGTACTGTGACATACTAAAGCAGAGCATGATCCCCTCCCTTCGGAGACTGGGCCGCAGGGCAGTATTCCAACATGATAACGACCCCAAACACACCTCCAAGACGACCACTGCCTTGCTAAAGAAGCTGAGGGTACCTAAACCCTGTTGAGCATCTGTGGGGCATCCTCAAATGGAAGGTGGAGGAGCGCAAGGTCTCTAACATCCACCAGCTCCGTGATGTCGTCATGGAGGAGTGGAAGAGGACTCCAGTGGCAACCTGTGAAGCTCTGGTGAACTCCATGCCCAAGAGGGTTAAGGCAATGCTGGAAAATAATGGTGGCCACACAAAATATTGACACTTTGGACCCAATTTGGACATTTTCACTTAGGGGTGTACTCACTTTTGTGGCCAGCGGTTTAGACATTAATGGCTGTGTGTTGAGTTATTTTGAGGGGACAGCAAATTTACACTGTTATACAAGCTGTACACTCACTATTTTACATTGTAGCAAAGTGTCATTTCTTCAGTGTTGTCACATGAAAAGATATAATAAAATATTTACAAAAATGTGAGGGGTGTACTCTCTTCTGTGAGATACTGTGTATATATATATATATATATATATTACACACACACACATATATACCTACATATACACACATATATACACATTACAATTATTATACACATATCCACACACATTATTTACACATATAATACTTGCTCAAAAGGGAGTGGAAAGAAGTAGAACTTATTTACTCCCTATTGAAATGTTTCAGTAAAATGATATAATATGAAACAATATTGCAATTCTGGCTGATATAATTAGCAAATAATTACTTTGAAATTTATATTTATAATAATTTTAGAATAAATTAACTAAAACATTAAATAAATGGAATATTTAAAACTTACATTTTATTTATAAATTAAATAAAACATTAAAAAATAAAATTAGTTACAAGTGAAGGTAGATATTACAACATTAAAATGTACAGTATGAAAAATGGATATTCATTGTAATATTTGCTAAAAATAACAAAGATAATATGATAAATGATAAAGATAATAGAAATGAGTGCATTAATAATTAAATATCCAATACTGACGATACCGATAATTTGATGAAATCTCTGATATTGGCTGATAACCAATATGAAATTGGTATATTGTGCTTCCCTAACATTGTAGGGAACATCCCTAACAATAAGCTTTGAGAGACTTTGCTAAATTGTGAATGGAGCTGTTCATTTTGTAGTCCTGCAAGACAGAAAAAAAAAGAAAAAAAAAAAGTCATTTTCAAGCCTTGCGGAAGTTCTAATGGGTTTTGACCTTGTAATTTTTAATCAAAATGTCCCCGCCCTGCATTTTTTCTTTTTCATTAATCCATTAAAGAAAAGATCTTTCACTACTTCTGTTTCATCGTGACTTTAATACATCTCTTTATCGCTCTAATATCCTGTCTGTAGGCGTTGGGTCTCCCCATAACCGATGCCCAGGTGACCGAGATGGAGTCTCACGCGGAGGACATTGATTTCGTCATGGCTGCAGAGGAAGAGAGGAAGTTGAGGCATGATGTCATGGCTCATGTGCACACGTTCGCTCATTGCTGTCCCACTGCTGCTCCCATCATCCACTTGGGTGCCACGTCCTGTTATGTGGGAGACAACACGGTGAGGCAAAAATATTATCACACCACTATCTGTTCCTATTAACTGGACTCAGTGGAAGTGCTGCTGGAATTGTATGAGCAGAGTGACTATAGAGGGAATATGCTAACCGAACATGAATTAAAACCATTTTTAATCTTAGTTGCAATTAAAAACAGGATATAATTATAAGGCACCATGCAAAATCCTTATAAGAAAAAGCATGTTGTTCTGAAGTCAGTATATTATTTTAAAATGGTCTTATTGAAATGTGTGTGTGCTTTATCTGTAGGATCTGATCATGCTGCGAGATGGATTTGATATTCTGCTACCCAAGGTTTGACTTTCTGATATTTTCCAGTTTATGACAATTGAAAACTGATGCTTATGATGGTGCTTAGGAGTGCCATTTAAATATAAAATGAAGAAATTAATTATCAATGTACTGTATTAATTCAGAAAAAAAGTAAATTATTTTGACAAATAAATAATGTAAAACTGTTTAATTAATTTTTAAAAAATGTAGTTAAATGTAACATTAAATAATAAATTGATAAATGACTTTTACAAATACATGCATGTTTAAAATATTGTTTATTTACTTAATGTTTAAAATGTTAATTAAATGGAGTAATAAAATAATACCTTAATCAAGCAAATTTTAAATGCAAATAAAAAAAATGCTTTTGCCACAAATTTGGTACTCCTAGTCCTCCATAATTACCATCCACTGCAGTAAAGTATTTATTGTTTTCAAACGTTCTCTTCCACAGTTGGCTCGTGTCATAGACAGGCTGGCTAACTTTGCAGAGAAATACGCTGACCAGCCGACTTTAGGCTTCACCCACTATCAGTGAGTAAAGTCAAGGTTCAGTGCATGTACTAAACCTCACAAATAAGTATTTATATATTAGAGCACGTTTAGAGTGTGCATGTCAAATGAACTTTTCTACCGTTTTCTTTTCTTCCTTCCTATCCTCTATACATTTATGACCTGTCCATCTAATCTCTGACACATCTCACTCACTCTTTCAACATTCACTAATTTTGTAACCCATACATTAACATTATTCATTTTCTTCAAATATATTATTTTTCATATTCCTTCTTTTCAACTTTTCTTCATTTAATACAACAATACTAGGCTGGTTTTGGGTTTATTTTCCCTCTCCTCGTCCCCATCTTTTTCTCAGACCAGCTCAGCTGACTACTGTCGGGAAACGTGCGTGTCTGTGGCTGCAGGATCTGGTCATGGATATGCGCAATCTGCAGCGTGCAAGAGAGGACCTGCGCTTCAGGGGGGTCAAAGGAACCACAGGCACTCAGGCCAGCTTCCTGCAGCTCTTCCAGGGGGATCATGAGAAGGTGAATGCAACTGCATGAAAATCAACAGCTGAATCTGATTTACTTCATACCTAGTAGTGTGTACTTTGTCTCCAGCATACGTACTATATACACTACCTTTCCAAAGTTTGTGGTCAGTATGATTTTTAAAATCTTTTTTAAAATAAATTAATACATTTATTTAGCAAGGATGCATTAAATTAATTAAAAGTGACAGTAAAAGTGACACCTCAGCATTGTTACAAAAATGTTTTTAAACTTTATATTTATTAAAGAATCATGAATAAAATGTTGCAAGGTTTTCATATATGAAGCTGTTTATATTACAATAATAACATAATGATAATAATAAGAAATGCTTTTGAGCAGCAAATCATCATATTAGAATGATTTCTGAAGGACCATGTGACACTGAAGACTGGAGTAATGATGCTGAAACTTCAGCTTTGCATCACAGGATCTTTTTTTTTAATCTTTGTTGTAATGAATATATTTAGGGTACGTTTACACGACAACAATGTACTAAAAACAGAAAAGTTTTTCCTTTGCTTTTTTTGAAAAGTTTCACGTACAGACAACAATGTTGTCAAAATGACCCCTGGGGGGTATTCCAGAAAGCAAGGTTAACTTACCGTTACATGTACCCTGAACTCTCGGTTGATTAACCCAAACCTTGCTTATTCGAGGTATGCTGGTTCCAAAAAATGCGTCCGGGAGTACGTTCAGCCAACTCAGAGTATGTTCCCGGTTAACACACAAGACATTCTCAATAGAGCGACAAATCAATGATTCACCATGGAAACAAACACTAAGAAAAAGCGCGCCATTCTACTTCCTTCTTCTTTTGTTTTAATGCTGATTTACATAGCCTACTTAGTGCACATCCCCACCTATTTGGTGGTTGTGCAATCATTTTTTCAATATCTTTAATATCTTTATTCACTGAGAATAAGAATTATATTGTTTGTTTGATTCTAACTATTTAATAAGATATCACATATGTATTTTATTATAGAAATACATTATAGCATAGAAAACGTCCCGTTACAAAAAGGAAAAAACAAACAAATTTAATGCAGATTCATGTGTGAGATGACAATGAGATAATATATATTATAACTGTAACACATTTAGAACTATATTAATTATATAACACACATCTGAATACCTCTTAAGCAAACTAACCCTGGAACATAACCTGCTCTGAGATTATGTTGCCATGCCCTGCATTACATACCCTGAAAGTTACCTCCGTTTTTGGAACCGAAAGTTGAGGTTATCTGCTTGCTTACTCTTAAACATACCCAGGTATGTCACATAACCTGCTTTCTGGAATACCCCCCTGTTCACACGGATCCGCGAAAACGATTAAAAATCGCTGTATTATTCATGCCAGGCCAGTAGTTGGCGATGTCATTTTGTAAAGGAACACTACGCACCTATAGACTGTCACCGTTTTCACAAATTCACATTTTTGTCGTTTACATGGAGACGATAATGATATCGTTTTCAAAAACTTGGACTTTGAAACCCATTTTCAAAAGTTTGCATTTTCAGTCCCCCAAAACGCGTTGTAGTGTAAATGAAATGCCAAAACCCCAAAAAACTTTTCCATTTTTAGTTGAAAACGTTGTCGCATAAACGCCCCCTTATTTTATAACTTAAGGTTTAACTCTTATTGACATTGTTACCCCAAAACATCAGCATTGATTGTATTTGGGTTTTATTGCATCTTTTTATGGAATGTGCAGTTATGTAGCATGAGGAGAAAATGCCAATAACGTCATATCTTTGTGGTTTATTCTATGATTAACTGACTTTTGACTGTTTTCTCTCTAAGGTGGAGGAGTTGGATAGGATGGTCACTGAGATGGCTGGATTTAAAAAGTATGCTCAAGCTATTTCATTTCTGTTTTGTTGTTTAATAAATGCTTCAAATTGCTTTTAAATGCTAAATGTTGTTGGCTAGAGACTTACATTGTAGATGTTTTTTTGTGCACATGGTTATTCAGTTCTTCCTTCTTTTTTTTTTAGATCATACTTGGTGACAGGTCAGACATACAGTCGTAAGGTGGATGTCGACTCACTCTGTGTGCTGGCCAGCCTCGGAGCCACAGTACACAAGGTCAGACACAAATAACTGAGATCAGCTTTATGCACTTATAAATTAGCTGCTCTAACGATCCACAATGGTCACATTAATTGTTTTATTAGAACAACCTGTTTTTGTTTTCCCAACTTTTTGCTGTAGATTTGCACTGATATTCGTCTGTTGGCTAATCTGAAAGAGATCGAGGAGCCTTTTGAGAAAGAGCAGATTGGTGAGTTTGTATGTGAGACAGAATTTTGATCATATTTGAAATCACCCTTTGACCTGTCATGGTTTCCTCTGTTTCTAGGTTCCAGTGCCATGCCGTACAAGAGAAACCCCATGCGTGCAGAGCGCTGCTGTAGTCTTGCTCGCCACCTGATGGCGCTGGTGTCAGACCCACTGCAGACTGCATCAGTGCAGTGGCTGGAAAGAACCCTGGACGACAGCGCTAACAGGCACTGTTATGACATCTGTTGTCTGACCATATGATGTGGCACTGCACCATTTTGGCTCTGTGAAGGCATAACTTTTGGCTCTCACCAACATCCTGTCTCAAATTTTTTTTTTGTTTACTTAGGAGGATCTCATTGCCTGAGTCCTTCCTCACAGCTGACATCATCCTCAGCACTCTGCAGAACATCACTGAAGGGCTGGTGGTGTATCCTAAGGTGTGTGTGCAACTCTCAGTACAAATCTCTTTTCAACAAATATTTTAAAAGGTGTTTATCAGGGTTGGTAATTATCTGTATCAGTTTTTATCAAGTGAACTATGTGATACGCTGATTACTTAAAAGGATAGTTCACCCAAAAATGAAAATTATCCCATGATTTACTCACCCTCAAGCCATCCTAGGTGTATATGACTATCTTCTTTCAGACAAACACAATTGGAGTTATATTAAAAATATCCTGGCTCTTCCAAGCTTTATAATGGTAGTGAATGGCGCTTGAGATTTTGAAGCCCAAAAAAGTGCATCCATCCATCATAAACGCAATCCATACGACTCCAGGGGGTTAATAAAAGCCTTCTGAAGAGAAGCAATGGTTTTTTTTATCCATATTTAAAACTTCATAAACTATAATAACTGTCTTTCAGCAACAGCCGTACGCAAGTCTAGTTCTGGCAGAAAAGTGACCTCTGACCCGACGTGTGATGTATTGATGAATGTAGAAGCACAGAGGATAGAGCAAAACAAAACACCGGTCATGAATTAGAAGTCTAAAATGAGAATTTTTAAAGAGAAATGTCGGAGGAGCTTGAGTTTGTTGCGCAGGCATATTTGTTTGAACCGCGAGAGGTGTCTACTCTCACCTAAGCTTATGCTACTCCTATGTCATACATCTCTCTTTTATAGGTGATCGAGAGGCATATCCGTCATGAGCTGCCCTTCATGGCTACTGAAAACATCATCATGGCCATGGTGAAGGCCGGAGGAAACAGACAGGTCAGAACAATCAGTGAATAATAAATAATAAAAATCTCGTCTTGTAATTAAAATTTGCTTTGGCAAATCAACCCCAAGATGTTTGAATAAATTGCTTGCTGTAAATATTCTTTCTGTGAGCACAGCAGATGTTTATAGTGCCTTTTACCATTAACTAACATCCTTGCCTATACTGAAAACACACTCAGGACTGCCATGAGAAGATCCGTGTGCTGTCCCAGCAAGCTGCGGCTGTGGTCAAACAGGAAGGGGGAGATAATGACCTACTGGCTCGGGTTCAGGCTGATCCATATTTCACTCCCATACTCGGACAGCTGGACGCCTTACTGGATCCCAAAACCTTCATCGGCCGAGCCCCACAACAGGTACACGCATGCGGCTTAGACATACTACTACTGTCCTATTAATATTTATCACATGATTAACATAATGTTTTAATAATAAGGTAGTCTGTAATACCCTTCCAATCACTCCCTCTCTTTCTCAGGTTACAAGGTTTTTGTCTGAGGAGGTCAGGCCTGTTCTAGACCCATACAAAAGTAAAATGGACGTGAAGATTGAACTAGAGCTTTGAGACGTGCGAGACTGTGACTGATGCATAAAAACTGTATGACAATGAATAAATGTCTAGCTGTTTAACTTTTCGTGTGCTCTTTTATGTGGTATTTTGACAACATGTAGTTCTCATTTATCAGATGTGTAGTGATATTGATGCGTCAACCTTCTGACAAACATTTTGGCCTTTGCTCTTGTATTGTGGCAAATTTACACAATTTTCTAAAAATCATAAAAAATATTATTCAAAATTCCCCATCTAGAGGAACTTTCATGGATATCAGTGTTTTAAATATAGTTTAAATTTGTCTGATTTAAAAGGAATTGTAGAATGGAAGATAATTTGAACAATGTCTGTAACCAAACAGCTGATGAGACCCATTGATTTCCATAGTATGGGAAAAAAAAAAAAAAAAAAATACTATGGAAGTCAATGGGTCCCATCAGCTGTTTGGTTACAGACATTCTTCAAAATATCTTTTTTTTTGTGTTAGCAGAAGAAACAAACTCATACAGGTTTGGAACAACTTGAGGGTGAGTAAATGATGACAGAATTTTCATTTTTGGGTGAACTATCCCTTTAAGTTTATGTAACTCTTAACCCTTAAATGTTTCTATGTTGTTGGATATGCATACATTTGAGAGGCTGGGGGGAGGTAAAGGGTGATGGGCCTAGTGAGTCTTCATCTTAAAAGCACCATAAGTGCAAGAAGTGCTAGCACAGCTGTACATAAAATATTACATAATATAATAGGAGACATATCAGAGTTCAAAAGAGGACAAATTGTTGGTGCGCGTCTCACTGCCTCATCTGTGACCAGGACAGCAAGTATTTTATGGCATCCAGGGTAATGTGGGCATACCACCACATAGGACGAACCACATCCAACAGGAGTAACTAATGATGCAAGAGGAAGCTGTCTGAAAGGGTTGTCCAGGTACTGATTGTATCCAAGAAACAAAACAGCTGCCCAAATCACGGTAGAGTTAAATGCGCACATCGACACTCCTGTTTCCACCAAAACTGTCTGTCTGGAGCTCCACAGAGTCAATATTCATAGTCAGGCTGCTATAGCCTAACCTTTGGTCACTCGAGCCAATGCCAAACATCGATTTCAATGCTGCCAGCAGACGAAATCTTTGACTGTGGACAGTGCGAAACATGTATTGTTCTCTGCCGAGTCCGTCTTCACTGTCTTTCCCACATCCGTGGGAGTTACGGTGTGGAGAAGCCCCAAAGAGGCTCAACACCCGGACTGTTGCTGCCCAGAGTGAAGCACAGGGTGAGTCAGTGATACTGAAATATCATGGCATTCCCTATTGTGCTTGAAAGGCACCGTAGGGAATACTTTGGGGATGAATTAATCCCAATACTTTGATCCACTGCTGAACTACTGAATCATTCTGGAGGACCATGTGCACCTAATGGTTCAAATATTGTACCCTGAAGGGGGTGCCGTGTATCAGCATGATAATGCACCAATACACAGCAAGACTTGTGACAATGTTTTGATGGAATATGAAAGTGAAGTTGAGCATTTCCCATGCTCTGCACAGTCACCAGAGCTAAATATTTCTGAGCCACTTTGGGGTTTGGAGAAGCAAGTCAGAAAATGTTTTCCTCCACCAGCATCATATAATGACCTGGCCACTGTTCTGAAAGAGGACCGGCCACTATGAAGGACATCTTTCATTCCCAAGACAAACTTGAGAGCTGCAAAAGGAGGCCCTACACCATATTAATAAATTACTGTGGTCTAAAATGAGGTGTTTTCTGTTTAATTGTCCAACACCTGTAGGCTACATGTGATGTTTAGTAATAATGACACTATTTAAATGTGTAAAAGGTCTTTACCATGGCAATAAATAGCTTAACTAGCTGTATAATAAAAGTAATGAGGGAGGACACCAACAGATTATCCACTTACATGTAAGTGATACGGTGTCACTTGCAATTCATCATGACTGTGGGTGTAAAAACGTGAAGACGGAGCAAAGAGTGTTTGAACTAAAGCACACACGCCTCTAAACGACGAGTTATCTATCATGTTGGCGCAAAGTCCATAGTAACACAGGTTTGAAACCTGTTGGACGTTTACTATACCGTCAGTCTCTTATTTCGCTGATTAACATTGATTCATTTGCCCGCGGATACTCAAACTCAAATCATCCCATGATAAAAGTCACTTCTTAGATCATATTTCGTTCACATTTTGACGCTTGGTTTGCACACTAGGCCAAATCTGAACGCATTTATACAGCGAGTTGCTGTCTCTTGACTGGCTGTTTAGATATTCGCGTTAACGCGCAGGTGTGCTGAGTGTATGTTTCTGACTGAGTTACACGTATACATACATTAGCAGCGTTGTAGGTGAGCGGTAAGTCAGAGGTTCTCATTTACACTTTGACATTAAATGCTACAAAAGTTTGGGTAACTTTGGTAAGATTTTTTATTTTATTTTATGTTTTTGAAATAAGTTTCTTACGCTCACCAGGGCTGTATTTATTTGATCCCAATTTGAAGCGTCTGCTAGCTAAATAGCTAAATAATTGTAAATTAAGTGATAAAGTAATATTATGAAATATTATTACAATTTAAAACAACTGTTTTCTATTTAAATATATTTTCAATGTAATTTGTTCCTGTGATGTCAAAGCTGAATTTTCAGCATCATTACTGCAGTCTGTCACATGATCCTTCAGAAATCATTCTATGATGATGATTTGCTGTTCAAGAAACATTATTGTCAAAACAGCTGTGCTGCTTAACATTTTTCAGGTTTCAAAAGAACAGCATTTATTTAAAAAACATTTTTTGTGACAATGTAAAAGTCTTACTGTCACTTTTGAATTCAACACATACTTGCTGAATGAAAGTATTAATTAAAAAAAAAAAAAAAATCTTACTGACCCAAACTTTAGAATAGCAGTGTATGCGTACGTGTGTCTTCGATGCCTGCTCTATCCTTAAAGTTTACCCTCTACAGCACAGTGTTGCCCTCAGGCAACAGAAAGTTTTCTTAAGCCCTATGTTAAATTTTTCTTTAAATGATTACAATCAATTAGAAAGGTTGAGAAAGTACCAAAGAACAGTCCAGTAAGATGTGGGAGTCACTATCAAGCACCATTTTAAAGGTGGGACGTCCTGTTTTGACACATGGTCACAGGAACACATGGTGTGAGAAGAAGGCAAGATTATTTGCTTTAGTAATCTTATTTAAAATGACATGAACTGTACATAAAAAAATATGTGTGTGTGTATGAAGGTGTAGAGAAAACTTTTGTCAGGTTTTATGAAGTTTATTTTATTTTGCATGTTCAGAAATTCAGTTTTTCTTTTCGTTGCCTCAGGGCAACGTTGTGCGATAAGGGGTACTTTTTGAGGATGTTTTGGACAATACCTCACATTGGCCATAATGTGTTATATGAAGGGAAGATGCAGGGTTCCTGGGTGTGCAGGAACACCCAAAGTGATGTGAAAAAATTGTAACATACACCTCTATTTCACAGCAGAGAAGAAATGCTTTTTGAAATTTCGAACGGAGTGAAATCTTATTACATGAAGTATATTATATGGCATGACACACTACATGATACAGACCTATGCATGTATCAAATTCAATATATCAATGTCTTTCGAGTGTTTTCCCCTTTTTACTTAATGATTTCTTGACATTTTTTTTTTTTTTCAATTGATTTTGATGATAATTTTCTCTATGATTCTGTACTATTGTTGCACAACGTTGCCCTGAGGCAACGAAAAAATATTTTTGGCCTCCCACCCTCTCCCCACCCCAAAATATTTTTTATCAATAAAATGTTCCCAAATGAACCAAAAAATGATGTGGAATATTTTTTTTTTTCATGTGCCATCAACATGTGTGCAGTAGAGGGTTAAACTTAAGATTTCTCACCACTCTTATTTTCTTTTCTTAAATTGAAGATTTTGTTAACAGGTTTTAAAATGATTTGTGGCTAAAATCACATGGTGGTTGTGTTGTCTTTTCTGTTTTTCTGTTGTAAAAATAGTTGAATGGATCTCTTGACATATAGTAGTGGTTGTAGGTTTGTCATCTCAATGCTGGTATAAGAAATCAGTCTAATGCTTTGCATTTGTACTCTGAATTCAGATTAATTTCTTATAATTGTCATTAAAACAGTTTTACAGGATTTTAAATGTCTGTAGTTATAGTGGTAGGGAAGAGACCCTGAGAGGAACCAAAGCTTGAAGGGGAATGTAATTCTACTTTGCTGGCCTGAGAAAATAATACATGAGAAACAGACGGTAATATTAATTCCCAGTGAAGCAGTAAACTGTAGTCTCAATATCTGCATACCAGTCGTTGCCATTTGAAGAAAAACTGGCAGATGTACAGCTTGGAAATTTGCTGAAAGAGAATTTGGTTTTGAGGTTTTAACAGTAAGAAAAGTAAGGAGACACTTTCATTTTCTGTTCTTCAGATGGTTGTAGGATAAAATTTAACACCACTGTAACCAGAACTGCTGTGTGGAGAAAAACGTTGCTCTCCCTTAAACTCGCTGGTTCTGTGATAACTTATAGCCTACTGGAGGGGTTGTAAAAATCTAAGCAGATAGTGGCTAACTCTGTTTATCTAGAGCTGCTTTCTGATTCCAAGGTTCTCAATCTGTTGTATAAAGTGCTATAAATAAATATGTGACGTGACTATTGGAATACTGAAATGCAGAGCTTGTGCAAACACGCTATGATCAGATTGCTTTCTTAACTGCTTTTTTCTCACCACTGTCATTTTTGTTGTGCACTAACTATAGCCTAAGTAACTTTGCAACTACATGTCAACTAATGCTCAGAGTATTAGTAGACACTTATGAAAGATAATTATACATAATGTCATATATTGTTTCATATATAAATGTATATAATATGTGCATTAGTAATCTAAAATATGCGAAATATTTATTTATATAAAATGTATGTGATGTTTAATATAAAAGTAAATGTGATTTGGATCATTTATAATGTGTCTTGATAATGTTATTGGTACGGTCACATCTTTATTTCCGCAAACAACCAAAGGTGAATTAAGCTGAATAAAAATGATAGCTGATTATTTTTAACCTCGTTTAGTTCAGTGCAGTATGTTGGCAATGACTGAATGCCATGGTATTTCCCTGTGCACTTCCTGTGACGTGATATTGTGTAGGCCTACGCTTATTCTCATTTTAAACTGGCTCACTTACAGTGGTTGAATAGCCTGTTGAAGAACCGTTAGGTTTGTAATATTCAAGTTGATGTGTTATGTAGTTCCTGCATATAGGCACTAGGGGGCGATGGGTGAATAGGGTGTGATGCAGTATATGCAAAGGGATAATAGAATAAAAATGAGAACTGCATGTGTTGAAGCTGATCCAAGACTCTAGTCATCTTTTCACAAATAATACAAGGTTATTGGAATGTTCGTTTGATCACGGTGATGAGGAGAGTTATAATTTATACATGCTAATAAATGTATAACTCATAATATGTAAAGAGTCGCATGGTCTATCTACAGGTGATCTGATTGGTCCGTCATGTGGGCGTGGGCATTACTTCCTGTTAGTCTGGCAGTGTTTGGAACAATTGGGCTTTGGGTTGTGTGAGTATTTCTTTCCGTTTCACTCACTCTTTACAAAATCCTCTTTGTTTTGTTTTTATTTGACCCTTTCTGCACTTGTTTGTGTGCAGGTATGCCATAGCAGTGTCCAATAACACTGTTAATATAACTGAAGAATTCCCTTACATCAGGTATGTATGTAGCCTATCTTAAAGTGGAGTTGTACTTGACTAAGCTTAAGTATTATTATTTTACGAATTTGTTGAGTACTATTTAAACTGAATACTTGGTACTCTTACTTGGTTACTTTTATGAAGCACAAATTATACCTTCTGCTCATTACAAATCTCATTTAGGCCTTCAAGTACAAAGAGCATGTACTGTTACCATGACTTAAATATTTCATCATTTTGTTCAAATGACTGATCTTACAATCCAATCTAAAATGTCCTCATAGCTTAGCCGTTATTGTCAATGACATCCATTTCAGTAAACCATATTTGGATGTGATTATGGTCATTTGTTCTAGTGAAGAGACGTCTCATCAATCATCAAAGTCTTAACATTGAGAAAACTGTTGAATCTCATGAATCTTTCTGAATTTGCAAAAATCATTCCTGATTCTAATCGGTATGCTGTCTATATAAAGAAGCTTCTTGCTAATACCAAAGGATTTAATCTTCCTCAAGAAGTGTTCTCCTCTGGTATGAACTTACTGTGTGTCTGTAAGACGTTCCAGAGCCAGAAACGCATAAATGTATGGGGTTTTGAAAGTATAACATTGAAAATCCATGAATATTGCTTCCTCCAGCACATGTGGCTCATACAGCCCCCAGAGCTGCCTGTTTTCTCAGATCTGCAACATTTGCTGTGTGTTGGGTGAGTCCTTTCATCTCGTTTTGAAAAGGAAAAGGCCTACTGTACTGTACCTTCTGTGTGACTTCTTTTTCTTTCTTTAGCTCTATGGATTGTCACGATCAGATTTCAACAGATCCGCGACTTGGGTTGTGCGTCTCATTTAAATACAGCCGGTCTGGTGCTTGGCTTCATCTCTAGCATTGGCATTTCCATTCTAGGAAACTTCCAGGTACAGTTTATTTGTGTGTGGTGAACGAATGGAAGATACTTGATTACTTGCAAATTGTGCTGTGCTTATTTGTGGTTGCTTTTGCACCAAAGCCCTGATATACTTAAAGCGAAATCAAAGAACGAACTGGTGTGACGTCATTTCAAATAAAATCAGGCCAAAATAGTTAATTTGGTGTTCTTTCTGATGAAGTAATACAGGGATGGGCAACTTCAGTCCTGGAGGGCCACTGTCCTGCAGAGTTTAGCTGATAAAAGCTTTCTAGTAGTTCTGAAGACATTGATTAGCTTGTTCAGGTGTGTTTGATCAGGGTTGGAGCTAAACTCTGCAGTACAGTGGCCCTCCCTGACCGAAGATGCCCATCCCTGACGTAACAGGTACAGTAGGTGTGGCTCTGAGGCTCTGCCTTCTTTGACATGGAGCTCTTCTCTGGTTCATTTCTTCTGTTCAGTCTGTCGAGGTCAGGGTCAGATGTGAGTGATAGCATGAACACGCCAGAAAGCTGTTTTATAGAAGAAACTAAGGGTGTAACAATATATCGTCACAATATATCACAATATAAAAATGCAACAATATGTATAGTGACAGTATGTATTGTGTATAGTTCACCCAAAATGAAAATTACTGTGTGAGGGGAAAAAATTCAAGTTTACAGAGTTTTAGTGTCAGTTCTACATTGAACTACTATATATAATGTTGAATATAATGTTTAACAATGCAATGGGGGAATATTTGTGGGTCCTGATAATGCCAGATATCTTGTGTTACCAGTAAAAAGTGGCCTACATTATTTTAAATATATCTAGTCAATGACAGAGTGCAAACATATTCGTATTTTTCTGTATTTTCAGCTTCAGAATAATGAATATTTTTATTCTGGTGTCACCATTGTCCTGTGCATTGGTTTACCAGCACCAAGTCCAAGCCTGTTCATTTCCACCCCCAATATATACCAAATTTAGCATTTTAATTTATTTTTTGTTAACCTTTTACCATACGTATGTCTTGAAGTATCGCAATAATATCGTATCGTGAGTTCAGTATCGTGATATGTATCGAATCATGACATGAGGATATTGTTACATTCCTAGTAGTCTCGCGTAGCCAGACCTTCAGACTGACAGCAGAAGGTCTGGACTCTATCACAGCTTTCATTGGCCGAGGATGTTTGACTGACATGTAACACAACCAATCACAGTTCGTTTTGTTCCGTGTCATGTTAAGGGGCGTTAAATGTAAAGTAGATGTACCTACAATAACAGACCGGCATGCATCTAATAAATTATTCATTCAAGAACGTTGTGCAAGTTTACTGCAACAATGGAGCCACGAACGTCACATACTTTTGAAAATCCAGCGTTTAGTTGATCCTGGAAAGCGCTCATTTTCACAGTTGTAAACACGACAGCGTTCTTCTTCCACGAGGGGGTTTGGCATCACGGCATTTGTTTCCAGGCGGACCATTAAAGAACGCGACACACACGTCTCCCTAGTTACTTAAAAAAGTAATCTGATTACATAACTTGCGTTACTTGTAATGCATTACCCCCAACACTGGCTGTGAGTATATCAGGGCCTTTATTTGCATTACATGCATGATTTACATCCATATGTGTGTGTCCAATCAGCAATCTGTAGTGATGGGGGTTCATCTGCTTGGGGCGCTCATGGCCTTCTTCCTGGGTTTGGCTTACTTCTGGGTCCAGGCGTGGCTTGCGTACTACAGCCCGCCGTCACGTGACCGCAGGTGGGTGGTGCCTGTGCGTGTCATCCTCTGCAGCCAGTGTACTTGTTTGGTCATCTGCAGTATCCTTCAGCTCTCATGGACAATGAAATTTCATAACTGAAATGAGATATGAAATGAGTGCATTTTCACTACATTTTATCCTAAGTGATAATTTTGTTGTCCTTAACCCTCTGTCTTCTCAGTGTTTGTTCTCCATAGCACAGGGTTTCGCTCTGAAGCTGCCATGTGTGAGTGGGCTCTGGTCATGTGTTTTTTTGCACTGTTTGGGACTTTTGCAGCAGAGTTCAGACACATTGACTTTCACAAGCTCACCGTACAGAAGAAGGGAATGAAAACCACCAGTGATGCTAATGGTGTGTGGACATTACAGGAGATTCACTGAGGAGGAGCTGGCAAGTTGTGGCTGTGGTACTCAGACAGATACACATACAACTGGAACAAACTCACCATATAACATGGACACAACATTGGACTATAACCTGCACAACATTGCTAAATGCACACATACACACATGATATAAAATGCTCCCATTTTACACCACGTTTGGCGTTGAATTGGAGTTGGATTTTACAGTATAAATTATATTGCGGAAATGCTATGCTGAATTTATGAGCAACATTGTTTACATGATATGTTATATACTTTGATTATAGTGTATAATGTGAGAAGATAATCAATGTAGTATTCCACTTGTTTGTTATTGTAGTACAACAAACGGTAATACCTCAAACCGGATCTCTTTGGTCTGTTTTTTAGCCTTAATGACTTTGTTTACATAATGCTATTAAATATATTCTGTTATAAATAATTTAATTTTATCTAAACATTATCAAAGAAAGCTGTTATTTAATATAAATAAATGTGACAATATTAACAATTGCTGAGTTGCAGTCTACAAAGTGAACATTTAAAGCAAACAAATATGATGGTATTCTTTAACTGTTCAGTAATTCACTGGTAGTAGCGCTACAGTTTAAAGTCAGCATGAAATGGAAGTTGCGATAGTTTTTTCTTCCCTAATGTAACGTATGTTCAAATGAAACTGCTTCTCTAAGAAGAAAACAAATGTAGGGTGGGACTTGATTTTGTCCATTGGGAAGTGGTTGGATAGTTGTGGTTTGCTATAGTGTAACAGCCGGGTTCAGAAAGTAAAAACCTTTCATTTTCTCCAAAGGGGAATTGATTCTTAGCCTTAAAATATGTATGTGTATGTGTGTGTGTGTGTGTATATATATATATATATATATATATAGTGTGTGTGTGTGTATAATCAATATGTGGGTAGGCACTGTTGCAAGTTGGTTTGTAATTTAAAAACTGAGAATGGATGTGGGGTAGATCAAACTTTGAATTCACTGGTAGCTTGTGTTTCTCAATATAAAATCAATTAAATTTGCAATAAAAGAAACAAGGATGAGAGATCAGTAGTGGTTAAATATACTAGACCATAAAAAGTTTATTTATTGCATACTAATAATTCAAGATTGGTGAACTGCCAGTTTGTATATTAAAAAGAAGTTTGGCCAATAAGGTCTAAATGTCACAGATTGATCTCTTTGCTTAATACAAAAAATTGAAAATTCAAAGCTGCATGGTTTTTGTGTTGTGATCCCTACCTGAACCAGTGCCACTGAAAAAGTGGGTGGGCACTGTGAATGACAGGTTTTCCCATCCTCGTGTCAATAAACAGGGGAAGGGGAAGAGATTTTGATTATTTTGATATTTTGATTAAAGATTACGAAGAAAATAATAATAAAAATAAAATAATGATGTGGATGGATAAATCATTTATAATAAATACTGCAATATTCCATCGAAAAAACTGTCAATTATAAATTTTGATTTCATGGTGACTTTAAACATGTAATGAAAGTGCATTTAAGCAAAGTAGACACCAGGGAGTGCTCTGGGCCCGAGGTTGGTTGTCTCACATTTGTGTCAACTTGTTTCCACGTGTTTAGCTCACAGGTAATTGTTTTAGAAAAGCCACCTCCAAATAGTGTTATTTCATTATATATTTTAATTTATGTTTAATGTGAAAACGTGAAATACTTTATTACATCTCATAGATTAACTGAATGGCACAATCTGGGCTGTTATCATGTAGAAGCCAATCAAATAAGCCTGTGAATTTGGACATGATTTTCAGATGGGAAACAGCAGTAGGGAGCAGTCTGTGCGTCTCATGATGACATTCTTTCACATACACATTGCTCTCAATGGGTGGGGAAAAAAACACAGAGAACAAAAAAGGAGCGAGGGACACAAGGGGGCAAATGAAGGGAACTTAAAGGCCTGTTAAAAAGTCCTGGGAATCAGTTATTTCTTTCTCTTTTCTATTTTAATATCCTTTCATGATCAGTGTTTTTCTAAAAAATCTGAGCAATCTCCTTTGAATTTCCGCTTGTTTTGTTTTGTGTATTTTTGGCGATTAGGGTCAACTGAATAATGCTGTCATCTAAACACTGATGCACTCGACTCTGAAGCTTTAATATAATATACAGTTTGTTTGTAATTCAAAACTTCGTTTAATACAAAAAATTGAAAATTCAACGCTACATGTTTTTTTTGTGTGTTGTGAGAAAATTGAATATTTGAAGTCACCATGAATGAAGACAATTCGGATTATTGCAGTATTTCTTAAAAATTATTTATCCATGCACATCATTATTTCGTTCATGTGCCCTTGTATTTTTTAATCAAAATAACTTACCCTTGTTCTTTCAGTGACATCTCTTCTCTGATGAAGTATTTACTGACGTGAGGGCGGGGCAATCTGTCACTCACATGACATCACAGCAATAGCAAACCACACCCATCCAATCAATTCCCCATGGACAAAATCAAGTCCCGCCCTACGTTTTTTCTTGTTCGAGAAGCTGTTTCACTCTGATATACATCACAGTAGGGATGAAAAGACTATCACAACTTCTGTTTCATGCCGACTTTGACTTTATTAAAAAGAAATACAATATCATATATTGTTGCTGTCATATATTCATTTCACAGTAATATCACACGCTCAAAGCCTAGTGTGACCGCACCTTTTCTCCCTTAGCCAACCAGACAGTGTCCCAGACTACCGTCTTTATCCACCATGAAATTCACACATGGCATCACTGTGACCTTTTAACTGACTTGAACAGGCACTTAATTCAGAGGCGAAGCCAAAAGGCTCTGGTGTTAGATATGGGGTAAGTGCTGTGTTTGGCTAAAGGGCATCAAGTCTGGCTGGCTCTTATGTAATGCCTCTGTGAGTCTGTATCAAGCGTGCATTTGTTCTATCTTTGTTTTAAAAGCGCAGCAGGCCGCAGGTCCAACGTGCCTTTTACCTCAGCCGTAATCTCTGTTCACGCCTGCATTATTCCAGATTATTCTTATCCCTTGCACAACTCCTGCTGCGCAACAATAGCACTACCGTACTATCTGCAAAGCAAACGGCCTGCCTGCCACCTCGTACACACACGGCTTATCAGCAAACAGCCAAATCCTGCCCTGAATGAGAAAGCAAGAGTACGGAAGAAAGCTAGTGTGAGATGTTCCAGCTATAATGGCAGGAGCACAACAGAGGCATAAAATCTGATTTAGGCCTAAAAATCTTAATCTCCTCGATCCATAATCTAACAAGTCTGGAATTCCCCCAGCTGTTAGGAAAGAGGGAGCGAGGGGGCAAAAGTCGTGCCGCTGTTTCCAGTGAGTGGGCATCAGCCATGATCTCATCCCGCAGCGCTGGCACTCTCAAGCGGAGAGCTGCCCTTTTACTCAAAAATGCCAAGCACACCACATTCCTACACACACTCTGAAAAGTCCCTAATCGCTGAGATACAAATTCAAGCAACCCAGTTACCCTGTCTTAGAGAACAATCAGACAAGACTTAATTATATAATTATATGCGACGAGACCCCCGCACACAGATCGACACACTTTAAGATGTGTGTGACTGTGCACAAGGTTTATTCGAGGAGAGGAGACTGCCACACTCATCTGCCTGCGGGTGAACAGAAAGGATCTTTATCAGAGGTTATTATGTCTCGTGTGTGATTCTCTGTGTTATGTTATTCTATATATGTTACACTTTAGCGTGCTGCAGTGATGTACTTTTGTAGGCCAACTCGAAAGTTAGCATCATCCTGGTTCACGCGACAAAAACCTAATTGGATTTTTTCATTGGCTTTTAGATTATTGAAGAAAACAAACTGTGCACTAGAGCTGCATAATTAATCGTAAAAAGATCGCGATCTCGATTCAGACACCCACACAATCTTATTTTATTAATGACAACGATTCACCCATCTCTGTTAAACATTTGACAAAATCATACCGGAACATTCAAATCTGTGTTCGTACTGCCACTGAGCCAGAGAGAGAGAACTGCTCTCTGAACCACACAGTAGTTATTTCTGTGTTACAAATATTTAAATTATCACAGAAGTACCGAGATAAAAGTTTAAAGTTAGGATGTGTCTATGATAGCGATCAAAATAGAGCAAACCCAATGCTATCTCACGACCAATTCGTACGTATTTTACAAAGTGGCTAATTCGTACGAATTTGTATGACCTCACTCGTACGAATTCATACGATTTGTCTAAACTAAAGTGACGGGTAGGTTTTTAGGGGCGGGGTTAGGAGTAGGTCATTCATACTAATTCTCGGCAACTCGTAAAATACGTACGTTTTAGCAAAAGATGTACGAATTGGTACGAGTGAGGTCGTGCGAATTCGTACGAATTAGCCACCTCGTAAAATACGCACGAATTGCCATGAGATCGGGTTGGCAAACCACCTTTTGAAACTAACTTGGCGCTTCAAATAACGGTTTTATCAATTACATCTTACACCACTAGTTGGCGACAAGTGACTGTTAAAAAAATTATTTGTCACTGAATCATTCTTTCAAAAGATTCTTCCAAAAACACTGATTCATCCAGTAATGTAACAGGTACTTATTAATGAGTCATTGAATTCATTCAAAACCATTTTTTTTTTAATAATTCATTCAAACATTTTTCCAGCAATTAGAGTCCAGCAATTAATATTTTGTCAGAACCTCTAGTAAATTACATGTTATTTTCTTTAGTTGTGTTTTCTGAATCATGGGAGAATTGTGATCTCTATTTGAAACCAAAAAATCGTGATTCTCATTTTATCCAGAATCGTGCAGCTCTATTATGCGCACAACAAAAATGTATGATTCTTAACAAAACATGTAAGAATTTTCACAAATGAACACAACTTGAAGCCTGAGCTCAAGTTAGCCTATAAAAGAACAACTATTTAGATTTTTTTTTTTTAATCTACAAGTTGGAAAGGTTGAGTTATAATAGAATAGGCAAGATTGCAAGCAAACTCAACGAGACTGTGAAAGCGGACTAGTGAGTAGATGAGTTTTCTTGTTTGAAGTGAAGACACTTGCTGTCCCTGTCCAATTTAGCCACTTGTTAGCAACTGCCTTTTACAAGATGTGTAAAACCTTTTTTAAAAAAAAAAGAAAAAAAGAAGAAGTGGGGTATTACTGATGCAATTTATGCCATAGAATAAAACTTGAAAATATTTTGAGCTTGATAACCACAGACTTTATTTTAGGCATTTAACCAAATCATTCAATAAACTCATCGACTTCAGGACAATGGAACAAACTTGTTTCCAGGTTTTAGGACTCATGCCTGTATAGCACTCAATTAATTCCTCTCTGTTTTCACTCACTACACAAATCTGCGAACTTTCTTTTTTGTACCCATTCTATAGGCCTCAAAGCTTGTGCCGTCTGGGCACTTGACCCATAAAAAAAATTCCCACCTCCCAGTCCAACACAATACCTTTCCTCTCTGAGGACTTCAGTTTAGCTGTTCCCAACTCACCTCAACTGAATGTAGTACATCTCAACTCAATCTCAAACTGAACTCCGCCCATCCCAACTCAAGTCAACTAGTCTCATTGCATCTCATCTCAGGCCAGCTCAAGTGTCCTCAATTGAAGTCATCTCATTTCATCAAATCAACTCAAGTCATCAAGTCTACTCATCTCAACTTAAGTCAATTTTTCTTAAGTCAACTCATCTTATTTGAGGTTATCTCATAGTCAATCAAACTAAATTTTCTCATCCCAAGTCATCTCAACTTAAAGGGTTAGTTCACCCAAAAAAGAAAATTCTGTCATTTATTACTCACCCTCGAGTTGTTCCACATCTGTAACACCTTCATTCATCTTCGGAACACAAATTAAAATATTTTTGATGAAGTCTGAGATCTTTCTGTCTCTCCATAGAGATCCAACGCAACTACCACTCCAAGGTCCAGAAAGGTAGAAAAGACATCATTATAGTACTCCATGTGACTCCAGTGGTTTAACTTCAGTTTTATGAAGCAACGCAAGTGTTTTGTTTGCGCAAAAAAAAAAGTAATTTACCACTTTACTTACAAAAATATTGATCTGCAATGCATGTTCATGAGAGCGTCACAACACGCGTGTTATGTTCAGACTCGCACGTCAACACAGCGCATATGCGCAAGTGTTCACGAGAGCGCCATGACACATGCGTTTTGTGTTCATGCGAGAGCTGAATCGTTGCGTGAACATGCTTTGGATAATATTATTTTGTAAATAAAGTGGTAAGTTGTTATTTTTTTCGCAAACAAAGCACTCGCGTCGCTTCATAAAATTGAAGTTAAACCACTGGAGTCACATGGAGTACTATAATGATGTCTTTTCTACCTTTCTGGACCTTGGAGGGGTAGTTGCGTTGGATCTCTATGGAGGGACAGAAACCACTTAGACTTCATCAAAAAGATCTTAATTTGTGTTCTGAAGATGAACGAAGGTCATTACACCACAAGGCCGTGTGTCCACCAAAGCGTTTTTAGCCAGCTGAAAATGCTAGGTGCTCTGCTGAAAACGCCTATCTGTGAGCTCTTGAGAGCACTTCGGCATCGCAGCGTTTTTTTTTTTTCAGTTGAGATGCTTTGTTACTATGATACGGAATATTGGCACTGTTACTCGTAACTGATTTCACAGATAATTTGTTTCAGACTAAAAATGTTGACACAATGTAGAGTACTTGCTATGTTTGTTCGGAGACCAGCAATATTAATTTCTTATCCATTTTATTCGGTTCTCTGCTTGTTGATGTCGTTGTACAACAAGAATGTTGTGACAGTTGGTCGGTGTTGTATTTGTCCCGCCCCTCCTCCACTCTGATTGGTCGGCTGGCTAAAAAGTGACAGTGATGAGCGCAGCGTTTTAGTCAAAGTAGAACATTCTTTGACTTGAGGCGACCGGTAAAAAGCGCCAAACTCTCAGCGCTTGAGTGTGAAAAAGACGCTCAGCGCCTCGTTACGCTCCTGGCGTTTAAAAAACGCGGCGCTCCCATTGAAAACAATTGGGAAAGTACGCTAGCCGCTGGAAAAAATGCTTTGGTGGACACACGGCCTAATAAATGACACAATTTTCATTTTTGGGTAAACTAACTCTTTAAAGGGTAAGTTCTATCATTTACTCATCCTCATATCATTCCGAACTTGCATGACCTTTTATGTTGAACACAAAAGAAGATATTTTGAGAATTTCTGTGGGCTGTGGTGTATCAAAACATCATCATTTTGGGTTCTTCAGAAGAAAGAAATGCATACAGGTTTGGAACGACTTGAGGATGAGTAAATGATGACAAGAGTTTTCATTTTTGTGTGAACTAACTTATTTCAAGTTTTCTCAAGTCAACTAAACGGACCTCAAGTCTTCTAATGTCATATCCTCACAACTCAGCTCAACTCCACATTAAGGAAGAGGTATTGTGTTGGACTGGGAGGTGGGGATTTTTTGGGGCCAAATACTCAGACAGCTATGGGAATGCATTGAGATAGAGGAGAAAGGGAGTGGGTGAAAAAGAGAGAGAGTTAAATAGTGTAAAATGCACAAAATTACATAATGATTATGATTGTTGGCATATGGATGAAGATAATCACGCATAGCCACAGTCATTTATGATCTCTGTGACTGATAAAGCTCTTTTCTGTTCACCCACACGCAGATGAGACTGGCACATGCCGCTGTTGACTGCTGGCTCGCTGTCAGATCTCCCAGTATGTATTTCTCTGTAGGACACTTATCAGGACACAACAAGCTTTTATCATCACATTTGGACTTCAGAGGAGAGTAGAAAGCGTTTAAGTTCAGTTCAAACTCCGCTCACTAAACTGAATCTCTATCTTTCTCCTTTTTCTGGTGTTGTTGGTGCAATAAACAATAATTACCCACTGAGGGCAGAATATGGGTGTATCTGAGTAAGATATTCCTTTTTAAACATCTAAAGCTCCTGGCTTCTCTGGCTTAGTTGAAGCAGTCATGTGGTTCATCAAAGTCCTCTGGCTAGATCGGGCTCTTGTTTAGTGGTAGACACAGGGTGCATGTGTGCTTTGAAACGTCTGCGCCTCAGGCTCTTTGCGTTTATGTTTGATGTGTGGCATGTTGGTGGTTTCACATGGATCTCAGTGGCTTTAAGATGAGCGCATTTCGCTTTCTGGGAAAATACAGCAGTTCAGAGTAGGTTTACATTTCGGCATGTTGTACTGTCCTGTTCCTGAGAATGTGGATGGTGTTACTATCAAGTTTAGGCTTTTAAGGAGGAAAGAAAGCGCACTGCTCTGTGAAGGAATGAAATGCACTAAAATCGCACAGCCCTAGTTTCTTGCTGTCATTGCTTGCAGTCATTGCAATGTCTCAATTCTCCGCAAAGATGTTGTAAATGTATTGTCCTTTTCAGACACCTGAACTACAGTTTGATTCTTGAACAAATCGTTCTTTTCAGCCGTTTCATAGGAAGTAACTGGTCATGCCAGTTCACTAATTGAATTGAAACGAACTTTAGTTCTGGGAAAAACCTTTCTGTCGAGAGATGTAAATTACTATAGTTTGTGCATGCAGATTATATTTTAAGTTGTTAAGCAAAATCAAGGAATTTATAAGGTTTATTCTTTCTATATAGCCTACTTTAGTTTAGACATGTAGAACATATCCGCGTTTGTGCATCAATGTCTGTAATGTGTGCTGTAGGTGCAAAACTTTTAGGAATCTTATCCAAGATGTAGCTAGGATACTCAATACTGGTCAGCCATATCTGAAATAAAAGGATCTGCGAATGAAACTGTGACCACAAATACCATTAACTTAAGTGAATGAAAGACAATAATCAGCAATACGCATTCACACAAATAACTTTTTTTTTTAATGTTTCAATATGCAATGACACAAATTACTTTATTTGAATGTTTAATTTAACATTGAGTTGTTAGAAAAGAAATGCGTATAGACGAATGTAAGGAACCAATAAATCGGTTTTTGAACCGGTTCATTGAACCGTCCGAAAGAACTGGTTCGTGGAAATTAATCAGACTTTATATCACTACCTGCCATACCGGTGAATGTAGTGAAGCAATTTTAGCTGCGCATAGAAAAGTTTTCTTGTGAGTTTTGCATTATCTGATTGGCCTTTTATAGTGATCAGCGATCAAACTATATAAAGCTATTATCGGCTGATAACTATCGGTGCCCGATCAATCAATCAATAAAATCTAAAACTGTTAATTTCAGTGAAAAACTGTTTCTGATAGCAAAACTCCAAAAAAAGTCAAAATAAATGTTCATCCATTCTCTGTGATAACCTTTGCAAGACGCCACGGTGCGGTTGAGACCTTTTTCTTTGAATACTATGACCTTTTTGCCAGACCAGATGCCTTAAGGAGCAGCTACTGGAAATCTCAAGCATGTTAGATAATATTATGAAGAACTATTCCATTATGTAACCATGATGACATTTCAAAACCTGCTGGTGGGACATTGGTTCTAAAATTAGACCTAGGTGTTGTGTCTACACAGTTAATTAGGGTTAAATAATTTTTTTTTTTTAGAGTATTTTTTTTGGGCCATCATTAACAATCATTGGCATCCGTTAATGATGTTAATTTTGTTAACATTTTGTTAACAATTTTGTTAATGATGGTTGCTTGTCAAATTGTAAAATCGTAAAAGCCTAGGCAGATTGTGCACAATCAAACTGCCAAAGTCACGTGATTTCAGTAAACGAGGCTTCGTTATGTCATAAGTGTTTCGAAGTTTCAGTGGTTCACCACTGGGGGGCGTGACTTTGGCAGTCTGATACGCACTCCAAACCACTGAATCGAAACAAAAGATTCGTAAAGCTTCGAAGCTTCATGAAGCAGTGTTTTGAAATCACCCATCACTAGATATTGTTGAATAGCCGTTATTTTGGTTTTTTTGGCGCACAAAAAGTATTCTCGTCGCTTCATAACATTAAGGTTGAACCACTGTAGTCACATGAACTGTTTTAAATATGTCTTTAGTAGCTTTCTGGGCATCTGAAATAGTTAATTATCTTGCTGGCAATGGAGGCCTCACTGAGCCATCGGATTTTATCAAAAAAATCTTAATTTGTGTTCTGAAGATGAACGAAGGTCTTACAGGTGAAGAATGACATGAGGGAGAGTAATTAATGTCAGAAATTTCATTTTTGGGTAACCCTTTAACACAAGAAATGGAAATGGTGCTGCACAAACTTTAGTAAGTTCTGTTAGCAATATTTTGTTGTGGAAAGCAAAAAGCACATTTGGAGTGTCTGCTGGGCGAAAGAGTGAATTTGTGGACTACTCATTCTACTCAAAACAAGGTAATGTTGATAGTACTATCATAACATGAAGAGAATATTCTAAAATGGGATATTTCTGTTGCATATCATATAGACAAAATGGTACTAATATTTGTAACTGTTTGTAATTGCTCTGTGCTTATGTGCTTATTGGCTCTTACTTAGACGGCTGTCATGGGAGTCACAACTGTAGAACAGCTAAGATTCATCACAAAGGCAGTTAATCAGCTGTTGGTCATATAATTTGTCTCAGGTAGAAAAATGTGGCCAAATCTTTTAGGGTTGATACTTTTTTCGCCCACATTGGCTTTTTGAAACATAGCAACTGACTGGTGCATGTCAGGTTTTCATTATCATGCAGCATTAAATTTGGATGTATTTTAAGTCAATCCTATGATGATTCATCATCAAGACATCCAGTCCAAGAACAAACCCCTGGGATTGTTGGAATATGGAGCGCAGCTCTCCCAGGCTACAAACTGCTCACGTCATACAGACTTTCCTCCTCGTACTAAAAAAGACAAGCTCCACTCTTATTAGCCGACTGCAGTCCACTATAGGATGATGTTGAGAATAATGGAATAGAGGTCTGTGTGTGCTGACCTTTCCCAGCTAAACTTGGCCTGCCGGTGTGAATGTGCTCCTAGGGTCTATTGTGTTCACAGCCGTTATCATTGTATTGCAGTTTCCTCTGTTCGAGAGAGAAAGAAAGGGAGAGAGAGAGAGAGTGCTAAAGCTGGTGCTGGATCTTAGACATGCTGAGGTTGTTAGAAATCTGGAAACATAATTGATATTAACGAGACCATTTTAGATTCCTGAGGAAGGTTGATTGGTACACCCAGCTCCTGATTCGGGCCAATATTTTCTATTCTTTTGATTATAATGAAAAACCTTCCTAGAGTTTTAACGCTCAAATGATGTTCTTCTATGGGTGATCTTCGGCCAATTTTATGTAGGACACTTCTGTTGCAAGGGTTCTGGGAAGACTGCAAAGCAATAGATGGCACCTTTAGAAATGAAAATGAGTTGAAAATTGAGTTGGACTGAAAAAAAAATCTTTGTATCTCTCTTGGTACTAATTGAGTGCCTTGGGACTTTCTTAGTGTGTGAGATTTAATGAAACAGCAGCTTTCATTAGGAGTTTCTCCTAAAACTTAAAAGGAAGGAAAAAAGAAACAGATCATTTTATGGGAATTTATGGCAATTTAATGAGACATCACTGACTTTTGATTTCAGACTTTGGTATCTTGGCAAATCTGAAACCATTTGGTGAGATCCCATCTGAGACACATGTGACATTACTAAGATCTTTTTCTCAAGATACAAATCTAAGCATTAAACTCAAGGGGACTCTGTTTGCTCTCCATTTAAATTCATTGCTGTCTAGAAGAAATAGAGGTAACACTTTATGAAAAGCTTGAGTTTGTTAAAATTATTAATGCTTGTACAATTTAACATTAAAAACATTGATTTTGATGTTCATCATTTTTAAGCTGCTTTGGATAAAAAAAAAAAAATCTACTAAATGAATATGTAAATGCAATAGGTGTAACAATGAGCATAATTTTTTTTACAGCATTAATTAATCTAGTGTTAATTTATAACTGTATACCTTTCAAAAGTTTGGGGTCTGTAAGTTTTTTTTTGTTAATTTATTTATTAAAAAATTAATATACTTTTACTCAAAAAGGATGCATTAAATTGATCAAAAATGGCAGTAAAGACATTTATAATGTTACAAAAAATTTCTATTACAAATAAATGCTGTTTTTTTAGCTTTCTATTCACCAAATAATCCAGAAAGAAAAATCCATAAAAATATTAAGCAGCACAACTGTTTTAAACATTGATAATAATCAGAAATGTTTCTTGAGCAGCAAATCCTCATATCAGAATGATTTCTGAAGGATCATGTGACACTGAAGACTGGAGTAATGATGCTGAAAATTCAGCTTTGATCACAGGAATAAATTACATTTTAACATAATAAACAGGAAAAAATAGGAAGCAGTAATTTTAAAGTGTAATCGTATTTCACAATATTACTGTTTTTACTGTATTTGATTACATAAATGCAGCCTTGGTGAACATGAAAGACTTATAAATTAAAAAAAAAAAAAATTAAAAATTCTTACAGACTCCAAACTTTTGAACAGTAGTGTATACTGTCATTCATTGCTAATTCATAATAAATTAATGTAATGCATCACTTTATCATATCTTTAATGTTTAAAAATATGTTTGCATATGTAAAAATATAAAATGTAACATGTTAAGATTAATAAATACTGTAAAACTTTCATTCATTGTTATTTTCTGATACCCAATTTGTTATTGATCAATCAATCAATTAATCAATGTTTATTTAGAGCACATTTAAACACAACTGAGGTTGACCAAAGTGCTGTACAATGAATAAAAGAAACACAATGAATTATTAAAAAGGAAGTAAATAAAAACAAAATAAACAAGCAATACAATCAATAACATACAAGAAGGATCCAAAATAACATACCTGAGGAAAGTATAAATATGTCTATAGATAGGATTTAAAAGCAGTGATGGATGGTGCATGTCTAATGTACAAAGGAAGGTTATTCGGTCCAGCGATCAACTTGATTTTTGAGTTTAACTCAGTGATATGGAAGTGACGGTAAAAATTACATCTTTCTCTGTTCTGACTGCCGTTATGAATCGCTCTCTATATTTCCCCTCTTTTTGAAAGTTTTTCTTTTGCTATTTGTGCAAATGGAAACAGTCTCTCATTCACCTCTATAAAAGTTTACCCAACTATGACGACTTCCGCCGCTGAGAAACCCGTAAATGTAAAAAAAGCGTCTATAGGTGTAATGTGGTCATTTTTGCGCTTCCCTTTTGAGCAGTCTAGCAGCTGCGTTTTGTACCAGCTGCAGACGAGAAATGGAAGACTGAGAAATGCCATAATACAGCGAATTACAATAGTTAAGCCAAAATGTATTGCAGTTTCAAGATTGCTCATAGATAAAAAGGGCTTAGTAAGAAGGCGAAGTTGATAAAAACATGACTTGACAATAGCTGTGATCTGTTTGTCAAACTTTAAGCTGCAGTCAAATAGGATGGGGCAAGAAAGCCGAGATCAAAAATTGAATTGAATAATGAGTTGAATCTCTGTTCAAATTTCCCCTAATTTCTCTTTTCTCGTGGGATAGAAAGAACAAGAAACGGAGGCAGTGAGATGCGATTGGCTGAGGAATTTTGGCACTGTGTGAGTCTGTGTCCACCTGCAGATTCCCCTCACCTACTCTCTCTGCTCCACCAACAGGGGGCGCACTTGTGCTCGGTGGTATTTGCGTGACTAATTTCACACTCTTTCCCCTGCCCACTCGCTTCACTGTCTCTTTTCTCTGTCTCTCAGTCAGATGTATGGACAAAAGACATGGTGTCAGAGTGTGGGTGAGACGATGGGACTGTTGCCATTGGCAACCTGGATACCAACACAATGATGACCCAGGGAATACCCTGTGTCCAATGGAATAAATGGAGGCATTGAAGGAGAGGGAGACAGAAAGTGAGAGGAAGAGAGAGAGAGTTTATGTCTGACACATCAGAGGGACTGTGTGAATTGAAGTCCACCATTGTCTGCTGTAGACTCCAGCTCAGAGATGACAGAGATGGACTGCTCCTAGACCTGTGTGTGTGTGTGTGTGTGTGGCCTTAAATCTGTCTACAACTGACCAAACTGACCCAAAGTCATAGTATTGTGCAGCTAGTTATACTCAATCTACAGAAACAATCTTTAATTGATGACATTCAAGATTAACCACAGGCACTTATGATGCACTGAA